>JAQGEQ010000020.1:600000-1063011 GCA_034620365.1 Pegea sp. RAD2-039
ACAGCTAATGTTGTTGGTCGATGATCTCCAAGATCCTTGTCATTGTCAGTGTAGACAACTCCTGTTTCTTGTGGAACATAACTTGGTCCTTCCAACATTGGAATATCGTACTTGTGACCGTCACTAAGAACATCTTCATCGTCATAATAACTGTCGTGTGGTGTTGGTACTCCACCATAGACCATTGGAGCTTGTGGGCCGACAGGTTGTGGTCTCATTGGCTTATCACTGTCTACAATGCTTGGGGCAAATGGAATTGGATAACCTGGTGCAAATGGATGTCCTGGAGCAGTTGGTACTGGTCCGACAGCTAATGTTGTTGGTCGATGATCTCCAAGATCCTTGTCATTGTCAGTGTAGACAACTCCTGTTTCTTGTGGAACATAACTTGGTCCTTCCAACATTGGAATATCGTACTTGTGACCGTCACTAAGAACATCTTCATCGTCATAATAACTGTCTTGTGGTGTTGGTACTCCACCATAGACCATTGGAGCTTGTGGGCCGACAGGTTGTGGTCTCATTGGCTTATCACTGTCTACAATGCTTGGGGCAAATGGACTTGGATAACCTGGTGCAAGTGGATGTCCTGGTGCAGCAGCTGATGGAACATATGCTGGTCCTGATGGTGACAAGTCTCCGAGATCCTTGTCCATTCCACTGTAGATAATTCCTGTATCATCTGCAACATATCCGGCGTGATCCTTGAATGGAACATCGAATCGGTTGTCTTCAGTAATAACGTCATCTTCGTCGATGTATGTGTCATGTGGTGTTGGTAGTCCACCATACATTACTGGTGCTTGTGGTCCGACAGGTTGTGGTCGCAATGGCTTGCCACTATCGCTGACAGTTGGTCCGAATGGACTTGGATATCCTGGTGAAAGTGGATGTCCTGGAGCAGTTGGTACTGGTCCGACAGCTAATGTTGTTGGTCGATGATCTCCAAGATCCTTGTCATTGTCAGTGTAGACAACTCCTGTTTCTTGTGGAACATAACTTGGTCCTCCCAACATTGGAATATCGTACTTGTGACCGTCACTAAGAACACCTTCATCGTCATAATAACTGTCGTGTGGTGTTGGTACTCCACCATAGACCATTGGAGCTTGTGGGCCGACAGGTTGTGGTCTCATTGGCTTATCACTGTCTACAATGCTTGGGGCAAATGGGCTTGGATAACCTGGTGCAAGTGGATGTCCTGGTGCAGCAGCTGATGGAACATATGCTGGTCCTGATGGTGACAAGTCTCCGAGATCCTTGTCCATTCCACTGTAGATAATTCCTGTATCATCTGCAACATATCCGGCGTGATCCTTGAATGGAACATCGAATCGGTTGTCTTCAGTAATAACGTCATCTTCGTCGATGTATGTGTCATGTGGTGTTGGTAGTCCACCATACATTACTGGTGCTTGTGGTCCGACAGGTTGAGGTCGCAATGGCTTGCCACTATCGCTGACAGTTGGTCCGAATGGACTTGGATATCCTGGTGCAAGTGGATGTCCTGGAGCAGTTGGTACTGGCCCGACAGCTAATGTTGTTGGTCGATGATCTCCAAGATCCTTGTCATTGTCAGTGTAGACAACTCCTGTTTCTTGTGGAACATAACTTGGTCCTTCCAACATTGGAATATCGTACTTGTGACCGTCACTAAGAACATCTTCATCGTCATAATAACTGTCTTGTGGTGTTGGTACTCCACCATAGACCATTGGAGCTTGTGGGCCGACAGGTTGTGGTCTCATTGGCTTATCACTGTCTACAATGCTTGGGGCAAATGGACTTGGATAACCTGGTGCAAGTGGATGTCCTGGTGCAGCAGCTGATGGAACATATGCTGGTCCTGATGGTGACAAGTCTCCGAGATCCTTGTCCATTCCACTGTAGATAATTCCTGTATCATCTGCAACATATCCGGCGTGATCCTTGAATGGAACATCGAATCGGTTGTCTTCAGTAATAACGTCATCTTCGTCGATGTATGTGTCATGTGGTGTTGGTAGTCCACCATACATTACTGGTGCTTGTGGTCCGACAGGTTGTGGTCGCAATGGCCTGCCACTATCGCTGACAGTTGGTCCGAATGGACTTGGATATCCTGGTGCAAGTGGATGTCCTGGAGCAGTTGGTACTGGCCCGACAGCTAATGTTGTTGGTCGATGATCTCCAAGATCCTTGTCATTGTCAGTGTAGACAACTCCTGTTTCTTGTGGAACATAACTTGGTCCTTCCAACATTGGAATATCGTACTTGTGACCGTCACTAAGAACATCTTCATCGTCATAATAACTGTCTTGTGGTGTTGGTACTCCACCATAGACCATTGGAGCTTGTGGGCCGACAGGTTGTGGTCTCATTGGCTTATCACTGTCTACAATGCTTGGGCCAAATGGACTTGGATAACCTGGTGCAAGTGGATGTCCTGGTGCAGCAGCTGATGGAACATATGCTGGTCCTGATGGTGACAAGTCTCCGAGATCCTTGTCCATTCCACTGTAGATAATTCCTGTATCATCTGCAACATATCCGGCGTGATCCTTGAATGGAACATCGAATCGGTTGTCTTCAGTAATAACGTCATCTTCGTCGATGTATGTGTCATGTGGTGTTGGTAGTCCACCATACATTACTGGTGCTTGTGGTCCGACAGGTTGTGGTCGCAATGGCCTGCCACTATCGCTGACAGTTGGTCCGAATGGACTTGGATATCCTGGTGCAAGTGGATGTCCTGGAGCAGTTGGTACTGGCCCGACAGCTAATGTTGTTGGTCGATGATCTCCAAGATCCTTGTCATTGTCAGTGTAGACAACTCCTGTTTCTTGTGGAACATAACTTGGTCCTTCCAACATTGGAATATCGTACTTGTGACCGTCACTAAGAACATCTTCATCGTCATAATAACTGTCTTGTGGTGTTGGTACTCCACCATAGACCATTGGAGCTTGTGGGCCGACAGGTTGTGGTCTCATTGGCTTATCACTGTCTACAATGCTTGGGGCAAATGGACTTGGATAACCTGGTGCAAGTGGATGTCCTGGTGCAGCAGCTGATGGAACATATGCTGGTCCTGATGGTGACAAGTCTCCGAGATCCTTGTCCATTCCACTGTAGATAATTCCTGTATCATCTGCAACATATCCGGCGTGATCCTTGAATGGAACATCGAATCGGTTGTCTTCAGTAATAACGTCATCTTCGTCGATGTATGTGTCATGAGGTGTTGGTAGTCCACCATACATTACTGGTGCTTGTGGTCCGATAGGTTGTGGTCGCAATGGTTTGCCACTATCGCTGACAGTTGGTCCGAATGGACTTGGATATCCTGGTGCAAGTGGATGTCCTGGAGCAGTTGGTACTGGCCCGACAGCTAATGTTGTTGGTCGATGATCTCCAAGATCCTTGTCATTGTCAGTGTAGACAACTCCTGTTTCTTGTGGAACATAACTTGGTCCTTCCAACATTGGAATATCGTACTTGTGACCGTCACTAAGAACATTTTCATCGTCATAATAACTGTCTTGTGGTGTTGGTACTCCACCATAGACCATTGGAGCTTGTGGGCCGACAGGTTGTGGTCTCATTGGCTTATCACTGTCTACAATGCTTGGGGCAAATGGACTTGGATAACCTGGTTCAAGTGGATATCCAGGAGCAGTTGGTACTGGTCCGATAGCTAATGTTGCCGGTAGTTCTTCTCCAAGATTTGTTTCATTCTCAGTGTAGACAACTCCTGTTTCTTGTGAAACATAAGTTGGTCCTTCCAAGCTTGGATTGTCGTTATTATGGATGTTTTCAAAGTTATATTCATTTTCATGCTCATTTATCATAGGAATTTCTTCAACTGTTTGAACTAACACTCCGATGTTTTCAGTAGGATTTCCCACATTTGGTAAGTTTTGATTGTTGTTTATAAATGGTGGTAATATTTTTGAATCTTTATTAAAGTTCGGTTGATCATTGTGGCCACTTGGTGTTATTATACTGTCTGTATACGATAGATCTGTTAAACTGTTCGGGATTTGTTCGTTTAGTGTTACTTGGTCTTCGTAAGGTATTGTTTCCTTTAGCAAATTGTCTAATGCATTGTAAATGTCATCTTGACTTTCTTCTTTATGAATCAACTCGTTTCTTTCCATTTGTTTGTTTTCTCTGCTAACGCGGACGCATTTTTTCACAGGACAACAAACTTCTGGATCTACTTCCATTCTAATGGTACCCAGTGGGCAGTTTGCT
Organism: Pegea sp. RAD2-039; assembly: GCA_034620365.1. Taxonomy (NCBI): domain Eukaryota; kingdom Metazoa; phylum Chordata; class Thaliacea; order Salpida; family Salpidae; genus Pegea; species Pegea sp. RAD2-039. Next base: position 604,237 of record JAQGEQ010000020.1, read on the forward strand.
TCTGCTAGTTTCATGCATTTTTCTTCTTCACATTGACACTGGTATTCTGCGCAGCAGCCATCGAATGATGTACTTTGTAGTTTTTCGTAGTATTTGCACTTTGGTGTTGGCTTACATTGAAATTCATCGCAGTTTCCTATTAAAGATTAGATATTTGTTTTTAGTATTTTATTTTTGATATTGACACTTACTTTCAACACATCTGTAGGATTTACAGCATTCATCTAATTCTTCTGCTACTAATCTCTGACCAAAGGAACATAATGGACGAGCTTGACATTCAACTGATTCACATCTGGTTTCGTCTTGATTATAACACGTACAAATTTGACAAGGATCATCTTGTTTCCTCCAACATTCTCCGTAAGATCTTTCTCTTCCTCGCTCATCCATACAAATAGTTAGGTCATCTACGATTTCGTATGCAAAATTTGGAACAGAAAGACCGTCAACAAGTCCTGCAGTTTGCGGTTGCACTATGTTGTCTAATTCCCCATATTTAGGTGATGATATTGCTGCATCAAAGATTGATAGCATTTGGTTAATTGATGGGGCTTGTTCTTTTGATGCTTCGCCAACAGCTGCGTCAACTTCTTCAACTATTTCTTCTTCAAGTGCCTAAACAAAAGGAAATCATCAATAAAATCTAGTTTTAAAAATCTATTCATTTTAGTTTTATGTATTGTGTGATAAAGTAATTTTCACCGTAGTAGCATCAGTTGTTGGTTGTTCACCGGCAGTTTCTGGGTACTTCACTGCAAGAGCGGTGTAACTTGGATATTCAGAAGTAATATCTTCTGTAACTTCGATTGCTTTTTCTTCAGAGATGCAGTCCTTGATGACGCTTTCTTCAAGTTGATTATTCCAACAATAATACCTAGTACATGTGGCGCGACAGTCCCAATTGTCTCCGGGCTACAATATTCAATTATTTTTATAATACCAGCTAGCTTTTTAATTCAAACAACTTAATCACTTACTGCTAAGATATTTCCATTCTGCAATATACATGGGCAATCTTTTGGATCAGTACATGTATTTTGATCACGTAGAACTTGGCCAGTTGGACATTTATTAATTGTTTGACCACAAGTAAAGCAACAAGTGGGATTTTGTCCGTGTATACATTCATAAGTTGCAGCTCTCCAAGCATGGCACAAATCTTGGCATTGATAACCGCACGGGTTCTGTCTACTTGGAGGGCAATTTTCTGCAAACGTAATGATTCAGTTTACAAGCAGAATGGTGACAAAAATAGATTTAAATTTTTAAATTTAAAAACAATTTGTTTAAAATGATCTTTACTTACTGATTGCACGTCCCATTTCTGTATTACAAACATCTAATGTTGGTTTCAGCATAAATGGGTCGTATCTTTCGGTTCCCACTCTTTCCCAATATTTTATTGTAGATGGTAAATCTGGTGGTTGATAACTATCTGGACATGATAAACCTAGACAATGTATTCCGTGATCCATGCAGTAGCTATAAGAATATATTATAAATTATACTTTCATAAAGCTTGAAATATTTTGTTGCATCTAGATATTGTAAGGAAAACCTAAAAATAAACTTTTCACTTAAGGAGGTCTTACCAACTTTTACATTCATCTGACATGCTCCAAATTTTATCTCCTTCACCATATACTACGCCATCTATAGATCTACATAAGCACTGTGATCGTTCTACACAGCAACCTTCATCAGTATCATAAATAAGTTTTCCTTTACATGAACAGCCTTCTACACAAGCATCTTTACACTCAGCTTCAATCTAAAAACAAGTAAGTTTGTAACAGACGCAAGAAACAATACGCTTTCTTATTTGGCTTGTCTTCAATTTCTAAATTATAAAAGGTTATTAAGTCTAGTCACCTGTGCACGCTTAGCATAATTATCGCATGTGACTGGACATGCTGAAACACATGGACTGTATACTCGATACCCATCACACTGTATTGGGCACATCTCTTGAGTTCGCCAGTAAATATTGGCACCATGTCTATTACATTCTTGGGCATAAGCAGCAACTGCTGTACAGAAGCATTCGCATTCTCCACCACTGTTGCAAGCGCACGTGTCGAATATACAGCGCTCGTAGAAAGGTTCGTAATTAACGTATTTATGACACTCAGCAAATGTTGTTTTGATCACGCTACATCTTGCTTCAGCCCATGATCTTCGTCCAGGATTATTTGAACAACCATCAACTTCATCAACACTAGTTGGCGTTCGGCAGGTTCCTAGCTGCCAAGATTTTGCCATATCTAGTTTGTCACTTGTTTCAAGTCCATCTAAGTACAATAAGGCTTTTATAGAACTGTGGTCTATTTATATAAATGTCTTAGATTATTTTACTTACCGCTGGTTCTGAAGTCATTTCTTGAATTCTGATCGTAGTTTCCACATAAACCTTCTACTTTACCTGCGTGCTCTTCAGACAACTTGACAACAATGTGAGTTGCTTTATCCCATTGAAGTGTTACGCCAATATCAGTATCGATGAACACTGATAATCCAACTTCTCTTAGCTCAAACCCAGATGCTCTTTCAATCTCAACATCCATACCACGAACTAATTGAACTGTGCTTTCTTCTGTTCCATTTATTATCGTCATTGTGACCTTTTTACTGAAAGTAACATCAGTTTTGATATAATAACTTGAAAAAGTTTAATTATTGATTAAAGATCTATTATCTACCTGCAAATTGTTCCATATGTCCCACAAGGTATGTTTGTTATAGCAATTTGGAAGTTGTAAGGACTACCACTACTACTTCGTGCTAATACATACTCACAGCTCTAAAAAACAAATACCAACTTTTTTGCCCGACCATTGTAATAAATTAAGCTTAAATTCTTTAGGTAAATACTTTAACTTTATTTTCAATATGCAATTTTAGTTTTAGAGTCTCAATTATCTTACTTGTCCAAACTTATACGAATGATGATCAAATGTTGTAATATGGTTAGCTCCATAAGCATGACAAGCACCACGACAGATTTTGTCGGTACAAGTCCATCGACCACCACTACATTGACAGTTATTGCAATCTTTTCTCATAATTTCACCTTCTTGGTAGCTTCTTCCTCCATAAATACAAGGGCATTGATTCTTTGTAACACATTGACCGCATGTTTCATCCAAAACAAATCCTACGTATATTATTACTTATTAAAACTCTGGTTAGAGTTTCGGGGTTTCAAATTTTGCTAAGTTGTAAGAACACTTTAGACAGCAGAGTTGAAATTCTCTGGAGTATGTAAGAAATTGTAGTTTAAAACTTATGATTCAAGTTTAATGTTTCCAAACAGATTAAAGCAAAGTTTTAATATTTGTAATTACCTTCAAGACACTGGCATCCAGATCTACATTGATCAGGTTTCTTGTGCTGTTCAATTGGCAAATGCATGCTGAAGCAAGTAGTTGGTCTCTCCCATTTGCATTTGACAAATTCCTAATCAAGTTACGAACAAACAAAATAGTTATTTACAGATTTGAAGCCATTATAAAGAACTATACCTGGTTTGGTCCACATGATTCATTTGGTGGACAGACGTTATCTGTACAATGCCACTTTCCAGTATTACATTCACAAACATTACAATCCTTTGAGTACAAATAATTTTCGGTTAAAAAAATAATGTTAATCAAATAGTCTCTTTTAGATAGTCGCTTCACCTGCATATGTGACTCTCCTGGCAAATATTTTTGATTCTCAAACCAACATGGACAGTCTCTTACATCAACACATATGCCAGAATAATCAAAAACGAAACCCACTGGGCATGTACAACCAGGCACACATTGCTCAGTACAGGGAATTTCATCATGAATTGCTCCACAGGAAGCTTCACATGAATTAGCGCATTCAGACCATTCACTTCCAGGTGAGCAGGTAACCTAGAAAAATAAACTCGAGTCATTTAAGCAACTGTTAAAAACTGTTAATAAAGAAAATAGTTTTATACCTCGCATTCTGAGTCATCTCTCCAATCAAACACAACTCCTTGTTTGTTACAAGCCATTGCATAAGTGGCAAAAATATCACAACCTGACTGGCTTCTGGGAAGAGTACAGAACTCGTACATACAAGCATCGTAGTAAGGCTGCACAAAAAGTCATGATAAAAATGAAATTCACAGCAAAAACTGATGTCAGTCAACTGAAACTTACTTGATATTCAACAATATCATGACATTGCAAAAATGGGGGATTTTTCAAGCGACCACAGAATTCTTTAGCACGAGGCTTGTTGATTGAATAAACCTTACAGGGATTTTCTTTCATTGGATCGTACCTTGGAGCTCCTTCACAAACTTCAGTCTATGCCAAATTTAAAGTAGTTTAACAACTGCATCATTGACATATAAATATTCACCTGCCAAAGACTTGCAAATTCATAAACATCTTCGTGAGTAATGCCATCAGAAGCCCATTTGTCATCTTCTTGAATTGAGTTGAAGTTGCCGCACAATCCCATCATTCTTCCGCACATATTGTCTTTGGCTCGAATAAAGCAACGGGATTTGGTATCCCATAAAACAGTCATACCATTCCAGATTGTAACCTGAACGAAAAATGTGTATTTTTAGAAACATTTTAGCAAAAAAACACAGTTTCAAAAGTTTGTATGAACCTTTTGAAACTCCGAAGTGACTTTTTCAACACTGAAGCTGTCTAAAACATGCGGCAGTCTCATTTCTTTGTCATTATGAATAACAAGGCCACCAGACATCAGTTGAACTGTTTGTCCATTTACTGTAATAATTAGATTTCGTGTACATTGAGTTGCAGGTTGTCCAGTGGTTTGATCTGGTTCTCTGTTTCCATAACAAGAAAAGACATTAATATTTTGTTCAGATAAAGCTTTATTATTCACTTTGAAATTAAACAGCAACAACTTACAGGCATTTTTCACTTTGAATTACAATTTCAAAAGAAATTTCTTGATTTCCACTAGATCGTGCCAAAACGTAAGAACAATCTTGATCAACTTTCATATTGTAATCGGTTCCATCAAATGTCTGATAATGACTGCAAGGCAAAGACATTTGTTTCAATGTTAAAGCTATCAGCATTATGATATAAGTTAATATCTCACCTGTCTCCAAATGTTCTACAGATTCCGTCACAAATGTTTTTAGTGCAAACCCATTTTCCTCGAGCACACACACATTGGTTACAATCACGACGAATCTTGCTTTTTGGTTGATATGACTGAAGTTTCATAATGATTATTAATAACAAATCAAATTCAAAAACTTGATATTCGGACACAAAAGTTTACCTTTTCTCCGAATTGACAAGGACAAGAGGTTTTTTCGACACATTGGCCATCGTACAAATACGTTCCTTGAGGACAATGGCAGCCGTCAATACAATGTTTGTCTTCGCAATTGTATTCTCGGCCAGAACAAGTAAGTGGACAAGAGCTACCACATTGATCAAACACCATTCCTACAGTAGTCAAAAATTTGAATGAGTTATTTCTATTTTCATGTACTTTATAAGGCTCACTGACCAACTGGGCATGAAGCGGGACATAAGTCCGGTCCTCTCCAATCTACATGAACACCACGTCTTGAGCATTCCCTGAAGTAAGCTGACATTGAGGCACAAACTGAACTTTCATCTCCTCCATAAAAGCAAACATCTTCTTTGCAAGCTTCAAAGAAGGGTACAGGATCAACAACATCTTGGCAAATAGAAGACATAATAGCTGAACACATAACAAGAGCGCGTCCTGTAAGAAATAAACGTTTGGTTAGATATTTGCTTAAAATTAAGTTAATTTTTTTAACAAACCAGTTAGAAGCCGACTTTGAATTGGTTCTCCTTCACCAAATTTGCAGTAAGGTTCGCTAGCTACGTTTCGACAGCTTAATGTAGATTTCCAGTTGTTTGCAAATATGTCAACATCATTGACAGTACGAGCTTGGCTTCCTTCATAGATTGTTAGATCATCCAAGTTGTCCCTAAAATTATTTTTCGGTTTGTTTAACAAGCTTTGACATTGATATCTAAGGAAGTGACAATTTACCTGTTGAAAGTTCCACATAAACCAGAGGTCTTATATAACATTATTTCAGCTACATGAACCCAAATTTGTTCAGCGCCATCCCATTTGACACTCAACAAATTATCATCACTCTAAGGATTAAAATTTGGCATTTAAAAAACTTATTTTTAAACTTTTACTAGTTGTAACCAAACTTTATTCTCTAAAACAACCAATTTTACCTTGACAACAATATATGTAGCAATTTTCTCAACAGACAATCCATAGATATATTCAGGAAGGAAAAGCTTAGACATACCCTCGCCATAAGCAGTTGGTTCACCAGTCACTGGGTCATTCTTTAAGGTCAACTGATCGTCACCATAAGTAATAACTAAGCTTCTGGAAATAGGTATTTAAATGTTAAAAGATGATCATATGAAATATATGTAAACACATTTGTGTTGTGAAACAAACAAACCTTTTACAGGAAGCTTGAGAGCCATCACAGTTCTCATCGTTTTGAACATGAACTGTAAATCGTCCTCCAAACTGGTCCTTAGCCAAGATGTAGCTGCAAGCTCCATTGAATCTAAAGACTGTGCCATCAAAGGTTCGATAATGATGTTGACCCCAGGTGTAACAAGTTCCTGCTTGACTAGCTGGTGCTTTGATGTTAGTGTAAATACCGGTGTAATGCCCAGAACCAATCATATTGACCTATAAAACCAAAGGTTTAATTGAAATTGATTTTCAACAATGATTTTCAATTTGTAGAAAAACCTACAGTGTTTTGATCTTCAATACACTGTGGAAGAATATTATCTGGCTTCCAGTATCCATTTACGTCACAGTAGTAAAAGCCACTTCGGGGAATATTTGCCGAGAACATGAAACCTTGAAGATATCAAACTTTGAAGACAGGTGTTTGTGGAAAAGAAGTTGACACATTACCTTGTGGACAGGAAGGAAAGCATCGCTGCTCGTCATCTGTTACATTACATGCAACAAATCCGTTGACAGGTGGTGCTAGAGACCGACATCTTTGAAAGTAAAAGTAATTAAGTTGTTTCAAAAAAGTCCAAAAAATTTACTTTTTATGTCCTTGAATACAAGAAGGGAATCGATTCTTTTCCGGTAGAGGAGGATTCCATTCACCAGTTGCCTTCGTACACACAAAGAGATTAGCGGAACTAGGGCGGTATCCATTGCGACAACGAATGTTGCAAAGGACCATTGACCCTACGTCCTGACAATCAAGATCTTCGGCGTTTTCAGGCTCCATGGCTTCACATCTTGCCTCTGTTTACCATGTAACTCATTTTATTTATTTCTCATGAATCTCACAAAGTCCTCACACTTACCAATACATTGAGGGAAAACGCTTTGGCTCCACGTACCATCTTGCGGGCGGCATTTTGAAGTCAGTTCTTCACCGATCGTACATCCTTCAAACTTATAACCAACATCACAAACTGCTGTGGCAATTCTAAAAAAAACAGTTTTCAAGATTTAGATTGTTGCTCATAAATTAAAAAAATTAAATCTTACATTTCATTGCCTTGTTGTTCATAAGTGATATCTCCATTTGAAAGCTGTGAAAAGTCAGCACAAAAGCCACGGTCGTCTAAATTACAAGATAATCATTTAAAAACACTTTACAATACATTAATCAAGATTAAGAAAACGTTTTCTAACTTACCAACAGTTGCAACCACACTGTAAAAAGAATAAACACAATTTTTAAAATATTAATCATACTTTAAGATCTACAATTGATATTACAACAAAATAGATTATCTTACAGTGTCACTAGTTCTAAGTTAAATGTCAAAATATTTTCTATAAAAAACTTTACAAAAAGATACAAGTTCAACAGTAAACTCACCATAATGGAAGCAAAAAAGCAGTTAAGAAAAGAAAGTTTGAAAACATACGAAATTTCGTAGAAAAAACGTTTTGAAGAAGTATGTTGGCTTGATTTTTGTTTCTCAAGCAAACAGATAAATATATTTCAATCAGAAGTAAACTGATAAGTAGAAGAGGCGAATACAAAGCGCCTTTGATAGTTTGATAGTCACCAGCATCTACCTTATATACTGATTTTCAAGTGGGAAGAATAAAACAATTTGAAGTACTTGATAAGGATTGCCAGCTTGGCAAAAAAACAGTATTTTTACGTCAACGTGTTGCAATTTGCTTTCACTTTCACTGTTTTTGACATGTTATTTGCATCCGTGATTGAGTTGTGCCATCATCAATGGTAAGAGTCTTATCTATCATTGATGTACAAGTGGAGAGTTTAATCACCTGTTAAACTTGAGTTGTAGTGGCTTGATGATCTATAACTTTCAAAAATAAAACAATTTTCAAGTATAACAAACTAAATGTTTTGTATTTAAATATTTGTTTTCCTGATTTCTTTTATTTGTTTAATTGATTTGTTTTGTAACTATTAAGTCAGGCTATTGCAATATATGATGAAGTTAAAACATCTAAGTATTATAAAAGTTCAATATTACAAATAATATTTAAAGGTCTAAGTTAAGATTTTCAAGATCTTTAATTTAGATAAGAATAATTTACTTCACGACAATTTTTTAATTCCTAAATTTTAGATAAAGTATCAAAATCATTAGACAATTTTGAAAACTAATTTTATTTAGTTTTATTTTAGGCGAAAATTTTTTGGTAAATTCGTTTTGTGATATAAAATCTGAATTTTTTATCTAAGATGATATAAAATGTTTTATTTTAAACTGATATTTGTCGAATTAATGCCATTATATTCAACATTACTTTGCACTATTGTTTACCTAAGTTATGCGAAATGAATTTGAGTAATTATAGATCTAAATGAACTATTTTGAGATAACTTTAAAAAATCAAATTTCTTCTATTTGTGAAAATATCCACACCTCTTGTCAATCAAACCTTAAATTTGCTACAAGGTCTCCTTTGTAACAAAGTAGCACAAGCTTCTAAAGACCAAAGATCAAAGTTGAAAGTTTGATTTATTACTATTGAAACTTTACTACAAAAGTTGTTAAGCATTTACTTTTATTTATTTATTTATTTATTTATTTATTTATTACAATAAATGTGAAGGAGGGTGCCTAAAGAGAGCATCTCTCGCTAACACACATTCTCACAAATTAGATCTATTTGACGTGTAAACGAAAAAGCATATGACAATGAAGAATTGCACAGAATCATAGTATTGTAAAAGAGAAAAATTCACAGTTTAGAAATGGCAATGTTGGCGATATTATAACAATTCAGCTTTTTCTTGAACAGCATAAGTGATTTTGACATGACAATCTCTGATGGCAGATTGTTCCCCATGTACTGATTGTGCGGTATGAGAAAAAACTTAATCTGGTTAACGTAGCTGGTGGAGTGGGCTTATTAAGATGTAATTTATGTCTTCTAAGTTGATATAACTTGAGGGAGGGACTAATGGAGAAAAAGTCATCAAACTGAAGATCAATTAGGTTGTGAATAATTTTAAAAATCAGAATAAGGTCGTATTTAATTCTTCGGGTTTCCAAAGTATCTAGATTGAAGAAGCTGAGGCGATGCTTATAACTCTCGTATTTGATATTAAGTTTCCTGCAAACCAATCTCGTAAATGTTGCCTGAACAGATTCGATTTTTCTGATATCACCAACTTGATATGGCATCCATGCACTGATATTGTATTCAAGAATAGGGCGTATGTACAGTTTGAAAAGGTTGACGAAAAACCATGGATCTTTAGAATTAAAAGTCTTTATGATGAGGTGGACAAGCTTGATAGATTTTCCAAAGATTCTGGAAACTTTTACTTTGTATAACTTTGTGGTCGCTTATAAATGTGTATAATTGTTTAAATGCTTGATTAGATTTTATTAAATAAGACGTAGAGCAGTATTTTCTCAAATGTTTTCATTTAAAAGAGGCCATATGAGATTTCCAGGATCGCTTAAAGTTGCAATTTAACAACTTACACGAATCGATTGCATATTTGTTTTATAGTTTATGTTTAGTGTTTGAACTCTGCTACTCGAAATTACTTGTATACTTTTGTGATCGTTCTAGTTATTATTTTCTGTTTTGTTAAGGGTTTTACAAATTTATGTAACCAAATACATTTTTATTCACTTTAGCCGATCAAGGAACAGCAAGTCTTCATACTTTTTCAGACGTATAATTTTTTGATCCAGCAGGTCTAGTGCTGAGCTTCATAAACTTAACTGTGTTCTACTAAATACATTAAACTTGATTTACTTGTAATGATTTCAACTAATTCTTATTTGGAAGATGGATAAGTCAGTATCCAATTTGAACTCCTTTTGTTTTTACATATGCTTCAAAAATAATCTGATATTTTATTAACTAATAATGAAATCTTTAATAAACTGAAATAAAAATCTTTGAGATACAGTAATGAAACCTTTAATCTCTTAAATAAGTTTTTTTTATGGACTATGTAGTAGTTTGAGCCACTAGTAAGTGTTGATGAAAAGTTTTGATTCAAAATATCAAAAGTATTTCAAACCTTTATACATTTTGAGCTTTCTGAAGATTTGACTTTGTTAACACAAGGAAAATTATGAAAATTATCATACAAGCTAGTTGGATATAATGGTTTTAGTCAATTTTAGCTAAGGTATTAAATCGATCTGACATCTTGAATTTAGTATAAAGGCATGGAAAAAGTTTGTAAAAGCAGTCTGTAAAATAATTAAATGATTAAAACTTATTTAAAGATTATTTGCAAGAAGCAATTAAAACTAAAGTTGCTGAGTCGGTTATAAAAGCAAAAATGTGTTGCATTAACACATTTAAAACTATTTCTATCAATTAATCAATTTGGTTTTTATATCAAAACATAAATTAAAATAATTTAAAATCCGTACGATGAATAAAGTATTTAGAAAATAAGATTTCCGGTCATCATGGCAACGAAAAATGTAATATTTGACCCATTCACACTAATCCAAATAAAATTAGATTGCAGGTCTTATGTTAAGTCACTTTTGAATTACAAAAATAATGAAAGTTTCCCTAAATAGGGGCCTGCTTCGTCTGAAAATGGCCATACTGGATATACTTTGACGATATTAAAAATAAGGCAAAACACATAAAGTTGCAAAGGAGATAATGCAGCAAGATACAATGAAATGAAAATGGAACGTCTTTAGAGTCTCTTTCTTTTCTTTGAAGCTGGTTTTTCATTCTTCAGTTATATACTATTCTTTAGTTGATTTCGGAGTAGAGAGCGCAATTTGTTGCAATCTGATACCATATTCTATTAAATGCTAGCATTGATATTGAACGATTTTATATCGCGCTTGAAAGTATCCTCAAAACAAATACAGAGACGACCGATATTGTGTTTACCTTTTGATAGCTTCCCATACAAAAATTTCGTTGGTCTTCGACAAAGTTCACTGGCTTACAATAGCGTACTGCAGACGAAGGCTCTGTAGATGGCAGCCTTGGTTTTGATGGATAAGATTTCTATTAATAATGTTACAAACATATTCTTACTCGGTAAAGAGGTATTTTAAATTTTAAATAAATATGTATGAAGCAAATACACTTTAATTACTTTTTAAACTTTCTTCTTTTATAAATACTTGCTTACTATTTAGAATTCAGTTTGGAAAAATAAATCCATACACTGATCGTGGTTAGAAAATAGAAGAAATTTGTCTGTATCAGATAAAGCAAGGATTTGTTCTTTTATCTGCTTATATTTATATGTAGACTCAGAAAAAAATAGAATTTATAAGAAGATAAATTTAAAGTATTTTAACTAAAACTGGAATCTAGCTGAAAGCTATTTTATGATTAACGCTATTACATACTTAGTTAATGACTTTATTTGCTAATTAAAGATAATTAACGTAATCCTATATCAAAAAAGTTTTTGAAGTATGTCAGTCTATTTTAAGTTTCAAAAAATTTTGAACATGAAGCTTTAAATTAGTTTACCATTTTTTCTACTCATTGTTGTAAACATTTTCCAAAATGTTTCTGGGCTAGAATATATTCTTTTACAGCAATTTTTTCTAATAATTTATAATAACTTTTCCTTATTGGTTTTTGACCTACTGATAAAGCACTTGAAATATATATTAAAATGATACCTGACAACGCATATTGATAATCACTATCATGAGGAGTTTCATATTTTTATCTTTATTGAAAAATAATTAAAACTTTCTTTGATGGAAACTTTCAGCGCTTTTAAAGTCAAATTTGAAATTTTTTGGCGCGCTTTATTACAACCTATATTTCAAAATCTCAAGCTTGACTGCTTTCAATTAAGTTTTATTATTTTTGGCACTCTAGTATTAGCAAAGTCAAAATAAAGAAATTGCTTTACATTCAAAATGATGTTGATGAAAACTTTCAAAATTTAAACCTAATTTGATTAACCAATTTATGATGACAAATGCTAACTCTAAATATCAAATTAAAATTAAAATCTTGGCTTAGTGTTGAGTAATTCTAAAAAGAACCTTTTATAAAGATGATAACTTCAGCTTTCTTTGTAGATGGTTCAGTCTTTTTAGATAACAAAACTGCTTGGATGTTTCGTAGAACTCCTCCTTGAGTAATTGTTAGATCTCCAAGTAATTTGTTCAACTCTTCATCATTTCGAATTGCTAATTGTAAATGGTGAGGAATGATTCAAGCTTTTTTATTGCAACAGCGTCAATACGCTGAGAATAACTTCCATATCGATGAACACTACCATCTTAAATTTGTAGACCAGAGTGTGACAATCGGTTCTTCAGCTTCGACTTTGTTTTAGCTCCATTACTGCGTCCTCAATCTTGCAAAATGTAGTATGATATGATCGCCTTAGACAAAAATTTTACTGATCTAGATACACAAACGTAGTTGACATACCATTTTACTATTGATTTATAATTATAAGCTTAAGTTTTCACTTTTAACTTTTTTCTTAACTATCAAGACTAATATTCAACATGGTCGAAGCAAAAGGAAGTAAGAAAAAGAGTAGTGACAAGGAGGAATTAGTTTTTCTTAAAAACAAATCAGGCATCTGATCTGGGGTATTAGAAACTGATGATTTTAAATAAGAAATAGCCTTAGCTACCATATTGACCTTTATGTCAAGATATATCATTTCAGAGGCATTTGTAAGAATGTCAGAGTAGGAAAGAGAAGAAGTATTGCGATCATCGGTTATAAAAACGCTATTATAAACGATTGTTTAGCAACTCAGCTTTATTCTCTGGTTCCATCACAAACTGGTTTCTGTTATCAAGCAAGGGAGATATTTGAGATTTCACCTTAAGCTTGTGATTTATGAAAACGAAAAACGTTTTCTTGCTAGGTGAAGATAAGACTGCACTTTCTTTTCCTAAGTAGAAATTAGAGATAGATTTCTTGTAAACTATATAAAGATCTTTGTGCAGAGATTTGATGGAATAGTCTGCTTTAGTTTGTTTGTAGAGGAGGTTTTGTATATGTTGTAAGTTCCTTAAGTATTTGGAAAAATGTGGCTTTTTGTTGGCTCTATAAAAAGGTATGAATTTTTCAATTGACTCTTTAACGATGTTCGTAAACCTTGAGTAAATAGTGTTGATGTCTTTGGTAGAGTTGAAGACAGAAATCCAGTCAACATCTGATAGAAACTTTTTGATACCATCATAATTTCCACAATAAAAATTCCTTTTGCTTGGAGTTTCAACGTTCATGGAAAAAGTTTGATGAAGCTTGAATTCAATCATGTTGTGATCGAATATTAGAGTAAAAGAATCTTTTTGATCAACGTAGATAATGTTCTGAGAGTTTGATGTGGTAAGAAGATTCAAAATATTACCATTAACTTGGATTGGAAATGTAACCATCTGAGATAGGTTATTGGCATCTAGGAAGCTCAAAAAGGCATAACTTAAAATGAATGAATTAGGATTGTCGCTATCCGAGTTGTACGATTTTCCCATAAATGCTGAATTCGGATTATTCCAATCAATTTTACTAAAATTAAAATCCCCCAAAATATATAACTTAGGACACAAAATACTCTTCAAAACCTACAATAAGGCCTTAACAGTAACCTCATTATTAGTTTTAGAAGGTGGTAGATAGGTACATATAAAACGAGAAAATTTGTACTTCGAGTAATGAAAATCTAAAGCGATAATCTCAAATACTGGAGAATTAACGCTATATATCTGAATTTTGGAGATCTTGGAAGGATGGTGTTCACAATTGTCTGCGGAGAGCATGTGAAAAAAGAAGATGTGGGACCAGTGGTTATTTGCTACTTCCGTTTTATGAAAAAACCTTGACAATTGTCAAGGCCCATGGTGGACCTCAAACTTTTTATTTGAAATCAGTTGGTTGTTTCTTCTGATTTCGGTTGTATGCCTTTTTTTAAAAGACGCTTGTTTTTTAACCTATTATCTTCACACATATCATGTGTTATACAATTTATTTATACTTTATTTTGTTCGCTCAAAGTCTGGTCATTGATACCATTGGAACGTCCTCAAAGTCAAGACCTTAAGAACACATTTGATTAAAAAATTTACTGTCATCATCCTTATTAGTCTCGGAGACATTATTACCCATTTGTCAATATTAATTTATGTCACTAAATACTTTGATACGTTTAACTGATGTTTCACAGTGGCAGATAATTTAATCTTTTTTGGATTTTATTAGCCTTTTGCTTCAAATTAGACAACTCAAGCTAGCTACCAAAAAATATTTCCACTTCCTTATAAATATATCCTAAAACCTTAACCCAACGCCATCTGATTTCTGCTTGATCACAAATAACACTTTCCTGTGTAAAGGCTTCAGCGTTTTCATCTTTTATGAATTAAAACGGTTTCATCTACCAGCTGAAAACTGCTTCAGCTACTTTTTATCAAATCCATAAATCTTTCAAGACCAGAAATATATGGCCACTGGTAAAACTCTGCAAAAAGTTTATTTGTCCAGACCTAGAGTTTGATCTTCTGTATAAAATCCTCACCTTAAAAAATATTTATTTATTACAATAAACTTGACTAAGGACCTGAAAATAGCACCTCTCGCTAACACACATTCTCACAAGTAGTAACTATTATGTATAATTAGGGTACAAATATAAAAATAAAAAGATGAAACCCTTAGCATTTCAGTAGTTACCCCCAGACAATATAACCGTGAATATTTACACAGAATATTAAATATATAAAAGAAAAACAAATCACAGTTTCAAAATGACAATGTTGGCAATATTATAACGTTTTAAATTCTGCTGGAACAACGCGAGTGATTCTGACATGACAATGTCTGGTGGCAGCTGGTTCCATGTACTAATTGTGTAGTATGAGAAAAAAAATCTGATTAACGCACCAGTTGAATGCGCTTATTAAGGTTTATTGTGTGTCGTCTGAGTTTATATAACTTGAGGGAAGGACTAATTGAAACGAAAACATCAAATTTAAGGTCAACTGTATTATGGATAATTTTTAGAATAAGAATTAAGTCGTATTTAATCCGCCGAATTTCCAAAGTATCTAAATTAAAAAAGATGTGACGATGTTCATAATGGGCTGTAAGCTCTTTAAGAAAGATGAGATGTTCAGTCAGGGAAGATCTTCATTTCACAAGGCCATGCTGGACATCAGATATTATATAGTGCTATATCAAATGATCAGTCATTTAATTGTGAAGATAACTGAAGTTTGTTATCTTTGTAAAATTTTGCTTTGAAGTTTGCTTTAGACTGCAACCTATGTGCTGAAAGTTTCGCTGGTCAATGTTAATCTGATTAAAAACTTGAAGAACAACCAGTACATGATTACAGAGAGTACAGCCTTTTCAATAGAGTTACCACAACTTGGAATTTTCTTCCCAACTTTATCACTTTATACAGTCATCTTATTGAACAACCATGTTTTATAATTAACTTAAAAATTTTATGCTTCGAACAAATTTGTTTACAAGTGATATTTCACGTTTTTAGATTTATACTGTTTCTTCATTTTTTTTATCTTTTTAATCTTAACCATGCTTTACTTGTTTCTTCGCTGTGTTCTGGCTGTTTTACAATTCTTATCTTCAAATGTGTTGTTTGAGATTCTTTATTTGCATATACCAATTATATGCAGCTATGTATTAAACCATAAATATCTAAGTGCTGTTTTTCTTTATCATACCTCCTGATACCTTTCTTGATTTATGTCATGACCGAAGTACTTCCAACGAGCTTAAAATCAAACCACTAAAACTGACGTTCTGGTAGAAATAAATCCATTTTTCAGCATTCTTTTCAATAGTATTTATTTATCTATTTAATGCGTAGTTGAGAGTGATGAACTCAGCAGCTCTTATAGCGGATAATATATATAGTAAGTGGACTAAGTAGAAGCTACTCAATGAAATCTTTTGTATCAAAGCACTACGAAAGCACCATAAACATTGCATGAAAACACGAGTTTTTCATATTATTTGACGCTATATTACTTTTGGTTAATCCAAAGATAGAATGACAAAGTTTTGGTGGTGTAGCTCGAGGTAAGACTTTTTAAAGAGCTAAGCTTTTACTTCAACTGAACTATATCCAAATGTTGTACAAACTTTATTAATTCAAGAAATGTTCTTCTTCAAGCCATTTTGAAGTCAACTATTAGTTAATTAGTTATTTCTAAAATTGAGTCTAAACCCAACAAGCTGATAGATGTAAATTACATTTACTCATCCGCTAACCATGACGTTAATTGTCTACATCATCATTATATTGCTAATTTGCTTTGTTTTAAAGTTAAACATTTTACAATTGAAATAAAATTCTTCATTTTATAGTAGTAAATGCAACTTCTTAATTTTTTCTTGTAATTTTATAGTAAGGAGTAGTATTTGATTATTTTACATTTCTTACAAATTTTGAAAAAATAAATTCTAAAACAAATGGATATCAACTTTAAGTTACATCTTTAAAATGAACGTAAATAATAGAAATTGAAATTAAAATATTTAGTGAGTATATACAGCTTCTTTTGGCTAAGGTGTATATTTTAACAAAATTTTAGATTCGTTTTGTTAACTCTAACGTGAAATGGTCGCTAAAAAATCATTAAAATGCTTTTTATCAATTTGTTTATGACCATATAACAAATAAACGGTTGAGTCTGTTGTTAGTTTTTATAAAACATTACATAGTAATCGGCTTACAAATTCTTATAAGCATTAGGAATGCGATTATTTCTTTAAAATCATTGAATTAAAAAACAATAAGAAATTAGTTTTTTTCAAATAAAGAACACTTTAAAAATTGGTGTCTTTCTTTATTAAAACAATAAAGAAGATGATAAATAGAAAACATTTTATTAAAAAATAGAAAACTTTAAAGAAAAAACAATATGACATAAAAAACATTGAAAAAGATTAAGTGTTTGCATACTTTTCAAACCTTTTCTGACTGTAGACACACTGACAGTATCTGGGGATCTTAAACTCTTTTTTCGAGTCAATTTGAAGTCTTATTTTTTCAAAAACTGGAATATTTTTCAATCCTGGTAATGTAATCTTATTTCTTGGATTTAAACACTTCGGTTTACAAACTGTAATCCAAATACTTTCTCTCTCAAGATCATGGCATCTAAATTGATATTCTAAGTATGGGGATGTTGTTTCATCGTTCTCCAAGACCTTTTTACATTCTGTGCATTTTGACAAGATTAGTTTTCTTGTTTCACTTCTCAACTTATGAAGTTGACACTTGCTAGCATCTAAATTTCTTAAATTTGCCTTTTTAGCATTACAATAATTCCAGTTTATAATAACAGTGAATAAAATAAAAAACCGTAAAGAAACTCTTCGTCTTAAACAAGACATGTTGCCCTGAATTACTTCTGTTAAATAGTTCTACTAATTGCTACACTCTTATATAAACACAATTGAGAGAAAAAGTTAACACATTTTACTTTTTTCAAACTGATTACATTGAGTTGTTTTAATTTTTTCTCCCAAATCTAGTTATAAATTTTTCTGCTGTTTAACTATTTTAAAATGATCCAGAAAACCCCTAATTATACTATCGGGTTTAACTTCAATAGTTGTAAAACATGAATAGAGAAAAGAATCTAAATCAATTTAGTATTGAACAAGCGGTAGGCGTTGTAGTTGAAAAGTAAATACTTTCAAAAATATTGTCTTTTTGTTCCCACTCACTATCAGCTTTAATTATGTTTTATTTCTTAATTAATACTTCACAGTTTAAGAAAACATTCGAATGAATTTTAACTGTCAGTATTTCAATTTAAACAAAAATTAGATATTGCGTTTTATTTGATTACTTTCAATAAAGTTAAATTTTCTAATTAAGTTTTTGGTTGTTGAAGTTTTTTTTCTCAATGTTGTTATTATCTTAAATCTATTTTTAACGTAATATAATAATCATGATCTATAACAATCAATGAGAAAAAATAAACATTTTTTTCTCCATTTGTCTACCTCTGCTCATATAATAATATCTTATTGGTATTATTTGAAATGCTAATTGCCACCACATAAAAACCCAAAAATCTGTATTTTAAGATAATTTGAAAAAAATAATCGAGCCAAAACGTTTTGTTTACAAAAAACTTTCATATAAGCTACTACAAATATATATCACTCTTAAAGTCAATTTGCATAATCAATATCTGCTTGTCGATGGTGTCGCATTGTTAAAAACATTTTCAAAGTAAAAATGTTTTTTAAATTAGTCTAGATTATTTTTTATTTCTACAGAATTGCAAATTTTATCTAAACGAATAATGGTAATGGTAAATAAAGATTAGTAGTATCAAAAACCTTTGAAAACTTTGATGAAGTTAGTTGAATTTAGGAAATATCTACAAGTTACACCTTATTAACTTTTTATAAAGAAATAACTTTATTGCTAGCTATAATCTCAAAATATAGCTTAGAAAGTTTGTCATAATAATTTTTTGTATATTATATTTTGCATCTTTACAAAATCAATCTTGTGGAAAGTTAAACTATTGGTTCATTATGAGTTGACAACGATAACTTTACATCACTGAAAGTAAATAGGCAAGTTTATTTGATAGACAAAACCATTATCAGTCAATTTTGTCTTCTTTTAATCTTTTAAAGTAAAAATTACTGATTGTTTTTAAAAGCTGCTGCTATTATAGGGTTTTTAATACTCTTTCTTCTTTGCAGCAATTCTAAAAGCTTTTTTTTAAATTTAAGAAATATATATATTAAAAAAATGTTTGCTTCATACTGAAAGTAATACCTTTATACAAGTATTTATTAAAAACTGCAACGTATTTCATATGACATCAAAGTCAAAGAATTATTGCAAAAAATAGTATGCAAAATTAAAACTATTTTAGATAATGTCAGCAAACTCTCTTAATAAAGAACAAATACATGTACCCCGAAAAATCGAGTCATATAAGAAATATGTATGAGATAAAGTAATACTAAAAGTTTTATTACTTAAACTTGTTAAAGGTTCTAGTAGAAAAGAACTTAACGAGAGTGTTATTAACCGCTCAATAACAGACCTAAATTAAATTAATTTATAGGTAAAGTTTTTTTTAGATGATAAAAATAAACTTTTAAATACATTTTACTATTTTTAAGTTGATTCGAATCAATGTTTTAACAGCAAATGAGGAATTCAATTTTTTGAGTGAAATTTAAAGTGGTTATAAGAAAAATACCAAGTCTACTTTGACAAAAGAAAGAAATTATCAAAGATGTAAAACATTTGATAAATTAGCTAGATATTGATCGGTAAAATAATTAATTTTTTACTTCCAATAATAATTTGTCGGATGAACATTTTTTTATTAAATGAAATGGTCTAGCTTTTTAAGTTTAAATATATTTATCTTGAATTCAAATATCTACAGTCATTTATTTATCCAGAATTTTGCTTCATCAGAAAATCCTTAGTAACGTTTTTCATGATTGCACAAATTTAAATGAATAAAATTAATATTACAATAGTCAAAAACGAACTTTGCAAAGTTATTTATTGAATGAGTAAATTATAATTAATTAAATATTACTTAACTTTATCAACAAACATAAATCAAGTACTATTTAAGAACTTGAGGAGGTGTTTGTTTCTCTAGTAACGAAGGAGTTTTCACAGCTTTGTCAATTTGGTTTGAAAAACAATAAATATTTTTGATGGATGAGTACAATTCATTTCTCACAACCTTTTAATGAAATAGCTTTATATTTCAATTTGTATTTTCATTTGATCAAATAGTGAATATATTTGGTACTTGCCTATTTAATCTAATTATTAAACCTATTCACAAACAAATTTTCAGCTTTTCTATGAAACAAATTTGTATCTTTTATTTTTTTTCTTGACACATACATAACCATTTAATGTTTATTCTGCCAAAAAATCCTTTTACTATCAATCAAAAGAAAATTCTAATAAGTCAATCTTCAATCTGAGAATTTAGGATAAATTTAAAACATGTTTCTTAATTTAAGCTTTTTATTAGAGTGTGCTTGATGTTTGTGATAAATGTTAAGTTATTTATATTATTTATACATATATTTATTTATATATTATATACATTTATAGTTTAAATCGATTATAAACTATTTATAACAGATTGTGAGGATTCAAATATACTTTCTTCATCTTAATTATTACAGCATTCACATATCCATTCAAACTGAAATAAGATATTAAACATTACAAACAATTTCAATTGTTTTGCCTGATACAGACTCAATCTATCGGATATTCATTATCATATTATATTTACATCAAGCATTCTCAAAAATTAATTATTAATCATGAGGTAAAATTTGTGACATTCAGACGTAAAATTGAAAATGGAAAGTTTTTATATAATTAAATTTGTTGTCTAAATACTTGAAACGTGTTAGTGTAACAGCACAATAAAACTTCGATTTTTGATACTGTGAGACTGATTCTAACCCTTAGTAGAGCCAAAAACGTTGATGAAAATCTAGTTGAGTCTTTTAATCTATAGGACTCTTAGAAGAAAACTTAAACTCATGACAACTTGTCTTATAGATATGAGCTCATTGGTCGAGATTGTTTAAGTTTTGACTGCTGCTAGCAGCTGGAAACGAAGCACCTTGCTTTAATAGTTTCTTAAAAAGTAAAGTAGTGAAAATGAACCAACAAGGAAACAAGTTGTTTGTTTAATTTAATTTTTATATTCTTAACAAATTTTGGTTAGTCATTTTATCTTTGATATTTTATTTTCAACTTTATACTCATAAATTTGGAACAAATTACATTTAAATTTAGTTTTTGTCAAATAATGCATCATACTAATTTCAACTTTATTGATTTTGTAAAATTAATCAGCTATCCATTTTTAATAACTAAATTGATTTATCGTCTAGTATGCAAATTTATTTAGTTATTATGCAAACAAATATTTAATCATTTTTAACCAAGTTACTTAGTTAGTTTATCATTTTAAGTAAGATAATAGAAAAGAATTAAGTTGGTTAATGCATTTATTTTGTTTCGTAAATCAAGTTAAATTAAAAGTTAAGAATTATTCTTCTTATTATTTCAATATATTTACGTTACGTCTTATGAAATAATATGATATCAAGCTTTTCCATGTACAGTTGCTTGCTTTAAACTCGTTTGTAGTAATGTTTTGCAGTACACTTCCCATTATCAAAATCAGTTACCTAAAAATATAATTCTAAGTTTTAAACTTATTTATGAAATTAGCAACTTTAATTGAAATAAAATCAATTATTATTTGACATTTTTATTTTGAGATTTATAAATTATGTCAGTATAAATTTTAGCAAGGGGTTGATCTTTTAGTCAATAAATAGAATTATAAAAGACCTTACTAAAAAATGATAATGATGGAAGTTTATATCAGTTATAAGAAGTTAAATTGAAATATTTTTTTATACTTACATCGACTATTTCATCTTTTGTAGCTGTTCGAATATACTTGTGGTGAATTCCTTTATGATCAAACTCAAATCTCACAATTGTCTTTTCACTATTCTCATACACTGGATATATCTTTAAAAGAAATGGTAAATAAATAAACCAATTTTAGTCGAGTCTTCAAATTACTTTGGCTTTTGTACCATCTCCCATATCAAATTCACTTTCACCACCAACATTAACGAGAAATTCTTGATTCCATTCGCCTCTTGAGTAAACCTCTACATGCGAATCAGCATTTTTATCAGTAATTACCATGGTAGGAGTATGTGCTTTCATTTGCTCATACATTTCACCCCACCCTACATAATAAAATAATAAAATTTGAAAAATAAAATGATGTCATTACATAAATATGTTGAGTTGTACTAGTTATTGTGAGTTAGTTTATCTAAATAATAACTAACCAACATAAGTCATTTGTTCTTTTTCATTTTCAACTTTGTATCTTATCCAAGATCCAGCGAAAGCAGACATATTTAATCCTACCTTTATATAAAAGTGTTCCTCAAATTAAAACAAAAAAGTAAATTTTACATTACATTATGGACACATAAGGTTTAAAGCTATTTTATATATGTTTGAATGGCTTGTTGCTCACTGCTTTGACTCTTAGCTACAAATTTCTCCTACTGAGTATTTTTTTAATTGATAATCAAACCTGTGTAAGATATCATCAGTAATAAAATTATAATATTTACTTAATACCGTATTCTATGAAACAAAAATATAAATATCTTATCTTGTTGGCTTACAAACTAAATTATAAAAAATCTTGAGTGCTTCAAAGTCGAATTAAAAATAAACTATTTGCTAAAGCCTCTAAAGTCAGTCTAATAACACAGCATAATTGTAATTAGACAAGTGCAACGCTGAAATCTAATTTAATAATTTTAAAGATATCTTTATATTTGTACTTATTCAAATAGATTTTTTTCTAAAAATTGAAACAGCAAATATTGGTTTGCGCTTACAAGGAGCGTCAGTTGAATTCGTATTGAAAGGGTTGACTTAATACTAAAAGATTTTTATAATATAGCAAATAACACACCTTTGTATTCGTTTTCTTTATGTTTAAATCAGATTGTATCAAAAATCAGAGTGTTGTAATTGAAGTTAAAATAGAAAATTGTTTAAGGTATATTAAGAAGTCATTTTTTTTAATTTATAACTTCAACGTTTAAAAAAAGATGTTTTTTATTCAACATTATTAAAAAGTTTAACTAACTGCAATGAGATGGACTATTGATCAAGTTGATTGGACCCATTGTGTTTTGTAGACGTGGATTGAATCCCACTTTGTCAAAGATATGACCCACGGTGCTCTATTGCGCCACCTACCGAGCGCAGAAAATACCTTCTCAACTATGAGTGAATACTTTGTTGTTACCTCAAAAAATCAAAGGCTATAAAAGTCAACCCAGATAGAAAATCTAAAATCCATTGACTTTAATGTCACTGTCCCAAGTCACTGATTGGCGTAAGTAGATTTACAGATTAGTTCAGCACACGCTACTATCCACTAAAATCAAAACCAATATGCATGAATGAGAGTAACATATTAGTCAAAATACATATCGAATCTTACCATGAGGGTGGCGGAATATAACATATATAAGTCAAATTCAAGTTTCTGCTTATTGATGGTACAGGGTATGAGTGGTTCTCGCCGTTAATGCTGAGAAGACAGCAGCAAAAAGCAGAAAAAAAAACTAAAATCGAAAAGATTAGGGAAGATATTGCAGCAGATCATCTCAAATGGCATTTCTACTCTGCAAACAACTAAAAGGTAGAGAAGAAAACGAACATTAAAGAAAAAGAAGAAACCCAAAAAATGTTTCTTGTTTTTTTGTACTTTACTTTGTTTTGTTCTGTTTTTGACAGTACTTCTGTATCATAAATAGCATGGTCGTTTCTGGCTGAAGTAGGCTATTTTCTATCTACTAGAGTTAATTTATTTATTATTTTTATTAATTTGTAGATTGATTGTGATAAATTTTTCACTATTTGCTTTTATAAGATTTCAACAAACTGTTATCAAATAAATCATAATACTGATAGGTATTTTCTTTTTTATAAATATTACAGTATCTCTCTTATCAAGTAAACAATCCAACCAAATAAATGAGCCTCTACCAAAGAAACAATAATGAGAAATTCTTAGTTGTGTCTTACTGTTACGTTGATTCAAGTTTTTGGATCAAAACTATTCAAAAATTTATTAGTTGAAATATTCGATATTCTAATTGTCAAATTGAAAATGGAAAGTTTTTATATAATTAAATTTGTTGTCTAAATACTTGAAACACGTTAGTGTAACAGCACAATAAAACTTCGATTTTTGATACTGTGAGACTGATTCTAACCCTAAGTAGAGCCAAAAACGTTGATGAAAATCTAGTTGAGTTTTTTAATCTATAGGACTCTTAGAAGAAAACTCAAATTTATGACAACTTGTCTTATAGATATGAGCTCATTGGTCGAGATTGTTTAGGTTTTGACTGCTGCTAGCAGCTAGAAACAAAGCACCTGCTTTAATAGTTTCTTAAAAAGTAAAGTAGTGAAAATGAACCAACAAGGAAACAAATTGTTTGTTTAATTTAATTTTTATATTCTTAACAAATTTTGGTTAGTCATTTTATCTTTGATGCTTTTATTTTCAGCTTTATACTCATAAATTCGAAACAAATTACATTTAAATTAATCTTTGTCAGACATTAAGATCATTTTATCGTTATCTTTTTATTTAGTTAAATAGCTAGACTTTTTAATAATCAATGTAATAAGCTGTTAGTTATTCAATTTATATACGTAATAATAAGTAGTTTTTTAAACTTGTGTTTTAAGGTAAGGGGAAATATTGAATTAAACTTTAAAATATTTTAATAAATTCTTTCACATTGCGTTCTAATTTAATTTTTACATTTTCAGCTGAAAGTTTATTTGATGTTTTTTCAAAAATTTATTTTCTCAAAGCAATTATAATTGATATCAATTTTATATTTATAAAAATTGAATGAAGTTTCTTATAAAAAAAATCAACTATAATTTAATTTTAATATATTATTTTAAAGGGGAACCAAGTTTGGTTTCGAAAGATTATCAACGTTACTCGAGAAGTTCCAAAATAAAATGTTTAATAAGGATCAGTAAAAATAGATTTGCTTTGATAAGTGGAGAAGCAAATAAATAAATTCATTGAGCAGGGTTGTTTTTAGAATCCTGGAGTAAGAAGATGTATGTAGTAGTGATCCTAGATATAAGATAAAAGATAATTCATCGCTATTGATCTGAGAATGAAGATTGATTTATGAATTCTCTGAAATCGTTCAAAAGAGAGTAACTGACAAAGTATACATCATATTTTTTGTGTGATTACTTTTACGAAATGAATTTTACTTTTCTTCCAGAAGTTAACTTATTGAAATTTATTTACAAAATCTTTTTCAAAAAAGCTGATAATAATTTACAACAATTTGAACAAAATTGAAATTCTCATTAGGTACTTCAACTTGATGTTTTAGCATTGATTTCCAATAAAATTGTCTTTTTTACTGTAAGTACCATTCAAAGTACCTTTTACTTTTTAAAAATTACTTCAAGGGCATAAATTTTTGGTTACTTACAAAAACCGTTTGCACAAACTAGAAATTTACAACTCACAGCTCATATAAGCTCTCTTTTACTTTTAAATAGTAAAGCCTCTATAAAAAATCCGGATGTAGATTTTATTTATTAATAATA
Source organism: Pegea sp. RAD2-039 (assembly GCA_034620365.1). NCBI lineage: Eukaryota > Metazoa > Chordata > Thaliacea > Salpida > Salpidae > Pegea > Pegea sp. RAD2-039. The sequence continues at coordinate 629,951 of JAQGEQ010000020.1, forward strand.
TACATATTTCATCCATTTAAATTTAATTTCAAGACCAAGATTAGATATAATTTTACTTTAAAATCACTTCAAAAATGTTTAGTAATGTAAAAATAAACCAGCTACAACTAAAACTAAAAAAATATGATTAAAACTATTCTACAATGACAGTCAGTAAACACTTAAAATAATATTAAACAGCATAAAAAGAAATATAAGCTTTTAAATTGTTACCAAATTCAAAATTTATCGATTTGATATAAATCTATTATCTAGTAATGATATCTATTTGAGATATCAACAGTACTTGAGATTTATAGAAATATTTGTTTATTTCAACATTCAAAATAAAATTTTCCTGAACTAACATTTATTCTATAAAAATCTATATTAGCTGCCGTAATAATATTTGTACTATTGCAAATTGAGAAGAAACTTAAGTATTTAAGTTGTCTTAAATATTTATTTCAATTAAATCATTAAATCTTAAATCATTTTTGTTTTAATAATAGTTTGCTTTGTAATTTCATCTGCAAAAATAAAAAAAAAACTTCAAATTTCAATAATACATTTGAACTTTAAGTTTAAGACGTTTAAACTTCTCAAGAATATACTTTAAATTATTATAATAAAATTTGAAGGTACTGGCGTTGTTTAGAAAACGGATGTATAAAATAAGTTTTTAGGTATTACAATTGAATATCGCGTAATTTTAAAAGGTCTTTACCTTCAAATATACAATATGTTACTTATAAAAAAGCTTTGGCTTTTCATAATTTGATTCTAAATTTTAAATTGTTAAGCTCTCAAGTTAAACAAAAAAAGAAAAAAGTAAAAGTTTAAAATACTTCGTCTATTAAATACAAAATGTACCAATTTGTAAGTTGTAGGTTCAACGTTTTCAGTAGTTAATTTTACTCAAGTTAAGTTTTTTATTTATACTTAAGATTTATATAATTTTCTCTTTTTTTCAATATTTTTATGTTCATTAAATCTAGGCTAGTAATCTTTTTTCAGTTCCCGCAGTGATTCTGAGAAATTGTTTTCTCTTGAGTAAAAAAAACCTATCTACCTTAACTGATATCTAGATGTTCGTTTAACAGAAAAATAAAACAATCTCTTTTAACTTTGAGTATTTTTACAAATTTGACAACTTTTATTGTAAAAACTGTGAACAAGTTTTTGAGAGGAATTTTTACGTTTATTTTAGCTTTTTAGTCCTCTTTCGGCTTAGGACTGTTTAAGGCTATGCACAAAAGCTCTAAATTGGTAAGGTTGATTGTAATATTTCAACCAAACACAATATAGTTACAATTTAACATCATCTAAACGGTGCATAATGTTTTTCAGTAAGGTTAAGTTTATCAATAATCAAGTATCATATGTTTGAAATGTCTTTTGAAGGGAAATGGAAACGAAGTACAAGTGAAAACGAAGAAGCTGTACTTAAGTACATAGGTTAGTATTTTTATAAATCAGTATATACTATAAAAATCCATACGTTACAATTGATATTATCGTAATATACGTTCTATTGCTTACAATCAATATTAGCAGAAAAATAGTAAAAATGTAAAAGCTACTAGAAAGCCAGACAGTGATAGTTGAAAATGTTCTAGCTGATTGGTAAGTAACTAGAAATTTTCAAAACGATACTTTTGCAATCATCGAAATGTTAAAACTAATTACAATTCTAATAAAACTAATTTATCGAAACAATTTTTATATTTATGTAACAAATGTGTTGTTAGGCCTTTTACCGGAAAGTATCAAAATATTGATGAAATCAGAGGTTGAGATGGAAATTAAAAAAGAGGGTGAAACATTTTATGAAACCTTTACACAGCTTGGACAACAAAGAAAGAACTCGTTGACGCCGGGAAAACCTGCCAAGTATCTAACATTTGACGGCAACTATGTTGAAGTAATTACTGTTTTAATTTCAGTATGTTAAATGGGTTTACAAGCTGTGTTCATCTCCTTCTCTTGTTATTTAGTGTCTATTCACTCTAAAATTGTTGTGTGATGAATAAAACTCATATTTATTATACCAAGATATATAGTCTTTCAACTTTTTTAGTATTCTAAACTTATGAATTTTAAAATCTTTTGATAAATGTATGGAATTGTAGTAATAATAATGACGCTACTCAATTGACGCTACTAATGACGATTACCATACTCGCCTACCAGGCCGTAGGTTCCGGGTTTGAGCTGGACACAAGTTTTTTGGTGTGGATTTCATTTTGCAGATTATTTTTTTCATAGCGTAATTTAGGGAAACATTCTAAATATCGGTTGCCTATAGATTTTGAGTTATATTTACTATTTCACAGCAAAACTCAAAATAAAATCGTGTAAAGTCATAATTTTTGTCAATCTCATTCTATTTTCTAATCCTTTTAAATCTGTTTTGTATCTTAATTTTAGATTAAGTCCATTTCAAAATGTGCAAAATTCTATGTATGCTTGCATCATAGTATGAAACGCTGTATATATCTCACATTAATTGTGGTATACTTGAAATGTAAAATAGTAAAGTATTTTGCCGCTGACGTAAATGTATTAAACGTCATTATCGTAGGCGATTGTAGTAGTACGTATCGTTAATATATTTATTGTTGTTGTTAGTCGCCTTATTCATTTGAATGAAATATAAAGAGTCATTACTATTACACTAGTTGAACATTTTTTTAACTTACAATTTAACTTTATTTGTTATCTATTAATAATAATAAATTAATCTCTTTAGTGTACTCCGGAATTTGGAAAGGATTGGGTAAAGATAGTTTACGTGCACCAAGGCATAAAGTATTTTGGAAAGAGACAACTAACTAAAAAAAATGTTTTAGTTGACGTAAGTACACGTTTAAACTTGTATTATATTTTTTTCTAGCAATAATTTAATTTTTAATCTTAGTTTTGATATACAAAGTCTAAAAACAGATTTAGCATCAGTTTATACAAAATTCATAATATTTTGTAAGTAACTTATATTACTAATGTTTAAAATAAGTGAATTTTTAAGCTTTTGTGATTTGTATTTGGAGTTCATTACCTTACAAACAGAAATCTTTCAAATAAAAAAATTTAATTTACAACAAGCACTTTTGTTTTCTATTTTTAGTAATTTGACTCTTTTATTTTTCAGGACTTAGTTTTAGATGATGGAAAATGCATTGCGAAATATACATACAAACGTATTTGATACAGATATAAATTTCTTTTTATCTCCTAAAACAATTTGAAAGTATTCTGTTTAAATTATTAAATGTAAACACAACCATGACTGTAGCAATATATCAAAACCGTTTAATTGAGTGTTGTGTACGATTTTGTAGTTTGTAAAATTAATCTGATGCTCTAATTAATAAAATTATCAAAACAGTAAGCCGTGTAATCAAAATTTATGAATATTAAGGAGCATTTTTTAGTAAAAACTTTAACTAGTATTACTAGCAATCCTGGTTTGAACCTCAATCAGAGTACAGAAGCAAAATAAAAAGGTTTAATTTGACTGCTGTATCACTACTCAGCCAATAAAATGAAGTCTGATCATTTGTCAGAGACTCTGTAGTACTGATAAGTGTTGTGAATATAACTCCATTGATTGTAATATCACGGAAACAAGTAAATTTATGAATGCAGTTTCTTAATTGAACGTAGTGATTAAGTTTTTTTTATGGCTAAGAATGAGCTAACCCGGAAACTATCTAAAAAAAGCTTTTCTTGTTTTAGATGTCTTACGAAACACAATTTTAAAGTATTGATGATAAGGCTAATGCATAATTGATAACATAAATCAGAAATTCAATAATAAAAGTCAAAAGAAAAGTTTCCATAAGGAAAAGTTCAGAGTAATAAACATTTTTAAACTGTAAATTACTTCAATGAATCAGTTACCAAGCCGATGTTTACTTTTCAGATTCGTCTGCAAAGCGAAAAGTTTTACCTTTACAGAAAATTAGAAAAATCGATTCTTCTAACCTAAATCAATATTTTAGAAGTTTTTTCAAGAAATTTTATTCAAATATAAAGCTTAATGTATAATGATTTTTTTTCAAAGTGGCCTTAAGTTTATAAAGTAAATTATTTTTCAGCGTGTTATTAACTTAATCAATTAGATATAAGACAATTTTCTTTAAAAATATTTTTTGACTCAAACAATTTAAATGTTTTTCTAAGAAATTGTTTAAAAAATGTTAAATTGTGAAAAGTAACTTTAGTTTTAATATTTGTAATACTTAGTAAATAAATTGAAGCATTATTAACATTTTTAGTAGCAGTGAAAAACTATCTATATGACTAAAAAGAATCATCTTTATTATCTTATTTACATAAAAGCTTGCTTTACAACGTGAGAGTCAAATGCTACACTGTCATTATGTACAAATAACTTACATTTAAATAAAATGTTTTTGTCTATCTGGCACAATCGCTAATGTGTGGTTGGCTATCTGAACTTCTACATTTAGTTTGAAAACTTTTTTTGATATACCTATTTCTTTAAAAAGATCATTACATTTATAACTTTTTATAGATAAACTTTATATCATTATTTAAAATAAGACTTAAAACGTTAAAATATTTTATTTTAATAACCAAGCAAATTCTATAAATGCTGAAGTGCAAAAACCTCAAAAAATAAAGAACTAAAAAGCTTGTAAATAAAGAATATTAATTATTTCTGTATCGATTCCTATTTGTGATGAGATGTTAAAGAATATTTACTTAAAAGCTTTTCAAGAACCATATCTTATTAAAAACTTTACTAACTATACAAACATGTGTATTTATTGAGTTGAAAAATTTATTTCTATAAAACAACGTGCCAAAAACTTGGTAAACAAACCAGATAATATTTACTCTTCAATGGTCAATCACTACGAATTAGATGAAAAAAGTTCAACCCCAAACCATTGGCGAACGTTTGTGTTTATTTGTTGCTGAGCCAATCTCCAACGTCACCAGCTTTTCTTTCTTTCTGCTACTTAAAAGGTTGAAAGTGACATCACGATCAATGAAAGGAAAAAATGATGCAGCGAGTATTATTCCTAGACTGCAAGCATCAAGATCAGTGAAAATTCAGCTCTAATTCATGAAGTTTTCTTTTTGACTGGAAAGGTTTAAACAATTAGTATAAATTGTTTTAAATACTTTTTTTTTGTAGAAATTTTGTTGTAGATTAATTATTGAAATATAAATTTTGTAAATAGCCTGAAAAGTTGTTTGCAGTAAAATGATTTACAAACGTGTTGCTGGATTTTTACGAAAAATTTGTAGAAAAAAGTCTCTAGATGAAGATTATCTGAAAACTGATCTTCATAGATGCCTTGGAATCAAGGACCTTACTGTTCTTGGGGTATGACAAGTTTAGAAATGGTTTTAACTTATTTCTGTTGGTTATAGAAGTAGTTTAAAAACTTATGAAATAATTAAAATAATGTATAAAGCTGAAATCTCAGAATGTCATCTCTTCATTTTCAACTTTTGGTAAAATTTCTGTGAATTTTTGTTTGAAATGAAAATGAAGATCTTGAAAAAAAAATATTAGTACAACGTAAATGAACTTTTAACATCTATTTTCAGCAAACTGATGTTAGAAGAATATAATATTATAATATAAAATACCTATAAACTAGCTTTAGTTTCTACTTAAGCTAAATCGTTTTACATCTTATTTAAATTTCATTCTTGACAAGTTCAGGAAAATAGTATTATCTATTTATAATGTTATTCATATTGTTTTCGGATAAACAATATTCTACCTTAAAGCTTTATATCAAACTTTTAGGCCGTTCACTAAAGTGACTAATTAATATTTGCAGATAAGTGGAATGCTTGGTGCTGGTTTGTACGTATTGACCGGAACTGTTGCTAAAAACACCAGTGGACCAGCAGTTATGATTAGCTATGCAATTGCGTCTGCTGCTGCATTCTTATCAGCATTATGTTATGCTGAATTTGGTTCTAGAATACCAACCACGGGTTTGTAGTCAGCTGTTTGACATTTTAAAGTGACAACCATTTAAATTGATTAAGAATATTTTCAGGAATTAAGTTTTTAAAACGTTTCCGCAAAATATGCTTAATATAAGATGTTTAATATTGAACTATCATAAGTTTTAAACCATCAAAATATCAAATATCATCTTTCAAGTAAACAGCTCATAAATAATTTATAATAACTCTAACAAAATGCTTTGCCAAGAGGCGTTTGTTAAATGGAACATATTAAAAATTAGTTTTAGCTGCATGAAAAAAAAGAGTTTATAAATCCATCTAAACTTAAATTTAAATTAAAATCAGATGCAACTTAAAATGATTAGAGTTTAGATAATTTCTGAAATCAAATAATCTTGATGAAAAGGCAAGTTTTAGTATCGATTTTATGTAAGTTACAATTTCAGGATCATCTTATATATTCACATATGTAACCATGGGAGAGTTTTGGGGTTTTTTAATGGGGTGGAACATGGTACTTGAGCACGGCGTAGGGTCTGCATCGGTTGCTAAGGCTTGGAGTGGGTACCTGGACGCTGCAATGGGAAATCCTGTCCAAGTAACCAAAACTGAATTTTTTTTAATTTTATTCTTATAGATTTGATATTACCAAGTTTTTAAAAAAATAAAAATATCTGCTAAAAAATAAGGTATTGCATTTGATAAAATTATCTATAAATATTTGGTGACAATTTCTCTTTTATAGAAATTCACTTCTGAAATTATTAAATTCAAACAAATTGTTTTCACTAACAAAGCTAAAGCTTTAAAATTCTTTTATTGCAAATATCAAATAATTGACTTTATCCAAGTAATAAAATCAAATCTTAAAATAAAACAATTTCTCAACAGAGCTTTTTTCAAAGTCATCTCTCATTAGGTCATAATCATCCACTAAGCGAGTATCCAGATCTCATTGCTATAGCTATAATACTGATATTAAGTGGATTAGTTGCAATTGGAGCTGAATCTTCAGCAAAGTTCAACTTACTTTTTACTGTCATTAACATGATGGTTGTTCTTTTTATAATAATAACTGGTGATTAAAACTTTTCAAAGTTTTAAAAATAGTTGTTGAGTGTTGTATCAAAGTTATAAATGGATTTTTAAATATATTTAAAAGATATCTCTTTTTTCATTTAATTTTGTTTTGATCCTATTGTTTAACAACTTCATAAGAAATCAGTTTGCTCTTTAAGCATCTTTTCAAAACTTATTCTGAGATTTAATAAAATTAAGAAATTAAAATTACTTTATAACTTATTAATTTTACAAAATTTTAAACTGTTTAAAAAATAAACTTTTAAAAATGATAAAAATAATGTTGATCAAGGGTTTTGCTTGGCTGATGTACGAAATTGGGTTAATAATGAAGACAGTTTTTGGCATTTTGGCTTTGCAGGTGTGATTAGTGGGGCTTCACGTTGCTTCTTTGCTTTTGCAGGGTGAGTATTATCTAGCATAGAGATGTTATCATAACAACCGTTTCGGCAGCTTTGATATAATTGCATCTTCATGTGAAGAAGCTAGAAATCCTCGAAGAGATGTTCCAATCGCACTAGGGATCAGTTTGATTACTGTCACTTTATCATATATTGGGGTTTCTGCTGTTCTGACTTTGATGGTTCCGTGGTATGCTGATTTTATGGATCAATTTTTTAGATAACTTGTATCAGAGAACTTTCAAATTATCAAACTCAATTTTAATTTCAAAATCAATTTAAAAAATATTTTTAAATATTTTAATCAAAGTCTAAAAAAACTTGTTCGAAAAACTTTAGTTAATTTCATGTAGGAATGAAATCGTTCCTGAATCTGCTTTTTCACAAGCATACGCCAGACACAACTGGAGATGGGCTGAAATCTTGATTACATGTGGTGCTCTTTGTACCATGACAACCAGCATGTTTTCAGGTCTTCCAAACTTTCATCTGATTCTTGTTGATGAAAATTTTTCAAAAATATTTGAAATTAATTTTTATTTTAGATTTTTTTAAATTAAAAAATAATTTCTGCAATTTTTTTGTAAATTTTTAGGTCTGTATGTGTTGCCTCGTATCTTATACGCAATTGCTAAAGATGGACTATTGTGTCCTGCTCTTGCCAAGATAAATAATAAAACTCAGGTATTGAACTGGAAAGAATTCATAAAGAATATTTTTATGACTGAAATCTCTCATATAAAAGAATGTTTACTTTTCAATCAGAAAAATATTTCTTAACAGGTGCCATTATGGTCAGTGACTTTCACAGCGTGTCTATGCGGTGGTATGGCTATGATGTTTGATCTAGAAACCTTGGTACAGTTTATGTCGATAGGAACTCTTGCTAGTTACTCATTTGTCGCTGCTTGTGTTATATTGCTTCGTTATGGAGCTGTGGGGGACTCCCCTCTTGTTCAACTGTCAAATCAAAATTCATCTTCTGTAAAAAGCTCAACAAATGAAAAAAGGTTTATAGATAGACTTTAAAATATTTTTTAAAAAGCAATTCTTAAAATTTAGAAATATTTCATATTTGTTGCGTTTATTTTTTAACAAAAACGAAACTTATAACTTGAATATTATGAGTTGCTTAAAGCATCTTAAATTTTTTAATTAAAGTATTAACATTTTGTTCAATAACTTTCATAAAATTTTACAACAAACTTTATTGATCAGAGATAATTTAGTTAATTTCTAGCAAATTAACAGTTTAAATTCAAAAATTGAATCTGTTGCCAAATGAGTTAAGATTGCATATATTGGAATAGAAAAAATAAGCTCTAGCATTAGAAAATAATTTCAAGCTAATTTTATTTATAATTTTTCAGTTCACCCCAAGTTGCACAGGATTGTAATTTTCAAGAGGAAAATAAACCAAAAAATGAAAATGGTAGACTCATTTCTATATCTTGAAGTAACTAAAGTTTATCAAACGTTGTTTCTATAATAAGTGAAACAATCTAATCTCTTCTAGACGCTTGTAGAAAAATTATCTTTAATCAATAGAAAAGAATAGAGTTAGGAGAAGAATTGTCTTTTAAGAAAGTACAAAATAAACATTTATAAGGAAATTTTGTCAGTAATCTGTTTAAATATTGATTACAGAAGATAAAAAGAGTATTTATAAAAATGATCACGCAGAAAAAAAGTTATTTTAAACAAATTTTATGGCAAAAATGCTGAAAAATTTAGTCTGAAATCGACCAAGTACTTAGCAAGAGTAAAAAGAAAGACATATGGTCGAATGTGTAGAAGCATTTAATTATTTATAAGCTTGCGTCACTGCAAAACGTAAGCTCGTTGTTAGATCTCTAATGTGATTTATAAAATAGAATTGGAATCTCCGCGTACGTTTGGAGAGACGTCATTACTGATAACATCTCATGAACAACCTACTATACAGCATCCCGGTCAAATTCTATTAACCTCTGGAGGCAGAAAAGTACATCTCAAAACGTTTTTTCAAGGAGGACGTCTTCAAGTCTTCTTGGATCAGTTTCATTCTGATGACGTCATTTTAATATCACTTATAATTAGCACAACTTTCAGTACTACAGGTATGCTTTTGATTGCATATGGTCTGGATGCTCTTAGTAGTGGTGCTGTTTGGTCTTGGTTACTACTAATGACGTCATTAGTTGGTGCTATTTTATTTTTGTTGATTATTTACTTCCATGATCAACATCAAGGTAGTGAAAGTATGGAAACTAAGACCTTCAAGGTGAGAGAAAATATTTGTCTGAAAATTAAAGCTTCTCAGTTATTATTTTAAAATCTTTGTTTAAAAGTATTATTATTGGTTTAGGTCCCATTTGTTCCTTTTCTTCCTTACTTGTGCATTTGTGTCAACATCTTTCTAATGATTAAGTTGGAAGCTATGACTTGGTTTCGACTGATAATCTGGGTCACAGTTGGTAAGATGCTTATTAATTATTGAGAATATTTTTATTTCGAGACTTCTTATTAATGTTTATCAGCGTGGTTTAGATAAATGAATATCTGGAAATATAACTATTTTCCAATCTAGTTGAGTAAGATAACTGCTATATTTTCCAAATTGGTTTTAATTTTTATAGTGACCAAAAATGTTTTAGTCTTATATTAAATCTACTTAAAGCAGTACAAATTGTCTTATAGATATAATAGTTGCTTAGCAATTATGTTGTTTTATATGTTCTTGTTTATATTGTGGTTAATTATGTTTGTACATTATAATATCACGCCGATTAAAAGCAGAAAGTTTACTTGTTCGTTTCAACTACTTCTTGTAATTTGAACCAAATGTAAGATTTGAAAAAAATGATTAAATTCTTTTTTAGGTATTTGTGTCTATTTCTTGTATGGATACCACAATAGTTTGCTCAATACTTCCAGAGATTGTGATTCATGGCTTTTCACGATTTGGAATCGACTTATTGGATGTTCTAGCAGTAAAGTTCAAGATCTAGTTGAAAGTTCTCCTCACGTTATCAGCAAAATAAAAAGAAAGTCTTCTATGGAGCAAAAACTTCTATCATCAAATGAAGATCTGGAGAATGAAAAATCAGAGAATAAAGATTAATTATTGATGATAGAAATTTAATTTTTGAATTATTTCATACATTTTGATGTTCAATCTAAAAAATAAATCAAATTATTGTCGAGGTTTTTGCTGTGTATAAAACTAAGAAGTAAATAAAGTTGATCAAATCAATTAGTAAACGAAACTTATAAGATAAATTTATCCATCACATAAACTAAGATTATCAAGTTTAAATTAGACGAGCTGGTAGTACTGATCCTTCGTGAAGTTTATCGTCCAAACTACCTTATTCTAGGTATCAGTTGCCACATTTTATTATTTAAAAAAGTTTTAAAAATTAAAAAAGTTTTTTTTTAGTTTTAGCCGTAAAACAACTAGTAACAAAACATTTTTATCAAAAATTTATAAGTTATTTAAGTCTAGCAATACAAACTAAAAAATGAATATTCCTTTTCGTTGATGTTTGTCAATAGCTGGTAGAATGTCAAATAAAACTGTAGTCAAGTCAGTTTTCTACTTCTAAAAATATCTTTTGTCAATAATTTGTGATATCTAGCAAGCTCTTAGACTTAAAAAATCAATATTTATTTTATAGTTATCATGAAAGATGTAAATCCTAAGTGGCAAATTCTAATCCTTATAGTGTTTTTATCTACTTAGTGTTTCTTTAGCTGACTCTCAAACAATCTTTAGATTTTAGATGGTATTTGTTTACAGTAACATAAGTCTCAGCTCAATGAGTTCAAATTTCACTTCACTAAGTATAGTTTCAAGGATTGAAACTTTTCGGCAATGTTTGTTTAAATCCTAAAGTAAATAGATCTTTTTACTGAATGAAGCTCGTTGAAGGAGGACGAAATAAATGGTGAATCAGTTTGCTTCAGTAAATTAAGTTAGACAGCTAAACTGTTTCATTCACTTAAAAATATATGAGAGTAAACAAAGTTGTGAGTAAATAAGAAATCTAGAATTAGTTTAAAGCCAGAAAGTAATTTAAAACTTTTATTTTATTAATTTGAAATTTAAAAAAATATTTATATAATTTAATCCGTGTTAATAAAATTGAGTAGCAGCGTACCAAGCACTGGTTAATTTGCAGCCTTTTTACAATAATATTGATAAAACTTGAAAAAATGTTTTTTTACCTCGTTTATTAGTAGCCTGTTATTTAACATGTAGTCGCCAATTACTTTTGAGATGTATTTTTGTGATTAGCTTTTGAAATGCTAATATCTGAAACTTAATTATTTACAATTCAACGTTCTATGATATATGAAATGTTTCTATTTAAAAAATAGTTACTTAAAATGGTTACTTGCTAAAAGAATAGAATTTATATTAGTCTATTTTTTAGATAGTTTATTGTAATTGTTGCCTTTTTCATAAAAAATCAGATTTAAAAGCTCTAAGAGTTGAAAAAATATATATTTGAACTTTCTTACCTAAGAGTTAATCATTTACAAACAGGTAGACAAAGATTTTGAATATGGCTTCCAAAAATATGTTGAGAAATATCAAAAAATATTAAAAATAATAAATTGTTTTTGATTAAAAGATTAAAAGTAATTCTTTGCAATGTAGAGATATCATCGACAATAAATTTCAAAGAAAACCTTTCAAAGTTTAGATGTTGTATTATTTTAAAATCATTTTTGTTTTCTTAAAAACTATTTATAACCTATTTGGTGATTGACTAACATTTTTGGTTTCTTTCTACTATTGTTAAATTTATAAAAGTTTTTAAAATCAACACTGAATAACAAAACATTTGAAACATTAAGTGTTCAGATTGTAGTCAAATCAACAATAATGAAAACTTCTTTTTATACTTCTTTTTTTTTTTGAAAAGTATTTTTATTGTTACCTTCATGAGTTTTACTCAACAAATTTAACAGGTTGATTTGTATTATTTTAAATTTTCTTGTAAGAGATGATTTTAATTAGGATACTTTCAATTTTTTCATGGCTCACTTTATGTACCTCAATAGATAGTTTCTTTCCATTATTTTCTCAAGAAAGGCAAATTGAACCAACATGTTTGGATGACCTAAGTATGAAATGATTATTTATTTCACAGTGACCGAAGAGTGTTTGAAAAATGTATATATTGCTGTTTTGTGTTTTCTTATTTAAAAATAGTTGGTTAACAAATAAAAACTTATCTGTGTAATCAGTACAAATATAGTATCGTAAAGATGTTGCAAAAAAATAAAGATTGAAAATAGGAAAACCTTTTGCAGATGATCTTCAAATTAGAACGACAAAAGCAGATATTATTTTTACTGGAACACTCTTGCTAATGTCAGAAAAAACAAGCAAAAAGAAAAATGTTGAAAATATCGGATATGTGAAGGTTTGGAGGGTTATAAAAGGTTCCATTGACGATATAAGGAATAAAAACTCAACTAAGCTGTTAAAAGAAATCGGTGAGAAAGTTTTCTAGCAATTTTGAATAATTTTAAACTAATTAGTAGATATTTGAACAGTTTGTTAAATTTTATAATTAATTAAGTACTTAGAGCTACTAAACACAAATTATTTTGGTTAAAAACCTTCAATATCATAGTTAAAATCCAAACATAGCAAAGCGTCTTCATCTTAATTTAGAATATATGTCATAAAGAAAAACTCTAGAATAAACTCTAAGTAAGTATGTTGCAAGTAGCTACCTCTTAAAAATTCCCAGACACAAAAGAATGATCTGTAAGATGAACCCAGTATTGGCTTAGTATGACTATATGACGGTCTTATTTCTCAAGATGCTATATATATGTGGTAAAAAGTAAAAGAAGTTAGAAATAAAAACAATTTTTGTTTTCACCAAACAAATTTTGAAAAATTCAATTATATTTTTATAAAAACAATTTTATAATTTTTAAAACATTTAAATAAAATTGTATAAACATTTTTCAGCTGCACATCATGAAAAACTAGACGCAAAACGCAAATCTTTGAACGCAACAGCTGTTCTGGACTACTCTAAAGTGGTAAACTGCTGTAATGGCCCACTGCTTGAAGTTTATGGTTTGATGAATGATCAATTATGTGAAAGTTTTATTAATGTTTTAGATACACGCGTGTTTTTCCTGAAAAAAGTTGTAAATTACTATTACCAAAAACCTAAAATATTAATAAGAAACAAAGAAAAATGGAAGAAAACTCATTCTAATCAAAATCACGCCATTAAGCGACAAAATAAAAGAAAAAAAATTACAACCATGCTGCTAGTAACAAATCCTATTCGTATAACCACCGAAAATTTAGCTAAAGTTAAGAACTATTTATAAGTAAAAAGTAAAGAAAAACAAAGATGTCTTTTTCGAAGTAAAATTTTGTTAATATAAAATTTTTTAGTTTAAGTTTAAATAAAGTAACTTCGAAAAAATTATTTTGTGCTATTACCAAGTTTTTGTTTTTATTTTTATTACCTTCAATATTCTTATTACATCATCAGACTTTACTTAAAAATTTTAATTTTATTTCCGTATGTTTGACACTTTTGACATAAACTTACAATTATTTTCGCTACTTTTAAGTCATTGATGATTTAATGACTTAAAAAAATCATTCAAGTAAATAAATGGTTTATTACTAGATAAAAGTGTTCAATGAATAAGGGTTCCTGAACAGCACCTCTCGCTAACACACATTCTCACAAATAATACTTATTAAGTTACAAACATAGAAAGAAAAATACGTAACACATAGCATTTCAGCAGTCATACAAGCATATAACAGTGAGCAATTACATAGAATATTAATAATATAAAAAAGGGGAAAATCACAGTTTAGAAATGACAATGTTGGCAATATTATAAGGATTCAACTTCTGCTGGAACAACGCGAGTGATTCTAACATGACAATATCTGATTGCAGCTGGTTCATGTAATAATTGTGCGGTATGAGAAAAAATCACTCTGATTAATGTACCGGGTGATATGGGCTTATTAAGATGTAATGTGTATCGTATGAGTTGGTATAACTTGAGAGAAGAACTGATAGAAAAGAAATTATCAAACTGAAGGCCAAATTTTAATCAAGTTCTGTTTAATAAACCTAATTTATTTTAAATATTTAGTGTTTTAATTAAAATCGACCAGTTATAAAAAGATACATTTTGAATGCAATCATTAGAAATAATCGATAAAAGTTATACAGAGATTGTACAATATCTAAACTATTTTTCATACACTTAAAATGTCATTACAAAAATGAAACGCAGACTCTATTTAAAATTTATTATAAATTTAAAGTAAAAAAGATTTCATTTAAACTTAAGTTTATTTGAAATAGTTTCTAAGATTCAAATCTAAAAGTTTTTGTTAAAAAGCTAATCATAAGTTCTAGGAGTCTAACCCATTTCTGAAAATTAAGAGCTCAAAGTTTAAACTGTTACATGATAGAATTTCTTTTTGCAGTTTATTTAATTGATGATCTTTCAGATAATGCTTTGTTGGTCATCTTGAACGTCGAAGCAGAAAATTCAAATGATCAAATTGCTAAAAGTTTTAAAAAAATCAATCAATCTGAAAATACCGTCATGGGTTCAAGTCACTTTATTAAATCAAAACATATTTCTATCCGTCTATCACACTAAGAAATTGTATTTACTAGTTGAGTTAGAATTGAAAATTCTTTTATCATTCTGATATCTTTATAGTAAAAGGTAACACAAATTGGAACAGGATATCCGTCTATTGTCCTCATGAAGTACTCTTCTTATGGTTAATAAATAATTGAATGATAAGTGGTCCATTTAAAATGCACAAAATCACTCTAGGAGAGTGTTAATCATATCGTCTTTATAATCTTGTATATAAGTACCACAATTTGAATCTACAAATTTAGTATAAGTCTATATTTAAACAGTTTTTCAATTGCATATATTTTTTTAAACTCTTAATTTTAAACAAAAGTATCTGCTTATTTGAAACTAATAGCAAGCTTTCATATCTAATTGTAAAAAAATAAAGAATTGATTTCCTCATATCTCTGTCATCTTCAAACAGCTGTTATAAACAGCTTTTACATCATAAAGTTTAAAATAAATTATTGACGTACACTGTGAGATATTAGAAGTCATATTTGACAAGGTTACAGAAGTTTGATTGAAAATTATTTAATTGATATCTGCTAAACTATTTCAAAAGTAAAAACCAATCAAAAAATTGAGACTGTAAATGACTTTATTGTTTTTATCCAAATACAGCTGTCTTGAAGGTGTAGTAGAAGTTACAGAGTAAAACAAATAAACATGATGCAGAGGTTGTTAAGTGATCATGATAAGTTCTAATCATATATATATTTAAAATTAAAATGTCATAAATTGAAAGGAATGTTAAAAACCTAACTTTTTAACGACCAGAAATATTTGAAGTTCAACAGTAAGAATTATTGAGTACAAGTGCAGATAAAGGCAAGTGTTAAGTTAAAAAGCTGACAGATAAGAGCATGACGATAAATGTTGTTCAACTATACATCACAAAACAGCTATAAATGGTTGAAATTACTGAAGACTAGTTTAAAATGGCACCTAATTATTTGAAAATGATATGAAACGATTTCAAATTTAACTGTTTGATCTATCTGTCAATCTAGAAAGCTTTTCGGAGGCCTTCTTCAACTGCCTTGAGGTAATCGGTGGTTATGACATAATGTTCATTGAGTTTGACACTGAAAAACAATTAAAATCAAAATCAAGGTGAATTGATGAGTAGAAATTTACTTTTTAAGCCCATGAATGCAACCAGCAAGATCTTTTGTCATGATTCCAGCATCAATAGTATCAACACAGACTTTTTCTAGGACTTGACAGAAGCGAATCAAGTCAGCATTACCATCCAGGGTACCTCGATGTTCCAAACCACGAGTCCAAGCAAAAATTGAAGCCACTGGGTTAGTACTGGTAGGGTTTCCCTAAACCATGAAATTTGATGATCATCAACAACTATATGAAATATTGAAAAACCTTCTGGTGTTCGCGATAATGTCGGGTCACTGTACCATGAGCAGCTTCAGATTCGACAGTTTTGCCATCAGGACATACAAGAACACTGGTCATTAAACCCAAGGATCCATAACCTTGATTGAAATATCAATTTTAGTTACTAAAATATGATCAGGTGGGAGATGGTACCTTGAGCGATGATATCAGACTGGACATCACCATCATAGTTCTTACAGGCCCACACAAATTTACCATCAGACTTAAGGACCTGTGCGACCATGTCATCGATAAGACGATGTTCATACCAGGTACCAGCGGCATCGAAATCGTTCTTGTAATCTCTGTGATGCCAAATCATGTTAGTGACTAACTTTATAACAAAGCTTGTCTTATTTAATATTTTAAAATATCAATGATGGAAAAACTGACTTTTCAAAAATTTCTTGGAAGATATCTTTGAATCGCCCATCATATTTCTTCAAGATGGTGTTTTTAGTGCTTAAATAGAGTGGCCACTTTCGTTTCACAGCGACTTGCATACAACTATGAGCAAAGTCAGCAATAGACTAAATAAAAATTAATTAAAAAAAGCTTTTTAAGATCAGTTGACTTTTAGAAAAATAAAATTAGAATACCTGATCAGTATTATACATTGCCATGCCAACACCTCCACCATTAGCAAAGTCATAAACTTCCATTTCCATCTTTTCGCCTGAAACTGGACTGTATGTCATGGTCAGTTTTCCTGGTCCAGGGGCAACAAAATCAGTTGCTTTGTACTTTAAATAAAAATCGATTTAGTTTAAAGAAGTCTTATTATCAAAATCACCTGGTCCCCATGAGCGTGACGACCAATTATAATGGAGTTGGTCCACCCTGGTACCAGTTTTGGGACCACTTTACTGAGGATTGGTTCTCTAAAGACAGTTCCACCAAGAATATTACGAATAGTTCCATTTGGGCTTCTCCACATTTTTTTCAATTTAAATTCTAATTAAATATCAAATAGTTGAGTATTCCAATTGATTTTTTATACCTTCGACTCTATCTTCATCTGGTGTGATAGTCGCACATTTAACAGCTACATTGTATTTTAAAGTTGCAAGAGCAGAATCAATAGTGACTTGATCATCAGTTTGATCTCTGTATTCCATCCCCAAGTCATAATATTTCAAATCTACATCAACATATGGCAAAATAAGCTGCAAAAAAAATGTTCAAAAGAATATTAGGAGTGTCAATGACTAGTAAAAAACAAATATTTGTCATCAACAATTAGATAAATACTACTAAGTAAACTTTGGAAAGCCAGATAATAGAAAAAAGATTGACAGCCTGAAGCAATTCTCAAGAAAAAAATCATTATAGACTTACTTTATCTTTTATCATTTCCCAAATAATTCTGGTCATCTCATCTCCATCCATTTCTACAATAGGATTTGCAACTTTAATTCGACAATCAGATGAAACTAGAAAATTGAAGTTAATTAATAATTACTTTATAACTTGTAGAAATGCTCCCTAATCCAATATAGTTAATAGAAATTATAAAAGTAAAAGTAATTTTATTATCAAATTTAATTAAATAATTAATTAATATATAGAATTAAATGATAATTTTATTTTATTTTCAACCTTAGAAACATAAAGTGATTAAAACAAGTTTATTTTAGTATTAAAAATTATTTAATCTTCAAAACAATGAAAAGTTAAATTAAATAAATTAAATGTTTTTATAAAAGAAAAAATATGTGACTTTGTTTTGACAAAACATAGAAATTACTTACAAGTTTGAACATGTTGATTGTTAATCAATCCACATGCAGAAGCCGGTTTTACATTTTTAGATAAAACTTTGAGAAAGTTTCTAGTTTTAGAGAGTGCCATGATGCCCAAAGTAATTAAACAAATTTGATTTCTACTTCTGAATAAGAAAAAAAATTAAATTATGAAATTTATCAAACTAGTAAAATCTATGTTTACAAGAAAACATAAAATAATTTATTCGTGTAGTTAAATTATCAATAAATAAATAAATAAAATGTTTATAAGCTGATGAAATTGATAAATGGTATATGAGCTTTTTAATAATATTCTATCTCCAAAAACTATAAAACAAGCAAATAAGCTAATATAAATATTATTGGGTATATTTCAAAATTAAAATTAATGTACAAATTTTATCTTAGCAAATAAAAGTTATCAACTTTAAAAGTAAAATAAATTGTTCAAAATAACAATCAAAAACAGAAGTTGTCCTAGCTATTACCAGCTCAAAACTACAAGTTCAAAACAACCAAAAGGTGGAAAAACATTAAATAAATACTTCAACGACCTTGCAAATGTTACTGATATTCATGACCTTCTACTGCTTACGTAAACATACTTGGATACAAAAGTAAGTTCAGTGTGCGTGGCGGCAAGTCTAAACTGATGTAGAAAAAAATTATAATTTGCACAAAGCTAGTTTAATGTACAAAATTAAGCGTAATTAATAATTTTCTTATGAGCTGAAAACTAATGCCTTAGTACTAAAATAATTTTCAATATTTTACAATATTATAATGTCTGCTAATAGATTTTGTTTATAAAGACCTTACTTTATAAACAAACACTAAAGTTTTGCTAAAAATTACTTATTGTTCGATAATAAAAAAATCCTTTCCAACTAATTACTATGATTTTAGTCATTTAGATTTTTGAAAGAGCATAAGGTTGTTTAATAAAATAGTATATACCAAAAGAGATTTTTCAAGCTCTAAGTACGGACCTTGAATAGTATCGCTATTTGTGATTCT
Organism: Pegea sp. RAD2-039; assembly: GCA_034620365.1. NCBI lineage: Eukaryota > Metazoa > Chordata > Thaliacea > Salpida > Salpidae > Pegea > Pegea sp. RAD2-039. The sequence goes on from JAQGEQ010000020.1 coordinate 649,185, forward strand.
ATGCAATATTAAAAGTACAATATTAAAGAATATTTTGAGAGATTTTAAGAATTTAAAATTATCAGGATAGAGACTTACAATTCACATTAATCCAAACAACGTTTCGTACTATCGTTTTGTCCAAGTCATATAGAAGTTGTTTTTATTATACTTCTTTCTTATAATGCTTTTTAGATAACATTAGTTGATTTGTTTAAGAAAGGCTCTGACCAACACATCAGTTGGTTACACATTTATATAATGGGGCTTAAATGGTAGAAATATGCATTAAAAGTAGAATCCTGGACATTACATTTACCTTCTCTAATTCTAATTCAAATCTATTATCCGATATCAGCAGATCTATATTCGCTGGATTGGTCAAATTTAAACCTAAAATTGTCAACGATGTTGCCAAAATCAACAAAAAAATTTCTAGTTTAGTTAAATCAATGGATGAACTGAATGCCTCAACAAAGAAATCTGTCACATTGGCCTCGGTGATCAGCGATTCCAAAACCGAAAAATACTAGTATTGTGCAGATCCTTGCACAATCTAGTTGACTTCAGTTTGATGATTTCTTTTCCTTTAGCCCTTCCCTAAAGTTATATCAGCTCAGACGACACACATTACATCTTAATAAGGCCATATCACCAGGTACATTAATCAGAGCGAATTTTTTCTCATACCGCATAATTAGTACATGGAACCAGCTGCCATCAGACATTGTCATGTCAGAATCACTCGCGTTGTTCCAGCAGAAGTTGAATCGTTATAACATTGCCAACATTGTCATTTCTAAACTGTAAATTTTTTTTTTTTAATATTACTATAATTAAATGTAATTGTTCACTGTTATATACTTTGAGGACTACCGAAATGCCATGTGTTACATCTTTTACTTTCTATATTTTTGACTTAATAGATATTATTTGTGGGAATGTGTGTTAGCGGTAGGTGCTATCTTCAGACGCCCTCTTTTGCGATTATTCTAATAAATATTGGTTCTACAGGACAAAAGCTGAAACATATATGATTAAAAATCGAAATTAGGTTTTTAAACAGTGTTAAGATTATATTCTTTAAAGCATTGTTCTGTTGGAGTCAAAATAAATAGTTTTGAAAACTAGACTTCTTTGAAATAAAGAAATATTTTCGAATTTGACCGATGCAATTTTCTTCTTGGTGTTATAAGCTATATGAAAAGGTTTTTGCAGGAGTCTTGGATAACCTGGTTGTTGCAGGAGTCCAAACTACCAATGATTTGCAGTAAGGAAACCATCAGAAGACCAATGTACAAAATACTATCTTATACTAAACTATTATCTTATAATTGGATAAAATGTCGCCCCTTTATTAGTTACCACCGATGTTAAAACCAAAAGATATTAATTTATTTAATTAATCAATCTAAACAGTTTTAAAAGAAGAAATCAAATCGTACGGAAGATATTAAAAGAATAGATTATTTTAAAACTATTGAAAATCACTAGACATTTATTATGACGTTATTATAGTCATTATAGTATACATCATACAGAAAAATAGTTTTATTTTTTATTTTTGGAAAGAATGAAGCTAAACCACTATAAACTAAATAATTTGTAACTTTTCGAAAAAATCACACCTAAAAAATGAATCTATAAGTTCTTCAAAAGTTTTCAAAATTTCGTCTACAACAAAGTACCTGCAAACATCATTAAAAAAATACAAAAAGTTAGTAGAGTTATTAATCAGGTTTAAAAACTCAAAACAACTTACGTTTTCAAAAGGTAGTTGTGATTATAGTAATTTTTATTACAATTATAGATTTTTATATTTTATTTATAATGCAAATAAATATATTACTAGTAATGTAACAAGCAAAAATAAAATCGGTTATAAATTTTAAATATTGAGTCTTTAAATAAATAAATTGTATAAGTAGTTTACATTTAATATATTTACGCTTTTATTAAGGTTTCTGATGACCGCAAAACTAAATAATAAACTGAATTTTTTTCAAAATATAAAAAATTTTTCACTTGGATAAATAACAAATTAGAATAAGTTTATTTTAGATATTCTAAACTATATTTTGCTACAGAAAAGAAAAAATTATTTGCTAGTAACAATTTAATTCCTTATTTTGAAGCTGCTAATATGAGTTCGAGTCAAGTTAATATGTTTAGAAGAATTTTTGCTGGTGAACTCGATATGAATCATTTATTATTACGTGAAATTGATTTTTACCAAAAGTTTAAAGTAACTTTATTTTATGTTATTGTTATATTATACATTATTATATTGTTATTTGGAAAATAATTTTATATCAGAATTTATTAACTTTTACTTTTTAAATTTTGGATAACTTCCAAACTTTACTATTTGGGATTATATGAATTTATGATGAATATAAACTTGAAGATAAAATTCATTTAAGCAAAATATTTTTTTCAGAATATTTTAATTTCTACCCTTTTAATTTTAGCCAACTTTAAGATTTCATGTCAGATAAGCTTAATATGTTCTTACTTAGAAATTTGTGTCAAATTAACAAATGTTTATTTTGTTGTCATGAAATTAATAAAACTAAGTAATTTTGTTTTGTTTTTTTCTGTCAGTAATTTTTCATCGAATTTCTATAAAGTATTTTATTGTCGCAGTTGTTTTTTGGTAATTTAATACTTTGATATTTGTAAAAATAGAAATAAAATTGTTAGTTTTTACAAAGTGACTTTACTTGAAATAATCTAAATTGATAAATATATAAGAAAGATTTTTAATTAACTTCTTCATAATCAACTACAATTTGGTCAATATTTTTTGTAGTTTTAATTAAAGTCTTATTGAAGACAAACTTCAAATAGAAATAAACTTTTTAGTCTGCTGTAGACAATTCACAGCAATCATTGTAGCAGCAATTGTAGCATTTTTTCACTTTTGAAGACTTTAACTATAAAACCCCGTATCAAAGCTGTTTGAAAATTTTGAATATTTAACAAAAACTATCAATTCTATTTCAGAAAAAGAAGACATCTTTCCAATTGTGTCTCCTTCTTCTTTTTGTAATCTTCTTTTTCTATTCTTTTATAACTTACTGTTTCACAATGAAATCAGGAGGTTATGAAAAGTTTATTAGCAATCTAATTGAGTTAACTCACTGGTCAGAATTTGTGGTTCTTGCATATTTAGCTTCAAGCTCACTTTTGATCATTTTCACCATGAACAAATCCAAAGAAAAATCAGGTTAGATTCAAATGACGTTAATATTTAAAAACTTTAAATGAATTAAACCATTCTTATGTTTATTATCTTAAAGCTTTTAAAAAAATCGATTTCTAAACAAAATTTTATCTTAAGGTTTGTGTACAAGTACTTTTAAAATGTTTACTTAATTGGTTTTAGTCATTTACACAAATTATGATGAATTGATTTTAAAATTGTTTATTACTATAGATCAAACTAACAAATGTGAGCTAGTATGGCTGAGAATTTCTTGGCTTCTGCAAAATATTGCTATCAACACCCAAATTCTCGTGTGTATGCTTTATTGGATTTTATTAGCCCCTAAAAAGGATTCTATCGGGTTTATTTCGATTCATACTCATGGAATTTTGTTTTTTATAACTATTATTACCACGATCTTTTTTTGTTTTCCAATCAGATTTCTATATTTCTTATTTACACTTGTTTTTTGCTATGCGTATTTTTTAGCTATGTACCTAGCTCATATAACTGAGACTGATTCAGCCATTTATGGCTCTATAACAGATTGGAACTTGCACCCTACTAGAACTGCTGTCATAGGAATTGCAGTCTCCACTTTTCCCCCTTTCATTATAAATACTTTATGCTTTTTTATCTACAAATTGACAAAAGCAACGAAAGTAAATTCCGAAAGTATTCATCCTTTAAACGAGTAGATAATGTTTGTAAATTATTAAAGTGTCATGAAATAAATAAACAAGTATTTTTAATTTTGTACAATGCAAAGTTTTCAAATTTTTGAATAAAAATCAATAAAAATATACTTTTTATGAATCGATTTATTAATTTCTTCAAGCTTGAAACTAGTCCATACAATATTAATAAACGATTATCAATTAAGGGGCTTCCCATAAGCTTCGGGGACTTCACCCTTCCAACTGTTGATTTCATCTTTTTCAAGTTTGAATTTTCTAGAAGTGTTGTCATTAAGCAGACTAATAACGTACTTCTATCCCGGTTTTTTTATTTATTTATTTCAATAAATGCGAAGGAGGGTACCTGAAAAGAGCGCCTCTCGCTGACACGCATTCTCACAAATAACATCTATTTAGCCAAAAATATAGAAAGCAAAAGATGTAACACATGGTATTTCGATATCACTCAAAGCATATAAGAGTGAACAATTACATGGAATGTTATTAATATAAGAAAGAAAAAAATCACAGTTTAGAAATGACAATGTTGGCAATGTTATAACAGTTCAACTTCTTCTTGAACAATGCAAGCGACTTCGACATGACAATGTCAGATGGCAGCTGATTCAATGTACTAATTGTGCGGTATGAGAAAAAATTTGCTCTGATTAACGTACCTGGTGATATAGGCTTATTAAGGTGTAATGTGTGTCGTCTGAGCTGATATAACTTGAAGGAACGACTAAAGGAAAAGAAATCATCGAACTGAAGTCAATTAAATTGTGGATAATTTTGAAAATAATAATTAAGTCATATTTAGTCTGTCGGATTTCCAAAGTATCTAAATTGAAGAGACTGAGACGATGTTTATAACTATCATATTTAATATTAAGTTTCCTGCATACTAATCTTGTAAATGTGACCTGAACAGACTCGATTTTTTTGATACCACTAACTTAATATGGCATCCATGCACTGACATTGTATTCAAGAATTGGACGTACGTACATTTTGAAAAGATTGATAAAAAAGCATGGGTTCTTGGAATTAAAGGTCTTTATAATAAGGAAGACAAGGTTGATTGATTTTCCAAAGATTTTGGAAACATTATTGTGCCATTTAAAGTCAGATGATAAAGTAATGCCAAGGTCTAAGACCGAAGATACTCGTTGAATAATAGATCTATTGATGGAGTATTGGTTCAAGCAATTTACAGCTGGTTTACGAGAAAAAGTTATAAGTTCAGACTTTGTGGGCTGGATTCTGAGATGCCAATTCGTAGACCAGTTTTCTACAGTGTGTAGTGCAGTTTGAAGTTTTGAAGGATTACAAGATAATAGCTTGATATCATCTGCATACACAAACACTCTGACATCATCTACTGCTACTAATCATCTGATGAGGTCTTCGATGAAAATTAAAAAGAGAAGGGGACACAAAGCAGAACCATGAAGAACACCACTAGTGATTTGACTAGAAGTAGATACAGATCTTCCTACGCGAGTTTGTTGGGTTCTACCTGATTGGTAATCTTCAATCCACTGTAAGATAAAGCTGTTGATTTTTAAGTTTTTCAATACAGTAACGAGCTTAGTGTGTGGAACAGAATCAAACGCTTTAGCAAAATTGAGATATATGATGTCACAGGAAGTGAATGTCACAGGGAGTGTTACTTTTGTAATGGGCTGTAAGCTCATTAAGAAAAGTGAGATGTTGAGTCAGGGAAGATCTCCGTTTCACAAAGCCATGTTGGACATCAGATATTAGATGGTGCTCCATCAAATGACTGGTCATATGATTGTGAATGATATGTTCTTGAGTTCTGCAGATAACTGAAGTCAGCGAAACTGGTCTGTAGTTAAGTGCGGTGTTTCTGGGACCCTTTTTATGAATTGGAGTAATAATAGCTTTCTTCCAAATTTGTGGAACTCTTCCTCGCCTCAGAGTGATGTTAAAAAAAGTGATAAAGGTAGTGATAAAGATGAAGTAGTTTTTCTTAAAAACAAAGCTGGGATCTGATCTGGGGTGTTGGAAACTGATGATTTTAAAGAAGAAATAGCCTTAGATACCATATCGACCGTTATGTCAAGATCTACCATCTCAGAGACATTTGTGAAAATGTTGGAGCAGGAGAGAGAAGGAGTATTGCCATCAACAGTTATAAAAACGATATTAAATTGATTGTTTAGCAACTCGGCTTTATTTTCTGGTTCCATCACAAGCTGGTCGTTGTTATCAATTAGGGGAGGTATTTGAGATCTCGCCTTAAGCTTGCGGTTTATAAAACCAAAAATCGTTTTCTTGCTAGGCGGAGATAAAACTGCACTTTCTATTCCCAAATAGAAATTAGAAATAGATTTCTTGTAAACTATACAAGGATCTTTGTATAGAGATTTGATGGAAGGGTCTGTTTTAGTTTGTTTGTATAGGAGGTTTTTAAATGTTGTAAATTCTTTAAATTTTTGGGCAAATGTGGTTTTTTGTTGGCTTTATATAAAAGTATGAATTTTTCGATTGACTCTTTAACGATGTTAGTAAACCTTGAGTAAATAGTATTGATGTCTTCGGAAGAGTTGAAAACAGAAATCCAGTCAAGATCTGATAGAAACTTGTTAATACCGTTATAATTTCCCCAGTAAAAATTCCTTTTGCTTGAAGTTTTAATGTTCATAAAAAATGTTTGGTGGAGCTTGAATTCAATCATATTGTGATCGCATGTCAAAGCAAAAGGTAAGAATCTTTTTGATCAACGTAGATAATGTTCTCGGGTTTTGATGTGATAAGAAGATCCAAAGTATTATCACTAACTTGGGTCGGAAAAGTAACCATCTGAGATAGATTATTGGCATTGAGGAAGCTTACAAAGGCATGACTTAGAAAGGGTGAATTAGTATTATCGCTATCCAAGTTAAACGATTTTCCACTAAATGATAAATTCGGGTTATTCCAATCAATTTTACCAAAATTAAAATCTCCCAAAATATATAACTCAGGACACACAACACTCTTCAGAGCCTTCAATAAGGCCTTAACAGTAACCTCATCATTAGTTTTAGAGTGTGGTAGATAGGTACATATAAAACATGAAATTTGAACTTTGAGTAATGAAAATCAAAGGCGATAATCTCAAACCCTAGACAATTAATGGGATCGATCTGAATTCTAGAGATCATGGGTGCAAGCGATGTTTTGTAAATTACGCAAACACCGCCGCCTCTATCATACAGTCTATCACAACGCAAAACATAAAAAAGCTTACCGTCAACCAGAAAGAATCAGAATAAAACGGTTTCAACCAAGTTTCAGTAATAAAAACAAATGTGATATCTTGGGAATGCAAAAGAGCTTTCAATTGAAAAATTTTGTTAATAATCGACCGTGCGTTGAAGAACATACCTAATGTGATAGAAAAATTGTCTTTTTGATGCTTGTGAGATTTGATAATGGGCTTCTGTAAATTGATATCTTGGTATTAACAATTGTATCCGGAGAGAGTTTAAAAAAAGAAGATGTGGGTCCAGTGATTATTTGCCACTTCCGTTTTTTGAAAAAACCTTGACAATTCTCAAGGCCCATGGTGGACTTCGAACTTTGTATTTGAAATCAGTTGGTTGTTCCTTCTGATTTCGGTTATACGCTTCTTCTAGAAGACGCTTATTTTCTAAGCGATCATCTTCACACATATCATGTGCTACTCTAATGCGCTCGAATTTTTTCTCAAGTTTTAGCTTATACAGCTTGGCAAGAAACTTGCGTTTGTTACATTTTTCCTGAAAGCACACTTTCAACGGTCTTTGATGATCTGAGCTTTTTGCTCCAAGTCTAGTCATTGATACCTCTGGAACGTCCACAAAATCAAGGCTTTGAGAGCACATTTGATTAACAAACTTACTGTCATCGTCTTTATCAGTCTCAGAGACATTAAAGATAATGACATTGTTTTCTCTGTCCTCACGGTCTACAGTGAGTTTTTTGTGCGTGTCGGTGACCTTCTTGGCAAGAAGCTGCACCATGTTAGCATTTTTGTCAGAACCGGGATCACCGACCACCGAGGCCCATGTGACTTGTTTCTTTGTAGAGGCATTCAGTTCGTCCATTGATTTGGACAAACTAGATACCTTCTCGTCAATCTTGGCAAGATCTTTGGCAATTTCCGATTTAAGTTTTTCTAATTCAGCAGATACCGATTTGCTGATGTCTGATAATAGGTTTTCATCAGAATTGGTTGAGGGAGCTGTTGTGCCCATGGTTCTACATTTAAAGCAGAACCATTTAAATCCCATTTGCTTCGTCTGGTTGTTATAAAATATATCATAAATTTTCTTGCTCACATCACTACAGGTGAGATGAAAGCAGGAGAGACATTTGAAGAATTAAATTACCGGATCTTCACCTGAGCAAATTTTATTGCAGGATTGGCAATTGCAATCTTGCTTTGATGAAGTCGGTTTGTCAGGATTTTTCTATACAGTAGACCGTAAAGTCTTGCCACTTTTATGTGAATCCACCATAGTTTGCATAAAAGATTTTTACTGTCACCAACCACAATATATATAATATACAAATCACTTCCTATGAATAACTATATCACAACTTATAAGCACTTATTCAATTAGAATATAACCTATAACCTGAAACTTATTCAAATAGAATTTTAATGACTTTCTTGTAGTAAATATGTGTCCACCTGGGCTCGAACTTAAGACCTTCTGCAGGTCAAGTGGGTGTGATAACTGCTGCACTACGGAGGGGAAGAACCATGTTATTAACATTCTATGTAGTTATGTATTGATATATCATATGAGGACTTTTGAACTTTCATGTGTGTTAGCGAGAGGTACTCTTTCCAGGCACCCTCCTTCGCATTTATTAAAATAAATTTCACATATAATAGGTTTAGACTTTTGATACTTTCTTATTAAAAGTAGGACTACAAAGGACAAGCTATACATCTTTTATAGCAAACATAAATAAGATACAAAATAAGTAGGGAAATTGAAAGCATTATACATAATTTGTCAACAAATTACTCAAACCATACTTCTTCAACTAGATTTTAAAAGAAGTGACAGAATTTGGTGTTGGAGTCAGAAAGAAGACTCTCAAAAATCAGATAATGTTGAGTTATGGTTATTATTAATCTTAACCTTCTTGATATTTTCAATACTAGTATTCGGAGTTTTTTTCATTTTTGAAGATCAAAATACTGCAAATACTATTTGCTGAAGAACATAGCCACGAGTGGAGACATGAAAATTATTACTTCAATATATCTTCAGTGATTATCTGTTAGAAAACCATATGCATGTGATATATTTGAAATGTAAAACAGTAAAGTGTACCGCTGACGTAAATGTGTTGAATGCAAGTATGGTTGGTCATCCGGTCATAAGCTTGTTGGTAGATATTGCGTATTGTTAATATATTTATCGTTGTGTAAGACACCTTATTTATTTTAATAAAGCTCTGTATAAAGAGTCATTTTTATTAAAATGTATAAGAGACAATCTTGTGTTAGGCCACCTGTTTAAGAAGACAAGCCTTGTGCATGACTTAGCAGCAAAAGTCGAGAAAGTTCTTTAAAAGTTCTAAACTGAAAAAGATTTTAAATACTCCCTATTGACAACGTCAAGACTCACATACTATTCAAAGAAAATATATATTTCAAAAACTATTTCAAATTATGATTATGACGTCATTATCGTAGTGAACCATTACGATGAAAGAATTTCTGATGTTTACCACACAACGATAAAAATGTGCTAAGAAAACTGATTTCATATTTTATATCTTAAAAACTGAAGCTAAATCAGTATAAACTAAATAATTCTTTTGTAGAAAATCAAGACAACATACGAAAAATAGACTAAAAGAAGTTTATACTTCTAGAATTGAAATATTAAGTTGATCAAAAAGAATTGAAAGAATTTTTCAGAACTTATTTATCAGGTTTTAAGAAATTAAAAAAAAATTATATATTTTGTCATAGTTATCATATCAATAAATTAATTGAAGTTTAAATAGAAGATATTTGTTAATACCAACACAAATTTATATACTTATTCTTAAAAATTAGATTTACGAAAACTATTTAATATACTTTAGAGCAATCTAGTAAAATGTATTTTTTTTTACATTTTTAGAATCTTCCTACTAGTGTAATGGTTACATTGCAGTATCTAACCCATCTAGATTTATCACTTTTTAAATATTGGTAGTTAAGGTATTGGCTGTTGGTACATTAAAGTATTCATTAGATAGTGGCTTTTGGTTATTACATAGTTTCTACCACATATTGTAAAATACACGAAATAAATATAAAATATGTTGTACTAAAGCTTACCAAAAACATTATAAAATACAATGCTAAGAAGTTGTTATATCAAAATAAAACAAATTTTACATATCATTTTGTTAACTACATATTTTTGTAACGACTGTTCAAACAACAGTAAAAAACGCATTATTTTAGTTTATAATATTTATCATCTTATGTATCATATTATTATTATCGTTTTCTAACTATTTGATAATTTCAGCAACTTTTGAAGCTGCTAATATGAGTTCGAGTCAAGCTAACGTGTTTAGAAGAATATTTGCTGGTGAACTCCATATAGATCATTTATTATTACGTGAAATTGATTTTCACCAAAAGTTTAAAGTAACTTTATTTTATGTTATTGTTATATTATACATTATTATATTTTTATTTGGAAAATAATTTTATATCAGAATTTATTAACTTTTACTTTTTTAAATTTTGGATAACTCGCAAACTCTACTATTCGGAATTATATAAATTTATGATGAATACATTTTGTTGTCTTAAAAATTGCTGCAAAAGGAACTCTTGTGTTTCTTTTCATCCCATTAAATAAAATTGTTTAAACTTGATTAGATATTTTGGCTTGTAATTTGTATCCATATTTTTAATGTAATATTTTAGGATGACATATTTTTCTATTTTCATAACTTTAATTACATCAAAATATAATTATTTGTCAGATAATATTACATTTTGATTAGTTACTATTTTTAAATGTATTTGTTTACAGCTTGATATTTTTTTTAATTAAAATATAAAAAATACTTTCAATTTTTATCGAGTGACTTTAGTTGTAATAAGATAAAATAATGAATGAAATATTATTTTAGATAGAATAAAATTTAATGATAAGTAAAGATACATTAACCAAATGGTGGTTAGAGTTAAAAATGTAAACTTTTTGTTAGAATCGATAGTGTTAAATTGTAAATATAAGAACATTTATTATTTTACAGACGATGAAAAAATCCTCGCAAATACTGACCTTTCTTGTGTTCTATATCTTCTTTTGGTATACTTTCATAGTCTTATGTGTTGATTGTACAATAGATGGAGTTGATGAATTTCCTAACAGACTGATTAAACTAACACATTGGTCAGAATTTATTGTTATTATATACCTACTTTCAACAGCGATTGTGATGTTTTTAACTATCAAAAAATCCGATGAAAATTCAGGTTACAAGTAATTTACATGTATAACTTTCTTACTAATTATATCTTGTAACCTCAAAGGAAATCTATAAATACTTTTTAATATTTCTTCTTTTGATTGACTTTTTAGGAAAATCTAAACTAGCATATTAGTTTATAATCTAATAATAATAATAATTTTCACTAAAGCATTATTACTACTGAAATTTATATGTTAAAATTGTTATAAAACACAGTGGTTAAAACTTTGGTATTTCAGACCGGGCCAGCAAATTTGAAGTAATATGTCTGAGAGTTGCTTGGGTTTCACAAAATATTGCCATCAACAGTCAATTACTTATGATTATAGTTTATTGGAGTTATTTAGCACCTAGAAAGGATTTCATCGGATTTTTTTCAATCAATAATCAAGCTATTTTGCCCTTTTTAACAATTATTAGCACGATTGTTTCATGTTTTCCTATCAGATTTCTACATTTTTTCTTCACCTGCCTTTTCTGTTATACTTATTTTGCTGCTATGTATCTAGTTCATTTAGTTGGAATTGAATCAGCCATTTATGGTCCTTTAACGGATTGGAGCTTGTACCCTACAAGAACAGCTGGCTTAGGTTTTATATTCTTTACCATGTCACCTTTTACCACCAATACATTTTGCTTTTTGGTGCATAAATTAACACTAATTTACTTTGAAAAAAGTGATATCAAAACTTGCTTTCAATTCAAGTTTTCAGACATCAAGCGCATAAAAATCCTTTGCACAAATGACAGTGTACTTTTCTGAAGAACTTTTACAAATACAAATTACTTTTTTGTTTTGCTTTATTTCTTATGTTTGATTGAAATTGAAATGCTTAAGTCAAAATTTAGGCTACACAACTTGATTATATAAAAGCTGCAAGCTGAAAACTTTAGTATAGATAAAGTTGCAGAAATAGTAATTTTCATTTTAACAAAAATTTGTATCAAACAATTAAATGAACAACAAGCCCTATAGTCTTTGCTATAAAGTTGCTAACAAAGTAATTTCTCGATATTAACTAGTTCTATGATCGGATGGATTCAGCACTTTAACTCTTAGACTCATTTTGAGATCACTAACCACAATTTATCATAAATATCTAGATAATTAAACATATATATCATTTATTGTTTTATCAATATTTTATTTTGAAAGCTTTTGAGCTGAATATTAGCAAACTCAACTAGGCTCCCTTGTAAACTCATCCAAGTTTCAAGATTAATGTTTAGTAACATTAAAAATTATACTTCATAAGTATTCTAAAGCCATTTTTATCTCTAAGACTTCGCTTTTCCATTTGAAGTATACGTCGAATCAACTTTGCAGAACTAAAAACATCAAGCTTTGGAGTGGTGTAAATTAAAATTTCAATGCTTTAATAACTTTTGCAGAAATTTTTATCTAAGTTTTATTAAAAAAATAAAAGCAAGCGATAAGTTTAGGATTATACACCCAGAAAAGTACAATAAGCCAACAATAAGCATAGCTTCTGACTATTATAGCTATATACCTATATAGCTTTCTTATTTATAAATAAAGTTCTAAATCATTTCAAATAACTTTTATTAAGGTTTATAGTCTACAAGGTATCGTCGCAACCATACTTCAAAATATTACTGAATTTGTTTATTTGGCTTGGACTTCAAACCACTTTCGCACTTTTATTGTCTTAGCCCTTGAATAACTTTTAGGTTTAGCTTTAAATTTTATTTTAAACATTTATTTTTTACCTAATTACTGTCTATTTTCATCAGCTTCTTTATTTTATTTTTATTTCATTTTAATATTATCTATTACTTTTATATCAAAATTAATTAATTCAAGCAAGTAGGCCATATTTTCTATTTGAAAAATATTAATTATCAATTACACTTATATAACAACTTTATAAACCTTTTGTGGACAATCATTTTAATAAGATCTGTTTAATTTCTGGTTGATTTATATAAAAAATTATATAGATCATTTGTAATCATATATCATTTCATATATGTTGCCAAGCTATTTTTGAGATGTATATTATATAAAGTTCAATTTTCAGTAAAACTTTATTAGTATGACACATACATTTTTTGAATTTATTTTTTTGGCTATTTATTCATTCCTTATTTTATAATTGCATCAAGGTTTTGTAATAGTTGTTCCTTGAGAATTACATGCACTATCTAATAGTTGTATTTTTTGTTGTATCTGCTTCATTCAAGAAAAGTAGTTGCTTAAAAATAATTTGTTTAAAAAACTTTGAAGATTAATTCTTATGAAAATGTAACAATCTATCAATATGCTCATAAAGTTATTTAATTTTAGAAATGTTTTTTTATTTACTAGATTTTGTTGTAAAACATGATGTAAGCTTAATATAATTTTTATGTATCTATTATTGATATTTTTTCAAAGTTTTTAAATTAAGGTTAAAATTAATCCTTTTTTCAGAATACTTTTGACAAATTTTATAACTTCATTTAAAATGATGATTCGTTCTTCATGTTCCAAACTGCTAAAAGTAGATCTCAATGTTTTATTTATTGTAATTTAGAATTATTTGTTGTTTTTTATTCTTATTTGTTTATAGTTTGAAAGATAATATAAATTATTTTTACTTTGTATCATCTGTTGACTGATTCAAATCTGGTTAAGTAATTTATCTTAAATAAGTTTAATTTTTTTATCATTAGTGATGCTTTTATAATTTCTTTTTTATTTTCAGAATCAGTTGAGGTTTTCAGCTTCCTCATCACAGCTTTATAGCACAAATACAGATGCTGATCTTGTAGTTATAGGGTCTGGACCAGGTGGTTATGTGGCTGCCATTAAAGCTTCACAACTAGGCTTAAAGGTTTCTTAAACTAGTTAATAACTGTTTCTTACAATTTATAAATTTTTAGACGGTTTGTGTTGAAAAAGAATCAACTTTAGGAGGTACTTGTTTAAATGTAGGTTGTATTCCATCAAAAGCATTATTAAATAATAGTCACTATTATGCTATGGCTTCAGGGAAAGACTTTGCTATGAGAGGAATTGATGGTTAGTCTGTTGATTGATTAACATTTTTACAACTATTCAAAAACTTGTATTTATTTTAGCTCAAGTTACTCTTAACTTACCAAAAATGATGGAACAAAAATCTCAAGCAGTTAAAGGCCTCACCTCTGGAATAGCTGGTCTCTTCAAAGCTTATAATGTGACAAGAGTAGATGGACTTGGGTCAATCAAAAGCCCAAACTCTGTGAGTTTATTTTTTCATTCAGCTCTTTATCAATTTATTTTTTTTTATTTGTCTTTCACAGGTTTCGGTTAAAAAAAGTGATGGAAGCGAAGAAGTTATAAATACAAAAAATATTTTAATTGCCACTGGTTCTGAAGTAACTCCTTTCCCCGGTATTGAAGTAAGCTCTCATTTTATTGATTAGAAAATTATTATTTAGTTAATTATGATAATAAATAAATAAAATATTTACAAATAAAGAAATAAACTCACAAGTTATAGATATCTCGAAATCTGTTTACATTCTTCTAAAACTAAAAAAATATTTATAAGATTGATGAGGAACAAATCATCTCATCTACTGGAGCTCTTTCGCTGAAAAAGGTCCCTAAAAGGATGATTGTAATAGGAGCCGGTGTAATTGGTGTTGAACTCGGGTCTGTCTGGTCAAGACTTGGGTCTGAAGTAACTGCTGTAGAGTTTTTAGGACATGTCGGAGGTCTTGGAATTGATGCAGAAATATCGTGAGTCCAACAAGTTTTTCTTGATATTCACAACTATTCGTAATTATTTGTAGAAAGACTTTCCAACGAACTTTAAAAAAACAAGGGTTGAAATTCAAGCTGAACACTAAAGTTACCTCAGCGTCCAAAACTGAAACAGGAATTCAAGTCAAGTAAATATTTACTCGTTAGAAACAATCGGTTGTACTTGATAGAATCTGGTTTTATTTCAAACTGCGAGCTTGTAAATTGACGAGTTGTTGTTTCCATCACCAGTGTGGAATCAGCAAAAGGTGGTAAACAAGAAACCCTAGAATGCGATGTACTGTTGGTTTGTATTGGAAGAAAACCTCACACCCAAAATCTTGGTCTTGAAAATGTTGGAATCGAATTAGAGCAACGAGGAACTATACCTGTCAATGAACGATTCCAAACAAATATCCCCAAGTAAGCGAGTGATTGTTTGAATCAATTAATTACTTAAAATGTAATATTTTAGCATTTATGCAATTGGAGATGTAATTAAAGGACCTATGTTAGCTCATAAAGCTGAAGATGAGGGAATCATATGCGTTGAAGGAATGACCGGGGCACCTGTTCATATCGATTATGATTGTGTCCCTTCTGTTATTTACACCCATCCAGAGGTTGCCTGGGTCGGACAAACTGAAGAAGCTCTCAAAGAAGCTGGAGTCCCTTACAAAGTTGGAAGATTTCCATTTGTCGCAAATAGTCGTGCTAAAACCAACGGTGAGTTGATGTTAGTAAGTGATGTAGATATCAAACGACTTGTTTGCAGCTGATACTGATGGTTTGGTGAAAATTTTGAGTCACAAAGACACAGATAAGATGTTAGGAGCTCATATAATGGGTACTGGCGCTGGCGAAATGATTGGTGAAGCAGTAATTGCTCTTGAATATGGAGCAGCTGCTGAAGATATCGCTAGAGTGTGTCATGCTCATCCTGTGAGTAGTCTCTTTTGTTCATCTGACTTTTTATTTCTAATACTTCATCTCTTACAGACTCTTTCTGAAGCTTTTAGAGAGGCTTGTTTGATGGCTTACTGTGGAAAGCCTATCAACAATATCTAATGGAATAAAGATTTTCTTTTGCTAGATTACTTTTATTTACAGAATCGACTTGCTATTTATTATCAAAATTCTTTTATCGATTGATTAACTGAATGTGTAGCGACTTTAAATATTTCAATTCTCTTTGAATTGAAGCTGGATCTCAGTTTACTCTTGTTTTTAAATTTATTGATCACTTCTTTTTGGATTTATAATATCGGTGAATACAAGTGATATATAATTTTATTATCTACACAAGTTTGCAAAATGTTACCACACTTTCTACTCACATAGGACTTAAAACCGCGAAATGTTATCTTGGTGTAACTCTTTTTCTCTACAATCTCTTCTTACAGACTCTAGGAATTTTCAATCAGAAAATGTCCTATCATGGCGTCAAAAATGTTTTTCTTGTTATTACTAGAAGGAAACGCGCTCAAAAATTAATCTGTATTCATGTAATTCTGTGAAAAAACAGTTGATGAAGGAATTCTAGATAGCTTTGTGGCCATAATGAATTTAGTTCAAACTGCTTTTAAAATATATATTTTGATCTACAAAACCTTGAATTTGACAAACAATATTTATACTTGGTAGTGAAAGATGCTTAGTATGTTTGATGATAGTGTATAAAAAAAATAAAAACCGTTTAGCTCCTTATAAAAGATAGATTTAATTTGCTGAGATATGAATCTCCAAAAGACCAGCAATATTTTGCTGCCCAACTAAACGTGAAATAAGAAAGAACTTACAATTTGTAAAGCATAATTCAACTATTTTTACAAGTTTATTAAGTTCAAATTATTATCTCTAAAATAAAATAGAGTAGTTTTAGTACGCATAATGTTTTCATATACGAAGTAAATGATTTTATATCTATAAATTTGATTCTTATAAAAGACTACAAAGAGACAACAAATAGTTTGAAGCTTTGGCAATGGTAACTTTTAGTACAAATAGTTTGGTTGGCCTGAAAAAATGATTGCACAAAATTGAAGTTAAGTACTTCGGCTACAATAAGTTTGTAGGTAAATTAAAGGATTTGTGCTTAGAAGTTAAATAAAAAACCCTTTGATGTGATCACGTACAAAAAAGTAAACTTTAAAAATTATCACATAATCATATAAGTAGCTATGTACAACACTTAGTATGAAAAAAGTTAAGCTTAGTTTAGACAATTTACATTTTCAGCAAAGTCAAGCAACCACTATCAGAAACTGCAGATTGACGATAATGAATTTTCAGACTTCATCTGATTAAAAATGAATACAAAGTGCTAAAATAAGAATATATGTAAATTTAAAATAGTTACAAAAATACATTTGATAATTTTTTGAGATTAACATAAAAAGATTTATTTGGAAATATTTACAAAAAGTAGAACGTTAAGATTACAATTATTTTTTTGTTTTTTATAACTTTGATAATTAAAAATGTCAAGATTCATCTTCATTGGAAGATTGATTCTGTTTTGTGGACTGGATCTGATCATGAAATATCATGGTATATGTTTGTCCATCTTTCAACTTATCTAAAAGTGACTCCTTGAAAGGATTAATACAAACCCGTGATTTCAGTTGTTCTGATTCTTTTTTATATGTTTTCGCGATATTTTTACAAGAATCATCTTGTTTAAAGTTTGAATCATGAGAATTCGTTTGATTTTGTTCATTTCTTTTAGTGAAAGAAGCTTTCAGGTACTTATCAGAGTAAACTGGATGATTGAAACTGGATGTAGTTGCTTGAGAAGAATTGTAGAAAAGTTGCTTATCAAAGCTGTTTGGATTTACATTTGGTGAAAACTTTCTAGGAGAAGTTGTATTTGCTGATTGCTTTTTGTTACTACAAATATTCTCTGATGAGATTGGATCTAAATTACTAAGCTGATGATTCAGTAATGTCATATCTGATGAAACCTAATATAAAAATGTTAAATGAAATTAATTAGACGAAATATGATTTGATAATATAGTTAATGAAAATGATAATTGAAAATATTAGTTTAATATTTGATTTATTGGAGCTAAAAATAATTTTGAAATAAAATAAAACTTTGATAAAATAAAAATTTTCAAGCGAAACTGAAGTTTTTATATTTAAAGTTTCAATTTAATTAAATTGAACTCACTTCAGTGTCCTTTGTGGTGTGTTTTTTATCTGTGAAAGTTGTTAGAGTCATTACTGAATGATTTAAAATAAACTTCACAGTTATAGATATTATCAATTTATAAACTTTTAAAAAATAATGACATTATTAAAACTTATTTAAAATATTTATAAGTAAACTTTATTTTGTAAATTATTCAAATTATTAGTATACAAACAAATATTGCAACGAACACCCAAAGTTGTATAATCATCACCTATAGCTTCAAGTTCATCAAAGACTTCAGACATCTTTGATCTTTTCTTCCTCTTTTCATGACAACATTTCAAAGCCAAATGAATAAATCGAGACGATAGTGGGTATGACAGCTTAACAGTCTGCATTTTAATTTCACAGTTATTTCAGCTACAAACATTTTCAAAAATGTTGATAAAAACTGGAAAGATGTTATTTTGTACAAATGAAAACCTGAGGATCTTGTAGATAAAACAGTTTTTCTTCAGTTTTTTCATCTTCAGTTTCCTGGGCGATATCATAGACATAATCTCTCTAACAACAATATAGTTGTGTTAACAACTTATCTAATTGATGTTACTTCTAAAATGTTAACAAATAATTCTTAAAAAATAATTTTTACAGAAAATGGAATCAATTTCCTACTAATAGTTGTATTTCTTTGTATCTTTCATAAGCTCTTCTACCAGTATACACTTCGAGTAGAACAACACCAAAAGCATAAGTATCCACCTAATTAACAGTTTAACTTATTTTTTAAAGAAGATTTCTTAGAAAGTTACAAACTGGTCAACTTTAATGTCACGTATTTGACGTAGTTGAATGTCAAACTAAATCTTACAAACTTTTACTAAAAAGAAAATCATCTTAACCTCAGCTGAAAGTTTTTTAGTGTTCAGATACTCATTTGCGAGGTATCCAAGGGTACCAGGTGTATGCAAATTAGAAAGTTTGATGTAGCTGCCCGTACTCGAGCTTTTTGGCATTTCACGTGCTAATCCAAAATCACCTAGTTTAGCTGTAAAGCTTTTATCCAGTAAAATGTTTGCTCTAAATAATAGGTATATTAACGATAAAATTATAAAATAGTTTGTTAACAAAAGTTATATTTTGTAAATCTAAATAAGTATGCGACAAAATAATAATGAAGAAACTAATAAGTTGTAAACAAGCTTCACGTTTTTATATCTCCATGTATAAGTGGCTTATTCTTTAGATTATGCAGAAACTGAAGACCTCTGGCTGCATCACATGAAATCTTTAATCTCAATTCCCAGCTTAATGCAGCAGTGCCATTCTGTAAAAAAGCCATTTTATTCATATAAAATTCTAACTCTATCATTAAATATGTTCAACAAGATCTTTTAAATATTGAAGATTAAACAAAATTTAGTAGAAAAAGTATAAAATGTTTAAAAGACACTTACTAAGCATTGCAAACGGTCTTGAAGAGATCCATTGATCATGAAGTCATAGATTAGACAAGGATCTTGACCATCCAATGACCACCCATATAACGCAATGACGTTAGGATGACGATATTCAGATAAATAGTTCAATTCATTCCGAAGATCATCATTCTGACGATGAGTTTCAATGATTGAGCTAGTCAATGAGTTTTCTTTGTCCTAAATACAAGGCTTCAATCTAAAGAGTGACTTTTAGAAAAATTAAACTCACAACTTTAAGAACTTTACAAGCAAATAAAGTATTGTTGAGAATGACTTTGTAAACAGTTCCAAAAGCCCCTGCTCCTAGCTTCATCGACTCACTAAAGTTGTTGGTTCCCTTTTGAATTTGATCATAGCAGAAATGGTAAGTATCAATCCCAGTCCAAGACGCAGCGCCTTAAGACAGACAGTATTTGATGTTTTAGTTGTTTATATCTAAAGATGAGTTACTTTTAAATTCACTGAAGTCAGATTCATGGTTATTTCTTCTATTTACAAAATTAATTTGATTTCTGTTAATATGTTCATAATTGCTCCTACATAAAAAAGAAAAACAAATTTAAGTTTGACAATTTATTCTTAAAATGAAAATAAACAAACCTTGATATTGAAGGAAATGAATAACTTTCATAGTTTATTAAATAAGGTGGAAAGTTGGGTAATTCTTCCTCTGTATCTAATAATTTTGTAAACTTATAAAACTCTAAGATTAGAAATTTGTTTAATCAACTTCAGTAGTATTAAGTCATAATATTGGTGTGGAAAAACTTGAAAAACTTTTAATTTTTTTATAAAAATTCAACGATTTTTGTGAATGGTGATTTTTAGCACAAACCAAATGTTCCTAGAAGCTCTTGAGATAACTGAACAAGACCAACTTCATTGAAAACGTTATACAAATGTCTAATTCGGATCATTCTATGAGAGCAATCCCGAAGAAGTTCATCAGTAGGACTTCGATTCATTTGAAAAGAGATAAGAAATTTTTTGCTTTGAGTCTCATCAAAACCCAACCTTGCAACTATCAAAATATAATGTAATCATCAGTTTGTTAAAATAACTAAAATAAATTTTATGCATATAAATTTTAAATCAGCAAACTTTAATTAAATTTTTAGTTTTAAACAATCATTAGTAGATTTAGAATTTAAATTCCTAAAAATTTCTTTAGAGCCTCAAGCCAAGGAAAACTCCATATTTTTATGATAACACAAATTTTACTCATCAAAGCAGTAACATAAGATACTTTTGATAGATAAGAAGAACTAGCTTAAGACTGAACACATTACTAGGAATTAGAAAGAGTCTTTTTTGATAACCAGCAGAAATAGTTATTGTACAGCTACAATGATGATTTCATCATTAAAAAACATAATTTTTACAAAAGTCTAATATCTCAATTTATACAAATATTGATAAAAACTAAAAACATTAAAGTGAATACAAACCAATTTTCTGCCAATAACCCTCATTCTGATGAATAGTATAATCAATTTCTGTGCATAACTTATTACGAATGTCAGAAGGAATATCATCTATAAACTTTCGATGTGAAAATAATGAAGACCAATTATTTTCAGAACTTTTTCTTCCAACACTTGCATCCATTTGATTGAAAATTTTAAGAAATTGATAAAAATAAAAACGAGTTTTTCTGTTCAAAAGAGTTAAATCAAATTAGTTTAAGAAGTCAGCCTTAAAAACTTTCAAGTAATCAGATTTTATAGCAGATAGCAGTAATGAATGTAGAAAGTAATTAATCCAAATTAAATTATTAAATATTTCTATCATAAAGTACAAGTATTAATCACGAGATAAAAACATAAGAAAAACTAGCTAACTATTCTAAGAAAAAGAACCAAAAACAAAACTAGCAAAATTAAAAATCAAATTTGCTGAAGGCAATTGGTAAATTAAGCATCAGAGATTGTATCCAAACCATGGGAAATCCCCAGCTTAGCAAAGCCAGATATAATCGTAAACTTAAAAGGCATTTTGGTTGGTTTATCAAAAGATTAAAAATTAAAAGATTTTAAATAGAATTTAATATAAAAATTAAGAACGTCATGCATTTTAGGACCTCGTTAGTAGGGAAGATATGATCTCGATAGTTTTGAAAATTAGCTGACGGAAACTGCTCTGTACCATTCACCATAAAAAACGGAAAAGAAAGGGTACTCCTTGCTCAACACTTTTTTGGAATTTTCTTCCCAATGTTACTAAAACAAGCGTTTTATTTAGAAGGAATTTCATTCATTCAAGATCTGACGGAAGTCTTTTCAATGTAGCACGTCTGAAGGCGAAGAGCAAGGTGAAAATGATATACATCTGCGAACTGCTTTTTGCCGATGACGCAGCAATTCCTGTACATTCAGCAAAAGGCCTGCAGATGTTGATAAGCCGATTTTTATCAACCTGCATAGACTTTAGTATCAAAATCAGCTTAAAAAAGATAAAAGTTCTCAGCCAAGGTGTTAACGTTCTAAAGCCAATCAATCATGGGTGCGTCGCTGAGGATATAAAT
Source organism: Pegea sp. RAD2-039 (assembly GCA_034620365.1). Lineage (NCBI taxonomy): Eukaryota > Metazoa > Chordata > Thaliacea > Salpida > Salpidae > Pegea > Pegea sp. RAD2-039. The sequence goes on from JAQGEQ010000020.1 coordinate 671,426, forward strand.
AATTGTGTCTACCTCGGCTCAAAACTGACATCATAAGCCAGGTAGAGCATCTGGCACGTTTTCATGACTCACATCTAAAGCCATTGCGTCCAGGATAATCAAAAGCTATCTGTCAAAACTAAAGCTGTCATCTACAGAGGCTTTGTTAGCAGTAAGCTATGGTACGCCAGCGAAAGTTGGACTTTGTCAAAGGCAAATGAAAATAAACTTAACACCTTCCATTTCTTCACAGATTTAATATGGAAGAAAAATACCTTTAACACGGAAGTCTTAAGGCGAACCGATCTGACAATAATATACAGCATGTTAATCAAGCAAAGGAACCGCTGGTTCGGACACTTCCGTCGGATGGACGACGGATAGATCCTGAAGGTTCTGTAGTACTATCTTTTAGCAAACGCAACATCTGCCCTTCCTGTCTCCATTTTAGAGATGCCTGTAAGTGCGATATGCTTCTATTATTTACATTTTATGTGACTATAAATACTAATTTTTAGTTATTTTGTTAAAATTTATTTTGTCAGATTTAATTAGATTGATTTCTTATGCTTATATAAAAATCTTTTGGTGATACTTTTGCACCTTTTAACACTTCATATAAAAACTTCGACTGTGAATAAATAAACTAATGTCAAAAAAATAAGTTGTCAGTAGAAGGCGTGATCTTTGTTGCTGCACTTATAACAATCAAAATTTTGTTGTTGTAATCTAACTTGAAAGTTAGCAGTTGTAGTTTCAAGATACTTTTTTCTTCAAAAAACTTTTAATTCTTCCGAAAACTATAAATGTATATGCTATATTATAAGCAAAACGTGATTTTTCAAAATAATAGTAAGGTTTCAAAATAAGATTACTTCAAAAATTAAAAATTTTGATTAAAAATTATCTTTTAAATAGTCTTTTAGCTAACCTTTTAATAAACAGTTTTTATAAAGACCTACTTCTTGATCGTGTTCAATACTTTTACATAAATTAGACTTTAAAATTGATTTAGATTACTATTAAACAAATTTTCTAATTGGATGAAAATACATCTTTGAAATAGTCTACCAAAAAGATTACGATTTCAAAAGATGCACAGTTTGTTTAATTCTTTCAAAATATTTATTCTTTTAGTTTTAATTGATCTTTAATTTTTCTAAATCATGTTTTGTGAGGTTTAAGGCCGTTTATTTTAAAATTTTTAAGTTCTACAAATAGTTGTTGAAACTTTTTAATCAGAGGACAAAAAATCATTTCTAGTATCATGTATTCCAAATCCATTTTTACCGCTTCTCTTTTTTTAATATGATTTTTTCACATAATAGCGGCTGCACTTTTTAACACGAGTTTTTATAATATTTTTTTTTGCTTAATTCTTTTTATCAGTTTCTTTTTATTTATCCAACATATTTTTTTTGTTTTTTATTAACATTATAAAGTGTTTGAAAGGAATTTTGTTGTAGCAGGTAAATTGTAAAAGTACAGTAAGGTATTTGATCTTTAATGAAAACTGATTAGAAATTTCAAATACTGACTGTTTAGTTTGTTATATTTTTTAGAATTGTTTAAATTTATAATACAACTAGTATATTTCACAATAATTTTGTTGCTAAACTTTCAAACTTGCTGAGTTGTTTTAGTAGCTTTGTTTGTGTTAAATGAGTTTGATAGATAAATATCTTATTTTTGTTTTTAAATTCGTTCTTAATAAATTTGGCAAATTTTGGTTAATCTAAAAGAAACTCTTCAAATTCATAATTTAAAAAAAGATATGAAATACATTTAATTACCAAATTATTATCTTTGATAATTTCTAATATTTTTAATTGTTTAGTTTTTGTTATATTTTGTTTGAACTCTGATATTGATTCTGAAGATAAATGATGGAGGAAAAGAGATTAACAGCTCCTGAAAACTTTCCGTTTCCTTTTACACCTTATTCTATTCAAACAGATTTTATGAAGGCTCTCTATAAGACTATAGAAGAAAAGAAGATTGGAATCTTTGAAAGTCCAACTGGTAGTTTTTTTTTTAGATAATTTTTATTATGAAATATTTGTTTTTTCAAATGATTACTTTCTGGAAAATGTTAAAGTTAATATTATAAAAAATTTCAAGTTATTTAAAACTTTTATATAAAAATGAATAAGATTAAAAGAATATATAATATATATTTTTTCTGATAAACTTTGATAGTATTTTATTGAAATGTTACATTTGCGGTAGGAACTGGTAAATCACTTTCTATGATTTGTGGAGCTTTAAAATGGCTTCAAGACCATGAAGAAAGAGAACGTCAGATAAAGAATCAGGATCCTTCAACTTTATCTGAGGTTTTTTTATTTTTGATATCATTTGTTGATAAGAATTTTTTTGCATTTGAATATAGCCTCTAAAAGACAAAGATGAGCTTTCATGGGTGACAGAATTTTCTGCTAAACAAGAAAATAAGAAAATAATGAAAGAAAATGTTGAAAGCTTGAAAAGAGAAGCAAGGAGACATGCCAAATTAGAAAAGTTAAGAAAAGGTCAAATTGAAGACATCTTTACTGTGAATAATGGGAAATTTTCTAGAAAAAGAAAAGTAAATTATTTAATACATTGATAATTTTGCTTATTTTTTCATAAAAGCATAAAAGCTGATTACTATCAGTATTAACCAATTATTTATCTTTTGATAACTCATAAAAGATTGATAGCAAATGTTTGAATGTATTCTTTATTGTTTAGTCAACTCAGCTTGCAATCAATTGTTTATCATAAAAAGGTCTACATTTTTACATAAAACTGTTCAAGTTATTTGGGGTTATTTAAGAATATTACATGAAAAGCTTTAAGTACTCATTTATCTGTTCTATGTGTTCAAAGCAATTTATCTAATTCACATTGTTTTGCTAAGTTTAACTTATCTTTGAACATAAAACTTATCTTTGAAAAATATTCTCTTCTGGATTTTTATTATAGTTTTTATTGTAGATTGAAGAAGTAGATGAAACTGTACGTTTAATGGAGCAAGCAAAAAAGGAATTAGAAAAAGGCTTCAGTGCAGAAAGTGGTAGGGTTTCATATTTTTCACTTACTTAATTATATCATGTTGCCAAACTACAATTTGAGTTTTTTGTTTAAAGTCTTAAGTTTTAATCAACCTTGAAAAATACTTTAGTTGATCCTGAAGAGTTGGCTCTTCTTCCTGACGACTACAACAGTGATGAAGATTTAGATGTTGAAGAAACTAAAGATGATTTTAGTGACCAAACCAAGGTTAATGCTCAAACTAATTTTTTCAATAATTTTTTTGTTTCAATTAAGTAAAAACTCAGCAATTTTTTTTTAAATCACTTTTTAAACTTATACATATTAGCCTACAAAATGTAATTTGTTTAAACTATCAATTGGGTTTCAGATATATTTTTGTAGCCGAACCCATTCTCAGTTGTCACAATTTGTTCATGAGGTTCTCAAGTCACCATATAACCCGACATCACTGCAAACACCAGTGACCCTTGATTTGACCTTGTCCACAATTGCCTCAAGAAACTCTTTATGTATTAATCAGTCTGTAAAAGCGCTGGGAAATATCAGTTTGGTAAGAAGCAAATTTATTGTAACTTTTGATGAAATTTCTGTTAACAGATTAATGAGAAGTGTTTGGATTTACAAAGTGGAAAAGCACAGAGCACAACAAAAGGTCAGATTAACTTTAGTAGTGATTTCTTATTTAATTGAAATCCTGTAAAACCTTTGCAATCATTTTGAAAGTTTTGAGATTTATTAAAGTGATACTTTCAACTAGACTCCCTAAATAAGCGTAATTAGTTCTACTTCTTTGTGACTGCTGTGAAAGAAGCGACGGATATTAGGGTAAACTCAGAGAGAAACCCAGAGTTGGAAAGAAGACTCCCCAACAATAAAAATTTGTGTAAATGTGTCTAATATACTCTTTATAGATGTTCTAAGACAGAAAAGATCTTCAAGAAACCCTTCAATCCATTTAGCTTGAAATTATTGTCGTAATTCATTAGTCTGTATCACTAAACATCAAAAAGTGAAATATTTAAGCGCGCGCTACTCTCCTTTTAATCAAGGCTCATGCGTAGGAATGTTTCTTTGTTTATCAACTTTTTCATCTGCTCATTCGGCTTACGAAGCTAAGCCAACTAAATTTAATCAGTAATCTACAAACGTAAACCGGGAAAAGCGAGAAAAGCGCTCCGAAAAAACGAAGCAACTGCTGCTGGTTTTAAATTTATTAAATTGTTTTTAATCTTAATTAAAGTTTTTTAAGCAGCAAAAAGAAAGAAGCTCACTTCGACCAGTTGTCCATATGTTAAAAATGTCGAAGGAAAAACTAAACTAGTTGGTGAGATCTTAAAAAGACCTATGGATGTTGAGGAGCTAGCCAAATTTGGGGAAAAAAATGAAGCGTGCCCTTACTATTCAGCCAGGTGAATATCTTTTTTGAAAAAAAATTATTTTTGGTAATATTTGTTTTACAGTTTATTAAAAAGCTTTTTATTGTCACATTCATTCAACTTTTTTGTCATTTTATTTTTACGTTTGATGTTCAGAAAAGCGGCTGGTTTTTCACAATTAGTGGTTTTACCATATCAAGCAATTCTTCATCATGAGACACGATCTGCTACTAACATTTCTTTGAAAAATTCCGTTGTCATCATTGATGAAGCTCATAATCTTATCGAAGCTATCAATTCAATGCATAGTTGCCAGGTAGTAGCTCAAAGTTGGTTTTGTGAACAAATTAACTTGTGTAAACTTTTTAGATATCACTAAACCACCTGAAAACTGCCTTTGGACAATTAACTCGTTATCAAATTCGTTATTCAAAAATGCTTGCTGCTAAAAATATCTTTTATGTCAAACAACTAATATATGTGCTGAAAAATTTAATTGAAGTCTTCAGACCGATCAGTGATGGTAATTCTAAAATTCGTTAATGAAATTTTATGACAATTTAAAAATGAAAAGTTTTTAAAATGATTTTTTCTGAGTGATAATAAATTATTCTAAATAGAAATTAAAAATCATTTAGAAAATAAAGATTCGACCCAAAATGAAGATGTAGTGATGGATGTTCTCAAATTTTTGTCTTCTACTAAATTGGATATGATCAACTGGTTTAAAGTCAGTTTTTTTTATTTTGAGAAAATGTTTGATTGCAGAAAGATTTCAAAAGTACTGATTGGTTATAATCAATAATCACTTAATTTCAACGAATTACTTTTTAAAGATTCTTTTTAAATTCTCTTTGAATTTTTCAGATTGTGAAATATTGTAAAGAATCTCGAATATCCACAAAATTGAATGGATTTGTGGAGAGACACGAAAACCATGAAGGAAGTGTTGCAATCAATTCACCTCTTAAATCAACTTCCAAATTAACTAATTTTCTTCAAAATATTCATAACAAAGGTAATTTTAGAGAATTTATAAAAATCAATCCGTTAAATCACTTTCTATCTATTCAGGATCACCACTAGAGGTTGCTAAAGATCCACAAAAGCGCGAAGTTGTTTTGAGATCTCCGCTTCAAATCATTGAAGCTCTCTTCCAGGCCTTTGCAACTGATGCAGATCCTCATCACAAGGACTTCAGTGTCATCTCCTAAGCTTAAATTTCTACTTCTCAATCCTGCTCAGCATTTTAAGACACTTATTGATGTTAGTGATCTTCATTTGCAATCATCTTTTTAATCTTTAGGTTTTATTAGGAGTGCAGATCAATTATTATCGCTGGTGGAACCATGAAGCCATCATCTACACTTGTGGACCAGCTGCTGGCTGTAGCGGACCAGGATACATCGGCTAGTCGGTCGAGATTTGTCGAATTTTCTTGTGGTCATGTGGTGGACGGTTCCAAGCAGCTCATGCCAATAATATTAGAGTGTGGTCCTTCTGGACAAGAATTTGAGTTCTCATACAACAAACTGTCCAATTTGAAACAGGTCAGTGGTTTTATGTCCCAGATTTATTTGTGACATCTCTCTGTTGATAGTTGGACCAGCTTGGCATGTTGTTATGTAATTTATGTGCTGTGGTTCCTGGAGGTATTGTTTGCTTCTTTGCTTCTTATAAGTTTAGTCAAACGGTTTATAAGCGATGGAAAGATTCAGGGATTGTATCCAGGATTGAAAAGAAGAAAAAAGTTCAACTTATTCTTCAAAACTGAATCATCTTTTAAAAATCAATTTTTAGATATTTTGTGAATCGCAAACCGATAAACAAGTTGAATCCATTTTAAGCAGATTCCGGAAACAAATAGAAGACTGTGACCAGCAACTTGCTCCCGGCAACGGTGTGTCCTCATCTTTAATCTGTATCTGCTGCTTTACATCTTGTATCTCTAGGAGCAATCTTGCTAAGTGTTGTTGGGGGTAAAATGAGTGAAGGAATTAATTTTTCTGATCAGCTTGGACGTTGTGTCCTGATGGTAGGACTGCCCTACCCTAATATCAAATCAGTGGAATTACAGGAAAAAATGAAATACATCGATACAACAATTGTAAGAAAATTTCATTAAATTGATTTCTGTTCATCAAGCAGCATAATATAAAGTTCGATTTTTAAAACCAACAATAATACTTCAAGCAAAAAGAATTATCAAAAGTTGCTTGATTTGTAAAAACTCCTCGCCAACAGCACCTAGCTACAAAACTTTTCTTCCAATCAAACCTTGCGTTTAGTGGTCGAATGTGCTAAGGGACTTACTTGCTTATTACTGCCCAGTAGAAGCATCTGCCTAATAATAGTGTCCTGAAAACATCTTTTACTTGAGTTGAATCTTGATTATCATGTGGAAGAACTTGGCCAAAAATTTTATTATTTAATCCAATCAACCGTTTCAAACACTAATCTATTTTATGTAAATTTAAAATATTTTTGTTTTATGAAGAAGCAATCATCAAATCAACCTAAACCAAGCTCGATTTACTACGAAGAGCTATGTATGAAGGCTGTGAATCAATCTATTGGTAGAGCTATACGTCATAGGTAAGAAAAGACTTTTATATTAAAAGACTATTCATAAACATTCGGTGAATAATGGTTGCGAGGTTATATTAATAGTTAAATGATTTTGTTGATCTAGAAACGACTATGCTTGTATTCTATTGGTCGATAAGCGATATTCACGATCATCAGTAATCTCAAAATTGCCTGATTGGATTTCAGATCATTTGAGAAAATGTAAAAGTTTTGGACCCTGTTTTAGTAGCATCAGAAATGTAAGTGAAAAATTTGAATCAATTTAGAAGACAAGGTTATCTTGTATGTAGCTTACAACTAACAACTACTTATTAAAATGAAAACTTAAATCAGTTTCTTAATTTAATTGATTATTTGATAAATTATAAACTTTTATTTTTCAGTTTTTTGTAAACAAAAAAGAAGCAAAAAGCTGAAAGAAGTTTCTTGATTTGAAGCTGATATACTAAAGATTAAGATCAAACAGTTTACATTCAAAGGAATATTTCAATTTATTAATTGTCAATATGTTAAGGCTTCTGTACAGTGTGACTTTAGGCAAATTTTTGTTCTTTTTACAATACATCTGTCATATATAATCTGTATTTGCAAAAATGTTGAAACTTTTAATTAGTATCAGTGGCAAGATTACTGACAACACCAGAATACTATTACCCTGTTTAAAGTAATTTAAATTATACTGCAAAATTTCTTATTTTATAAAATCATTTTTGGTAAATACAAATATTTTTAGTCGAATATGTTTCTTATCAATTTAGAAAATGATAAAAGTTTGTAAATTTGTGTTTGATAAATAATTAACTCTCGAAAGTAAAGATTCCTAAACTTTTAAGGCCGCATTTCGATATCAAAGATTGTATCAGTAGCTGCCAAATTTTTACCGAAAATAAACTCCTGAAAATGCCCTAACTCTGCTAGCAAACAAATTCTTACATTTAATGTGCATTTTTAAAGAGTACAGTTGGCAAAACCACTCGGGTTGTTTGTCAGTTAATCAGTTGTAATATTGACCATTCAGTTTCTGAGCTTGAAAATGATACAGTCCACTTTACTATCAAAGTTATTGTTGAAACAAACACTATATCCAAAGTCTTATCAATAAGACATTTTTAGTATGATATGGCATATGTTTACAGAAAACAGGAGTTTATGAAAGCGGTGGCATGGTTAAGTTTTTCTTCAATGAAAATTTATTATAAAATTGTAGTAAGCATACCATTTCTTTATATAATTAATAATACGTGTCAAGGGTTGTAAGAAGAGTAGTTTAAGGTTTAAGAAATTCTGCTCTAAAAGCAAGTTTCTGTACATGCTTCTATTACTATGTATTGCAGAACTCAAGAGCATATCATTCACAATCATATGACCAGTCATTTGATGGAGCACCATCTAATACCTGATGTCCAACATGGCTTTGTGAAACGGAGATCTTCCCTGATTTAACATCTCACTTTTCTTAATGAGCTTACAGGCCATTATGAAAGTAATACTCCTCGTGACATCATATATCTCGATTTTGCTAAAGCGTTTGATTCTGTCCCACACTCTAAGCTCGTTACTGTATTGAAAAACTTAAAAATCAACAGCTTTATCTTAAAGTGAATTGAAGATTACTTATCAGGTAGAATCCAACAAACTCGTGTAGAAAGATTTTTATCTACTCCTAGTCAAGTCTCCAGTGGTTTTCTTCAGAGTTCTTCACTTTTCTTTTTAATTTCATTGAAAACCTCATCTGAAGACTAGCATTGGTAGATGATGTCAGAGTGTTTGTGTATGCAGATGACATTAAGCTATTATCTTGTAATCCTTCAAAAACTGCAAACTGCTTACTTGTTGTAGAAAACTGTTCTATGAACTAGCAGCTCAGAATCCAGCCCACAACGTCTGAACTTATAACTTTTTCTCGTAAACCAGCTGCAAATTCTTCGAACCAATATTCCATCAATGGAGTTATTATTCAAGGAATATCTTCGGTCCTAGACCTTGTATTACCCTATCATCTGACTTTAAATAGCACAATTATGTTTTCAAAATATTTAGAAAACTAATTAAACTTGTCTACCTTATAGTAAAGATCTTTGTAAATATAATATATAAATTGTAAACAAAGGCCACCAGAAGTCCGTTTTGATTGAGTCTGCTGCAATCACACCTCTTCCGTTGTATCCCGTCATGATTAGTAAAGCTTCTTCGATGACCTGTAATGTTGACTGGACAGTGTTCTTCTTAACTTCTTCAGAATCCCGAATATCTATGGAATTGATAAACCTCTTTAATTGCTTAATCTAATTTAAAAAATCTTAAATTTATCTTAAGTAATAAGTAAATATATCCATCGCTTTCTGCAACGACTTTGCATTTGTAAGAGGTTAAAGATATAATAAGTTTCAAAATTTCCGGTTCAGACTTAAGTTGGATTTCCTCCCACACAATTATTTAGGATACTAGGCTCTTCTACTCCATACACTATTTTAGATTTGTTTAAGGTAATTTTTATGTTTCTAAAGCGTCAGAAACTTTTCAGAATACGTTTGTAATTCATCTAATGAGTTGACTCATTAATATATAACCAAAATACACCCATGTACAAACTGCACGAAGCCTTACAAAGCTTCTGTTATTTTAGCAAAGTGGGAAGTTATCTAGCGATCCTTATGATACAGAATCATTATAAAATTAAAAAGAACGAATCCGGCTGCTCAATTCAGAGAAGCAAAATCTTTTCTTGATTGTAGGCGAAATTTTTACCAGACTTTTACTAAACGAGCTTGTGTCTTTTACAGCTAAAGACGTTCATTCTGTAACTCAACTTCAGAAACAATAGAGGCACTACTGACATGGTATTTGTGTTGCGACAAATTCTACAAAAATTTCGTAATCAAAACATATGTTTCTATATCACCTTTGCAAGGGTCACCAAGGCCAAAAAGGGCGAGTAAGAAATAAAAATGACCTCTATGAGCTGTTTGTAGCAGAAAACGGTGCGATTTAAGAAACAAAAAAATTTGATCTAATTGTATCTTTAGGGCCAGACACTCATAATTAAATTGCAGCAATTATATTTTTAACTCAATTGAGTGAACTTAATTTAAAAAAAAATCGATTTACTGTTTAACTTTAGGGCGTATTCAAAGCTTTATAAATCAATTTGCTTCATATAACAAGGCCTGGTTAAAATGTCGTCATCGATTTAACATCTAGGTACGAAAAGCATTATACTATTACATCATAAGTGGCACTAGTTTTTCAATGAATTAATGTATTCAAGTATTTAAATCTTGTCATAAAATTATGTTATTATCTGCAACTGTAAGTTATTTTCAGTTATAAGCTCAAAGTTTGTTAGTGCCACTGCCGTCGTAATTTGTACCACTTTCGCACGTGAATTATTGTAAAGCATGACCTACACTGAAGTTTTTTTCAAATGAGCGGTCGTTTGGTCAATGTTGGTTTAAAGAAAAAACAAGTTAGTTATGTTTATACTTAATTTTAATATTTTAAAGATGTATGAAATTTACTAAAAAAATTACCATTGTCAACAGTACGGTAAAAAAAGATAAAGATACAAACTTAATTTAAGTTTTAATGAGCAGTTTAGTCTTAAAACTTAAAAAAAAACTTGTATGTGAATCCACAGTTAGAAGTTTCTGTCTTTAGAAGTTTCTGTCTTATATAAATTAAATTTTTTGTGTCAGATTTAGAATCTATTTGTAAAGTAAAAGCTATAGATAATAATCAAGTTTAGCTGTGTGGTTGAATTTTAATTATTGAAATATTTCTTCAATTTTTTTTTTGCTTTTATACTATACCAATAGTAAAACTCATAAATTTATAGTTCATAATTGTTTTGATCTGATTCCATTATATTTTATATTTAGTTATACTTAATACTAATTTTATTATTAATAGTGAAATATATTAGATGCCAAGTTTTTTACAAGATTTTTGAATTGCTTGCAATTTGAAAATAAATTTATTTCTTATATAGGTTTCTTATAATTTTTTACTTATTTTCTCTCATGCTTTAAAATGCATTTTATAAATTGTTATCTATAGCACACCTACATATATATTTATCAAATTCAAAATTCGTTTGTTTATTCTATGATAAATGTTTAACAAATGATTTTCTTGTCAACTAAATTTTTAATGTATACTTGTAAGAAAGTTACTATCAATTTTTACCATCAGTAGTTATTATAACTTAGAATGTTTTTTATTTAGTTTTTGGTTAGCCCACTTGGTACTAGCTTTTAGCATATGTAGCTAATAGTATTTTTCTGTAACTTTTAAATAAGTTTCAAATTGATAGATCTAAATAAAGAAGTTGTTGATCAAATTTGAATAATTATATTTGATCTCATATCATATTTACATGCAATTCTTAAACAACTATTTAATTGATATATCAATTTTATTGAACTAGAATATTACAAAGATTACTGAAAAAACTACTTTTTTGCAGAACTTATTATTTTATTATATTTCAACAATCTTCTACTTAAACATAAACATTGAGAATCATATTTAGCACAGCTAATTAGTGTTAATTAATTTATATTTTTATTTTAAGTTATGTTTTGACTTTTATGTATTGCTATGTTGTTATTTTTATTCATCCCAAACTTGAACCTGACAATATTTTGTTATTTTTTATACTTTTCTGTTGTCAATTGTTAATAATATTTTAGGTGACATTAAAATCAAATCTTTTTAAAGTACTTTACAAATAGATACTTTGTTATAACTAATTTAATGTGGAGAGTTTATTAATTTTGGTTATAATAATTATTCTGTACTTAAGGCCTAATAAGTGAGCCTTTTATATAGTTTCAAGTTTTATTCCACAAAATGTATTTTATATAAGTTGTCAGTAGTATAAGGCTAGATTAATTTAGAAACTAAGTATTTTGAATTTGCTTAAATTTATTTAATAAATGTTAAACTATAGTGTTATTTGTGTGGTTAATTTTTATTTCTTTTGAATGTTTTATTTTTAATTGATGCCCTATTGTAGTTTTCATGATATTTAATTAGTTAGTTTTACAAAAAATAACATTTAAAAGTTGAACACAATCTGTAATTTATTTTAATCTTTACATAATAATTGATTTTCTACACTGAATGCTTGTTGATGTTGAAATACTTTTTTCTTATAATCAACTAATACCAAACATATGAGATTATATATGCTTAGGTTTTTATATATCAATCTAATATTAGCTGTAGACACTTTACATTACTACTAATAATCTTTCAAACTTTTCTTTAGTTCTTGTTTCCAATTGTAAATCAGTTCATTTTTTTAAATTTAATCTGTTCTTTGAGTTTAATACTTTATGCAAAATTTTTAGGTAACTTCATTGTAAATTTATAGCTAGCAAATTGAAACTGTTTGATACATTAAAAGAATTATGGGCAATAGTCATTCTGCTAATGCTGCGTTTTGGAGTTCTGAAGGTTAGTTTGAAATATTTGTTTTATAATTAATATCTGTAGTTGATCATTCTAAAATGTCAACAATTTATTATATAAAGTAAAATATGAAATTAATCTTATTAAAATTATTTTTTTTTATTGTATAGTGTTAATTAACTTTGTATTTTTTTTATTTCCAGATAAAAAAATCGATCCAAAACTAATTGATTTAGATTCTTCTGAGTGTGAATGTCCAGATACTTTTGAAGATAATGTTGAAACCCCTACCCTGGCAACAGCTTCAGTTTCTCCCTCAGTTGAAGCCTTACAAATGCCCACAGAGCTTCAGTCTACTACTAGCAGTTTGGGTGGCTTAGAACCTTCGATTGAAGAGAACCCGATAAAACCAAAAGCTCTTAACCTTGGAACTTTTGATGAACTACACAAACCGACCAAGGGTAGGTCAATCTAATTAAAAAATCATTTTGTATCTTATTTTATAGTAAAAACTAAAAAAATGTATTCCAGTTATTGTAGTGACATTTAATAAGTTAAATTTGATACTTTTTTGTCTCTATCTGTTTTCGTAGCTTGTTACCTGACTGACAGCCATTTATTTTTTAGATCTTATGTTACAACCTTATGAAGGAATAAGATTTTGTGCTAATAGAGGACTTAGCTCACATTTTCAGGTATCTTCTAGCAACATTTATACCTACTCTGTTTATATTTGTACTAATTTATTTTATATAGGTCCAGCATACTGTTCATCTTAATACTGATAAATCTTCTTACCGTTTCGGAAGCACCTACGTTGGGAATAAGCAACCTTGCCCCACTGAGGTTTGTATCTAATGCTTAAAAGTTTCATTTCTAATGATGGACTTTTCCTGTAGGCTTATCCAGTTTTGGTAGGTGAAATTAACAACGATGGTGACTTGCAAGCACAACTTATCCATTTGTTTGGAAAAAGTTTTAAACTAAAGTGTATTGCACAAGTAAGTGGCATATCCTCTTTATAATAGATAGCAATTATTTGTCATATTTTAATAGACGGCTGGACCAAAAGTGAAATCATTTCAAGCAGGATTAGATATCGCTTTTAGTAGTTCTTGCCTTTCTCTTATAGCAGCTGATCCTGACATATTTAATAACAGTGGTGAGTTTACATAATCACAATTTTTTATTAAATATTTACTAATATACTAGTAGATTTAGAAATACTTTTTCAATCAAAATAAATTAAGAAACTAATTTCTTGTATTACAGGTATGCTGATAGTTCAATATCTGCAAGGTTTAACTCCTAGTGTATCTATTGGAGCTGACTTGATACATCAAAGATGTGCAATGAGACAAAATACGATGATGACGATTGCTGGCCGCTACCGAAGTACGACTTTTGACTTGTTTCTATTTTCTAATCAAACTGTTTTCATTTATCGATAATTTTTCAGCCCCTCTTATGCAGTTTGCTGCTAATCTTGGATCAGCGGGTGCACATCTTAGCTTTTATCGTAAAGCAAATGAGAATGTTCAAGTTGGTGTAGAATTAGAAGCTCGAACTAATTTAGAAAGTCTTACAACACTAGCTTATCAAATGGATATTCCTAAAATGAATCTTTTATTCAAAGGTAATATTAGTCATCTATTTTGACTTTTTATCTGACAATTTTCTTTTAGGTATGATTAATTCGGAGTGGACAATTGGAAGCAGTTTCGAAAAACGACTGTTGCCTTTCCCAGTTTCACTCAATATGACCGCCACTTACAATATCAAGCAAGATAAAGCAACTCTTGGTCTTGGTTGTATGCTCGGTTAACTCAACAAAACTCAGTTGACATATGATCAAAAATTATTTTTTCTTGTGTCTACGTCTACATCATTCGATTTGTCAGTTATAGTAAATTGTTTAGGCATGATTACATTAAACCATTTTCATTAACTACTAATGGTACAACTACAAATCTTTTCGTTCGTTGATGATTTAGTTTTTATAAAGGTTGTAATTGAGCTTTTCCAGTGGAACTAACTTGATTTATGTAAAAGTTATTATACTTTGTTTAGAATTAAATGTGTCTGGTACTAAGTAATTCCTTATACTCAAACTAATCCTCGAAAAAAACTTATTTTTTCTGTTTACATTTGAATACAAAATCAATTTATCTGGACTATAAGAGTTATTCATTAACTAAAAATACTCATCGTTTAAATTGTTTAGTTAGTTAGCTTCTATTAACCACACTCAAATGGTTCTTATTAATTACTCTGAATCTACTACAAGAAAGGAATTATTTATAAATATCAAATTAGTAACTTATTATTTTTGAAATTAAAATGATTCACAACAGACTCTTATAAGAACGTTGCGACATTTTGGTGAGTCAAACTCCGGGAGTTTTTACAGCAACTAGTATAAGAAGTGGTTTGGAATAAACCTATTTTATATCTTTTGTGTGAATCAAAAGCCAATCAGGTCAATCTAGCATTTGGTTAAAAATAACTTTTTGTTAATTACTGAAGGGTTGCTCGTATTTATTAATGAAACTGACTTAGTTGGTTAGGATCTTCAAAAAAACGGAAGATATTTGTTAAAATTCGTCTGATAAATCTACAGATGAGTAAATAGTAAAACAAAGTTTTGATAACAATACACAATTTCTGTTTATACAAACTTTATGTTTCTTAATGAATTTTGTAATTACTATCAACTTGAAATATAATAATAGTTACTTTTCAGTTTGAAACTTAAGACGAAATGATCATAGCAAATAATTGAACTATGGTTTTATTATACAAAAGATTACAGAGTTTAAAAAAGCTTTAATACTTGTAAGAAATTATAATTAATTGATATAATTATATAAAACATGAACTTTATTATCACAAAACAATCAATATTATCACTTTTTAGTGGAATTTATTTAAAACCAGAAAATCATTTTAATGTTTTAATAAATCACTTGTCAGTCTAAATTATAATAAAATTTTTAGTAAAATATTATAAACAAAACCCAGCAGATAGTGTCAACTGGGTTGGCCGAGTGGTTAAGGCGTTGGACTTAAGTTCCAATGGACGGTGTCCGCGTGGGTTCGAACCCCACACCCAGTATAAAATTTTTTAAACAAATATTTTTAAGAAAATTTTTTTACGGATTTTGAATTAAAAATTCCAATGTCTTGAATTTCCTCAAATTTAAACTTTTGTCGCTTTTGGAAATCAGAGTTTTTATCTTATTATCACACAATGACTTTTACCAGATAAGGAAACCACATATAAAAAAGTTCAAGCTTCTTTCATTAGTTTAACTGATACAAGTAAAATAGACGGTCTATTTTATGTTTTTAATAAGTTGTAAAACATAAGTTTTAAATCAAGGTTATACGGAGAAACTTCATAATAGAAATATTAGCAAACTTTTTTGTTTAACACTTGCTTCAGCAGT
The DNA here is from genome assembly GCA_034620365.1 of Pegea sp. RAD2-039. Lineage (NCBI taxonomy): Eukaryota > Metazoa > Chordata > Thaliacea > Salpida > Salpidae > Pegea > Pegea sp. RAD2-039. Next base: position 687,273 of record JAQGEQ010000020.1, read on the forward strand.
TGAATTTTTAAACTTGACAACAATTTTTATTTAAAACTTGTCTAGTGTAAATAAATATTTAGATATCAGTATCATGTTTACGTCAAATGTTTTCTCTTATGCCGTATTTATAGTCAAATCTAAATTTTAAAGAATTTTATAATATATATGTGGTGATAAGGTTTTATCTGATTTTTGTCTTATGGAAGTAAATTGTTATTTTAAATATATTTTCAAAAATATATTTTAACGACTAGTTTAAGGCAAGAAATAAAATTTAGTTTCAATAATTTTTGATGTTTGTAAATTTTTACAAGATAGAAATTAAATTTGGAGTCGTGTACGATTAGAAGCAGTTAAAGTTTCGGATTATTTTAAAATAGCTATTTTAGAAATTCGACTTCGTGTCTTTGTAGAAATCTATTATCTTATCCAACTATTCAAAATATATATAAACTGGTAATAAATTAATTATTATATTGAAGTGATTTTGAATAAAATTTATACTCAAATTATTTTCTAACAGCTCTGATTGACTTTTATAATTTTGTATTTGATGCAAGAAGTAGAAAATGGATTTTTCAACTATTCTTGAATTGTTGTTTTTGTAATGTAGCGGTTATCACGCCCACCTGACAGATTCTTGGGCTCGGGTCCAGGTATATACATATTTGCGATAGAGAAAGTCATAAAAACCCGGGTAGAAGGGTCTTGTGAGTGTAGTTAATGACATCACCTCTAGCAGACACAAAACTTTGAATTTAAAAACCGGAATTGAAACCTCGTAGGCAGTTCATCCCTGTACTCCGAGACATTCTGGCAGCTCCATTTGGATGTAGCTGCATCAGACTGTCTTCGCTCTGCACAAAATTGTTGGCGTGGAGAGTAAAATCCTTTTATATTCATATTTCTGTCCTGACTTACAGCATGACCGTTCCCGACTGAAGCATGCCATTTCTTTTTTTTCTGTTACTTCAATTGGCCAAAAGACTTACATACAGCTTCGTACACAAGCTAATAAATCCAGATATTATCGGTTACCACTTTAGATAACAATTTTTTCAAATACTTGAAACAATCTAACGACATTTAAAATGGAAACTTTAAACATTATTATTATTTTAACTGAATTTTTTGAAGTTATCACTAAAATCCTAATGATTAAATTTTGTACAAATGATTACTTTACGGGGATTTTTTGAGACAGGTTTTTCAAGTAGCTTCAATATGTATTAATGATGGGTTCATTCGCCTGGCATCGCGATAAAACCAACAAAAAAACTGTTTTGAATCACATTTGGAAAAGAAAAATTAGTGGTAAATAACTTGACCTTCAAAAAGCTTACAGCAGCCAATAGTCATGCAGACAGACCTCAAGATTTGATGGCCGGCGAGTAGTTGTGACTAACACGATCATATCGTGAATAGTTTTCAACATTTATTAACATGTTTTAACAAACAACTTTTTCTTTTTATAAAAATAGATAAAATTGGAGCTGTTGAAATTTTATTATTTATTAAATAAGTTCAAACAATCAAAATGTCTAACACAATTAGTAGGCTGATAAAGTTTTTAAAATGACAGATTTTTACAACAAATTAACATGCATTCAAAGATATTACTTCAAATTACAAAAAGATCAAAATCAAACAAAATATAAGACCTAACGTTATAAGTTAACCAAAAATTGCACGAAGCAAAACCATCATTCAAATCAATAATAATGAAGACAAGTTGTTGCTTTAAAAGAGTATCTAAGGGTTATGATAAACTTGAAAAGCTTGGAGGTGTTATTCCATAATTGTTTCGAATATTTTCCTGAGCCACAGCAGCAGCTCTTAAGGAATAAAGATGAGCCATTTCTGATTCTGTTCTAGAAAATTCAATCGCTTTGTCAAAATGTTCCAAAGCCTTAGCTACATTTGATCTGAAATAACAAAGTTTTTGATGAAGAAATAAAAATGAAAATAATGTAACGAACTGTTGTATTGCAATAGTGGCGAGCATTTCATGAGCAAAGTCACATTCAGGATCTACTTCTAAAGCTCTTGTGATCATTGCAATTGCTGCATCACAATCTTGTTTCCATTGAAGAAGTAAGGTTCTATAAGAAGTTAAATGCAAAGCTGCTAGCATCCAGTCTATTTAATGAACTAATAATTCAAATAAACAAACCCTCTGTGGACATATAAGCTTGCATTTTCAGGATCAACTTCTAAAGCTCTTTCAAACAGTTTGTCAGCAGCTTCAAAATTTTGTCGATCACATTCAGCCTAAATATGAAGAAATTTCAGATGAAATTTTATGAAGGTCTATCTAACTCACTTGTGCATATAACCCATAAGTATCTGAACAGTCTGGATATTTTTTAATCAATTCTTCAAACTCAGCATTAGCAAGTTCAATCTGTACAATATTATTGGCAGCAAAAGCTTGTCTGTGAATAATTTAGTTGAATAGAGACTGATTTGTGAAAAGTAATATTTCCACCTGTATTTAGTGTAGCATCTTTGAGCATGAGCTAATGCAAAGTCTGGTTTGCATTCAATACACTTGTTGAAATCAGCAATTGCTTCACCAATTTTATTAAGAATAATAAAATTCTGAATAAAATGAAGAAAATTAATTATAATTTATATTATTAAGATGCAAAGCCAGGCACCTATCCAAATAGAAGCAGGCAAAGTAATTTTTAACAATGTGTCAATCGAATAAGAGGAACACAGTAGGTGGGTTTGATCAGTTTTTTGATACTTTAAACCCAATTAAGTGATAATTAATTTCTTTATGATTAATGGGAAATAACCAAGGATTGCTTTAAAGTGTTTCCAAAGAAATTCTTTCAATTTTATTGTAATCAGTTTTTAAATTTTATCTATTGAATGTAATCTCACAAGAAATCTTCATTTACATTTCAATTTTACTTAAAACACACAAACGTCGTTTAAACAGAATAAAAACTTGTTGACTCAATTAAAACATCAACAAACCTGCCCTCGGTTATGATAAACATCAGGATTTTGTGGATCCACAGCAACAGCAAGATCATAATCCGAGTTTGCTTCTTCTACCTTTTGAAGTTGCATGTTTAAACTTGCTCGTTTGATTAATGCATTCACGCGAATCTAGAGTTAATAACGTCATCAGAGAAAGCGTGGTAAGTAGTAGCAGTAAACCTTTGGTTGGATATCTGTCATATCAATAACACGATTCAAATCTTTTAAGCCTTCACTATTTTTACATGAAAGAAGATAGAAAGAAGCACGAAGCAATAATGCTTTAGCAAAACGATTCTTTGCAGTAATATCTGTAAAATATTTCAAAAAATAACTTTCAAAACAATTTGGAAATATCTAACAACTGATCACCGTTTGTGTCTTTTTGTTCTCCATTTACTTCACTTGAAGCATCAGAAACTGATTCTATTTCAGTTGTACATTCATCAATCACTTCTTCTAACTTACCTTCACTCCAAGCTATCTTAGCTCTTATATAACCGCTGTTTAAAAGTTAAAATCACAAATTAGCAGGATTCTATGACTTGAATATATAAATTATAAACTGGTAACTATGTATCAACTTTTTACTGTTGGTAATATTCTCAGTTTTAAAAGAGTAGATCACTCAAAATTTATTTAAAAGTTCTGAAAATGAAAGTATATTTCAATAGAAAGTTTTATTTACCTCAAGTGGGCGACTAGTTTTTCATCTTCTGTTAAGCTATCAGTGATACAATCGTTGACAAAACCATTAAAATATTGCTTGATGAAAACAGGAGATGGAAGTTTGTGTTTTCGATTCTGAAAAAAAGAAGAGGAAGTTGATGAATCAATTAGGAAAATGTTTGGTTAGAAGAAAAATAAGTAGCAGAAAAGTTTCAGCTTACTCGATAGTTCTGAGCAGCATCATCAAAACCAATCTTTTTCAAAATCTGATCAGCAAACAACATATTGGCTCGATTTTCAAAACTTTCCAAAATACAAACAGTTGTAATATCTGTATGAAATTTCAGTCAGTTTATATACAAGTCATATTCAATTATGAGTTACTAATTTCATACATACATAAAAATTAGTCAGCTGAATTTTACCAGCTCTTTTATAACTAAAAATATTCATCAAAATGTTATGAAAATTTAATCTGTTTAAAGAAATTTATATAAAGTTATCAGCATCAGATGCTTAGTTATAAGTTAAACAAGAAGTATAAACTGAAAAAAAAACCATTAACATTAACAAATTATATAAACTTAGCATCTCTTAAATATTTTACTTCAGATAATCAAAGAAATAAAAAATGATCTAATCACAATCTATAAACAAACCCATTTAACATTTGGAGCAGACAATTAGTTGAATCTTATAATTAACTTAATACGATTTATAACTAATATTTACTTATGCCTCTGTAGTACTTAACACCTTTTTATTATTTTTCTGCAGTTATATCGTTTTGTGTTTGCTATAAGAGCTATATAATTTATCATCTGCAGCCTCGTGTTAAACAATTAAATAAGCAAAAAGTTATAAAGGAAAGTTTAAATAAAATTATAGTGAAGAGCTTTCCAAATCAGAACTAGTTGAAATGAAACAGCATGTATAAAAGATAAAACTTTGGTCACAGATATAATTAGCAAAATATTTTCAATCGCTTATTAGTAAACAAATGAGTTTCTAGGTATATAATTTGTTAATAATATTTTCAAATTAATTATTTACAAAAAAAATCTTTAGATAGTAAATAAGAAGTTTATATAAAAAAAACCTTCTAAGCAAAGACCACGATCACCAGATTTTTCATAAGCTTTTGATCTTCTTACAAAAGCTTTTACATACTTATTATTTAAACTAATTGCTTTTGTACATTCATTAATAACTGCTTCCCAGTTTTTCTAAAAATATTTATTTGTTAAAATCAATAAAATATATCACAATAAACATAAAAATAAATATGATGAGAGAGTTAATACCGACCTGTTTCTCATAAGCAGCAGCTTTATTTTGATGATAAGTAGCTTTATCTAATTTGGCCTCTTCTGGGCAAATTTCAATTGCTAAGCTGTACTTATCAATCGCATCACTATATTTTCCTTCCTTGAACAACTTATTTCCTATATTTTTCAACTCTTGAGACTTACCAAGATTTTCCTATAAAATCAAAAGCAATTTAACTTTTATGATAATTCTGTGTAAACTTATAAGCTTATAAAAATTATAATGAAATTATATTCTTCATTAATTTTGGACCATTTGCAACTAAACATTAGGCAATGACTTGTTAACCCCAAAAAACTAACTTTATGAATTTCTTCTACAGTTTTGACTTCTTTAACTTTTTCAACTTCATTTTCTGCTTTCATTTGAGTTTCTTCATTTTTTATAACTTTATTTTGAGATTTATTATTTCTGACAATATACAAATAAGCACCAGCAGATATGATGCCAACAGGAAGACACACTGCTAAAGCAACTTTCCAACCAGGCCAAGATTGGTCATTTCTCAAACCAGTTGCAACTTTTACATAAGACATTGTTGAGATGAGAAAAATTCTGTTTATCAGGTTTTGAAACTTTTCTAAAAAATTATATTACTTGTTATAAAATTTAGTATAAATGTACATTAAACATAAGCTCTAAAATAATCATATAGATAAATTTATTAAAATTGTTTAGGAATAAATATCATATAAATTTCATTTTAGTTTTTTATAGCAAGTATATATAAAAATAAAATAAACAAAAGATAGTTTTCATGAGAAGTTCAAAATCTTTATTTAGAGAAACTAAAAAAATATAAATAAAAAAATAGAATGTTAAAAAATAAAAACACGTCTATACACTGATCTAATCAATACTAAAATGAGCAAAGCATAAACACACTTAAGCAACTTTATAATAAAAACAAATGTTAACTATCAATAACTCTCATTGTTTTAAAACAAAGTCTATTTTGTATGCCTATAGCTAATAAAGATTTAAGCGCCAACAATTATAAAAATATTTTAGGATTATTATGACTTAAAGAAAATATCTTAAGAAAAATAGCAAAATTATTACAGAGTTTTTGAAGTGTCAAATAAGTAGCGATAAATACAAGAGAATCGATTAAAAAAGAACTATTTATTTAATAAAAAGCTTAGCAATTTATTCAACAAATAACAGATAGAAAAACACATGAATTCTGAAAAATATTAATTTATAAAAGCTATGAATAATCATAAAAGAATTACAGCGTTGATTAACACTTTGCTGTGTAATCCATTTTCATATCGTGCCTGTATGCACATAGCTCCAAAAACCATTTTGGTACATATTTATCTAAAAAAGTAGTTTTGATCGCAAATGAAACATAACCTAAGATTGAAAAAAATTTTTATATAAAATAAAACATTGAATGTTTAAATTAATCAATAAACCTTTCTTGTGGTTAGCAAGTTGTCTGTTAGTTGAAGCTCTATTAAAGGTGAAAACATCAGTTTATTTCATTGCTATATCAGTTACAGATGGCGGAAAATTATATGCTCATATAAATAATGTATGTGTTCAACAAGTTAACACTGATAAGAACCATTTGTTTGCTGAGCTATAATTATTAATTCACTTAATTAAGAAAATACGAATACCTTCATAAAAATGTTGAAAAAAAATGTTTTGCAATGACTATACTAAACCAATCAAATAATTTAAACTAGTATTTTAGATACAGTATTATAAAATTATTAATTTATAGTATTAAGGAAATAGTTCAAATTGTTTGAAGTACATAACTTAAAACAACATCCAGTTTAGTCGATTTATTTTTTGACTTGTGATACTTTATAGGTATCAACATAAGTTTCAATTCTAAATGGTCTGTCTCAAATCAAGGATATACCTTATATCTATGATCGAAGGTGCTTAAGACTTTTAATTACAATCATGAACGGCCATGCGACTACCTTGATTGGAACGTGCACCATCCACTTAAAAAGATTATGAATAAATTATAAATAAGCAATCATGGTTCAAAAAGAACTTAAATAGAACACTGTCAAACGAGAAAAATTATTTTTGGTAACTTTATAGGGCTGTATTAATCTTACATAGCCTGGGTTTGAAATCTTTCTTTATCAATTCGTCTTTGTTTGTAAGAATGATTATTACATTTTCTAAAGAAATGCTAGATGTTTATATAGCTAAGATAAATAAAGATGATAACATCTATTTTTTCAAATTATATTTTATCTAATGACCAGTATCTTTGAAGTACTAATGTTGAAATGCAGTAAATGTGACCAGTCAATTTTTTTATTGATAGCTATTGACGTGTTAGCCTTCGTTCTTATTCACTATAAGAATTTTATTATTTATTATTTATAGCCATACGATAAATAAATTATTTAATGAAAAAAACCCGATAAGCTTAACGCTAAAAATCGAAAGTTCTATTTTAAATTTATGTAACATGTTTGTTCATACAAAAGATCTTCTGTGATCAAAATTTCTAATAAAATCAGTTGGTAAAAAATTTTAAGTTTTTAAATCGAAGAAACATGCATTCAAAGATATTACTTCAAATTGCAAAAAGATCAAAATCAAACTAACAAAAGATAAAACCTAACTTTATAAGTTAACCAAAAATTGCACGAAGCAAAACCATCATTCAAATCAATAATAATGAAGACAAGTTGTTGCTTTAAAAGAGTATCTAAGGGTTATGATAAACTTGAAAAGCTTGGAGGTGTTATTCCATAATTGTTTCGAATATTTTCCTGAGCCACAGCAGCAGCTCTTAAGGAATAAAGATGAGCCATTTCTGATTCTGTTCTAGAAAATTCAATCGCTTTGTCAAAATGTTCCAAAGCCTTAGCTACATTTGATCTGAAATAACAAAGTTTTTGATGAAGAAATAGAAATGAAAATAATGTAACGAACTGTTGTATTGCAATAGTGGCGAGCATTTCATGAGCAAAGTCACATTCAGGATCTACTTCTAAAGCTCTTGTGATCATTGCAATTGCTGCATCACAATCTTGTTTCCATTGAAGAAGTAAAGTTCTATAAGAAGTTAAATGCAAAGCTGCTAGCATCCAGTCTATTTAATAAACTAATAATTCAAATAAACAAACCCTCTGTGGACATATAAGCTTGCATTTTCAGGATCAACTTCTAAAGCTCTTTCAAACAGTTTGTCAGCAGCTTCAAAATTTTGTCGATCACATTCAGCCTAAATATGAAGAAATTTCAGATGAAATTTTATGAAGGTCTATCTAACTCACTTGTGCATATAACCCATAAGTATCTGAACAGTCTGGATATTTTTTAATCAATTCTTCAAACTCAGCATTAGCAAATTCAATCTGCACAATATTATTGGCAGCAAAAGCTTGTCTGTGAATAATTTAGTTGAATAGAGACTGATTTGTGAAAAGTAATATTTCCACCTGTATTTAGTGTAGCATCTTTGAGCATGGGCTAATGCAAAGTCTGGTTTGCATTCAATACACTTGTTGAAATCAGCAATTGCTTCACCAATTTTATTCTTGGTAATAAGCCACTTAAAAAAGATTATAAATACTAAAATAATGAAACCTAATACAAGTTGAAGAAGGAACAAAATTTCGTTTCAAATTGAGTTGAATGCTTTACAGAAGAGCTTTGATAAGCAGTTTATGACAACAATTGTTATGCCAGCATCTGAATATTCTGATTTCAATGTTTAACTTTGAAAAGGTGACAAGAGATAGAAATAATCTTAACCAAATTTCTTTCAATCAAAATAGATTTAATTCTAATAACTATCAAAAAGTTACCTGTTACCAGAAAGTAGCTAAAAATTAATATTAAAATAAAATACTTGATCTACCTGTGCACGATTTCGATAAACATCAGGATTTCGTGGATCCACAGCAACAGCAAGATCATAATCAAGATTGACTTTGTCGTTAATCTGAAGTTGCATGTTTAAACTTGCTCGTTTGATTAATGCATTCACGCGAATCTAGAGTTAATAACGTCATCAGAGAAAGCGTGGTAAGTAGTAGCAGTAAACCTTTGGTTGGATATCTGTCATATCAATAACACGGTTCAAATCTTTTAAGCCTTCACTATTTTTACATGAAAGAAGATAGAAAGAAGCACGAAGCAATAATGCTTTAGCAAAACGATTCTTTGCAGTAATATCTGTAAAATATTTCAAAAAATAACTTTCAAAAACAATTTGGAAATATCTAACAACTGATCACCGTTTGTGTCTTTTTGTTCTCCATTTACTTCACTTGAAGCATCAGAAACTGAATCTATTTCAGTTGTACATTCATCAATCACTTCTTCTAACTTACCTTCACTCCAAGCTATCTTAGCTCTTATATAACCGCTGTTTAAAAGTTAAAATCACAAATTAGCAGGATTCTATGACTTGAATATATAAATTATAAACTGGTAACTATGTATCAACTTTTTACTGTGGGTAATATTCCCAGTTTTAAAAGAGTAGATCACTCAAAATTTATTTAAAAGTTCTGACAACGAAAGTATATTTCAATAGAAGGTTTTATTTACCTCAAGTGGGCGACTAGTTTTTCATCTTCTGTTAAGCTATCAGTGATACAATCGTTGACAAAACCATTAAAATATTGCTTGATGAAAACAGGAGATGGAAGTTTGTGTTTTCGATTCTGAAAAAAAGAAAACTGATTTATATTTTGATTCTGAAAATAAAAAAATAAACCATAACCAAGCACTTTAAGCTTTGCCCACAAATAAATAACTAGACCTCTAATTCAACGAGAAACTTACTTTCCAAGTATAAGTAGCTTTTTCAAATCCAATTTCTCTTAAGATACCATTAGCAAAGAAATAGTTATCTTTCTTGGCAAATTTCTCAAGAATACAGACTGCATTGATATCTGAATTAATGTAATGACAAATTTGGTCAGGCATTATACTTGTATTTTCTATATTAGAATCAAAAGTAAAAATCTTTTTATTTACTTAGAACTTTTAGTAATCTGATCAAAGAAAAAATAAAAGGATAACTTTAAAAGTTTAAACATCACATTACCTATATATAACTTTAAATATAATATGTTCATACCTAAGTGAGATTATACAAATTATAAATAAGTCTAACAGATGTTATTTATTTATTACAATAAATGCGAAGGATGGTACCTGAAGAGAGCACCTTTCGCTAACACACATTCTCACGAATAACATCTACTTAGTCAAAAATATAGAAAGCAAAAGATGTAACACATGGCATTTAGATTGCCCTCAAAGCATATTAATGCTATTATATTAATTATAATATTTTTATAAACGTTTTCATAAGATTTTACACAAGTAACTTATTTAATATCTATAGAATTACACAATAATAAATTACATTAACTAACTCTCTAAGCAAAGTTCCAAGTTGTTAACTTTTTGATAAGCTTTTGATCTTCTTAAAAAAGCTTTAACATAACAGTTGTTTTGTTCAATAGCTTTTGTACATTCAAAAATAACTGCTTCCCAGTTTTCCTAACAATATTTTCTGTTAAAATCAATAATTTCTACTTTTGTTCATTGAAATACATATAAAAATAAATATGATGAGAGTTAATACCGACCTGTTTCTCATAAGCAGATGCTTTATTTTGATGATAAGTAGCTTTATCTAATTTAGCCTCTTCTGGGCAAATTTCAATTGCTAAGCTGTACTTATCAATCGCATCACTATATTTTCCTTCCTTGAACAACTTATCTCCTATATTTTTCAACTCTTCAGACTTTTTAAGATTTTCCTATAAAATCAAAAGCAATTTAATTCTCATTCTAATTACATCAAAGTATAAAAAAGGAAAATAATTTTGGGTCATTTATGAAAATATTAGATAAAAACTTGATTCTAGCAAACAAAATAAAACTAACTGTTACATATTCTTCAAGAGTTTGTACTGCTTCAACTTCATTTTCTGCTTTCATTTGAGTTTCTTCATTTTTTATAACTTTATTTTGAGATTTATTATTTCTGACAATATACAAATAAGCACCAGCAGATATGATGCCAACAGGAAGACACACTGCTAAAGCAACTTTCCAACCTGGCCAAGATTGGTCAACTCTAGCACAGGACATTTTCCTGAAAGTCTAAAAAAATTATGAAGTTGGTAAGTATAGTTCAAATAAATATTTTTATACAGTATCTACAAAGCTAGAATCAAAATTCTTACAAAACCATTTTGCTTTTTAAATTGTTGTTAACAAAACAATTTTTTCAATATATCTTTTCAGAATTGCAAAACAATTTCTTAGCATCTTATATTTTAACAAAATTTTATGTATTAGCAGCTTTTTGAAGATTATAAATGCTTTACTGAAATAATTCATTCCAATTCTCAAATTAAAAAGATTGTTTACAATAATAAGTAATATAATTTTTTATTCTTGTCAAGACTTATTATAGTTTAGATCTTCATCAAAAATGTTTATCAAAAAATTCATATAATTCTGAATAATTAACAAAAACTTAATGTTCGATATATGAGTTTTTTCGAATATCTTTTTTGTTAACAGAATTTAAATGTAAAACAATCTAAACTTAGATTCTAGCCCCTATTTTTTTAAATTTGTAAAAGGTTTCAGTCAACGCTTTATGCGAAAAATAATATCTTCGGGCGATTTAAAACAAAATTCGTGCAAAATTCAATCAACTTTTGGATATAAGCCAAAAAGTTGTAATAGAAAGATGATGTTTAAATTCTATTCAGTATCAAAAATATCATATCTCTGAATGAATCCTTGTCTATATCTAAATGACCGATTTTCAAAGAATGAACTCTTATTTCAAAGCTAGAGTTTCAAACTTATTGTATATATGGCTAACTTGTTGGCATATTTATAAGGTTATGAAATATTGTAGAAAGAGTCTGATATATATTTTAAAATGATATATTTGTAATTTCAAAAATCCAACTTGACGGTAGTGAAGATTGCTTTCTGATAATATTTAACTTATAATAACCAAAAATCTCTATTCTTGATATTTTAGTTGGTTTTGTTGTCATGTTAGTGTGTATTAGAATTATTATCAGTCGTTCCTCTTCTGCTCTCAACATCTTACTTTTTGAATAATCTTCAGCTGCTGCTCTTTGCTTCATAGGGTTAGTATATGATTGAACTGTGCATGGGATCTTCATTGGAAAAATATTTCGGTGATGTGTTTCGAAAACATTTTAATGAGTATTATAAAGTTCTCAAATGAAAAAGAAAACTTAAAAGCAAAACGACTTCTAGTTCTTCACCCGAAAGAATTTACTCAGATTCTCAGTTAAATGTGATATCAAGTTTACAAAATTAGATATGTTAATTACTAGATTTCCAAGATCTTTTATATTTAAAGATGCTTCAAGTGGAAAATTTAGTTTTTTGTTGATTTTACGCCTGAATAAACACCGCAGCTGTTGTCTAAACTCAATACAATGCTAGTTTTGATCTGATATCTTAGCATAAACCAGTTTAAGAAATTTATTTGTTACTGTTCATTGTTGACTTTCACATACCTTATTCTAGTTATTGCCTATTAAAAAAGATTCAAATACATTGTACTTACCTAAAAAAGAACTTTAAAATTTCAATGAGTTGAAACATTTCTTTAGTAAAAGAACCATTAAACAACAGCAACAGCAAAAATTCCGAATCTGTAATCTTTATTTTTCCGGCGAAATTTCAAAGTTAGCTGTGCCTTTTATATGAGAATATTTAATTAACCTTCTGCTTGAGGTTTCCGCCAGTAGAACAACATCGTTTGCAAATAGAGTTACTTAGAGATCCTGCATATTTATTCCCAATTCTTCAAACCTTTACATCAGATTAAAGATCAATGGGGAGAAAAAGTCTCCTTAGAAGCGTTGTCTGATATTGATCACTGTACGTTTATAGTCTGCTTTTTACCTCATATATGAGAGATTTACTCGTGCATATGCTTTTTTTGGGGCACGATGGAAAATTTTATGAAACGTTGAATTGCATGGTCATTATGTAAAATGTTGCTTGTATGAAAAACAAAGATTTATAGTTTTGTATTTTAAGGTGATCATAAAGTAATTAAAAATATAAAAATATGTATGTCTAAATGAAGATTATGAGTAACATACAATTTTTTTGTCTAATAGTTTGCTAGTAAATTTATTCATTGGATTATTAAAATTCAATTGGATTAAAACTCATTAAAAGAAAAATTATCTCTTGCCTTAAGCTAAATGAATGCAAACTTTTAACTTTTGAACTTTCAGAAACAAGTCCCAGTAAGTTTTTTTTCAAAAGTATTTTTAAATTGTAGATTTAGAACACTGTGAGAGACATCCTTTATCAAAAAGTAAAGGCATCCTCTTTATCTGACAAAACCTTACCATCAACGGTACTCAGCAAAACAATATTATTCTACAATTATCTTTTTGATGATTTATTACATTTAAATTTTGTTACTTATTTATTTTAATAAATGCAAAGGAGGGTGCCTGAATAGAGCACCTCCCGCTAACACACATTCTTAAAAATAATTTATATTCAGTTAGAAATATAGAAAGAAAAATATGTAACACATGGCATTCGGTAGTTCTTAAAACATATAACATGAAAAATTACATAGAATGTTAATAATATAAAAAAAAGGAAAAAAATCACAGTTTAGAAATGACAATTTTGGCAAAATTATAACGGTTCAACTTCTGCTTGAACAACGCGAGTGATTCTGACATGACAATGTCTGATGGCAGCTGGTTCCAAGTACTAATTATGCGGTATGAGAAAAAATTCGCTCTGATTAACGTACCAGGTGATATGGGCTTATTAAGGTGTTATGTGTGCCGGCTGAGTTGATTTAACTTGAGGGAAGAACTAATGGAAAAGAAAGTATCGAATTGAAGGTCAACTAAATTGTGGATAACTTAAAAAATAAGAATTAAGTCGTATTTAATCCGTCGAATTTCCAAAGTATCTAAATTTAAGAAGCTAAGACGATGTTTATAATTATCATATTTGGTATTAAGTTTCCTGCATATCAATCTCGTAAATGTTGCTGTAACTTGAGGGAAGGACTAATGGAAAAGAAAGTATCGAATTGAAGGTCAACTAAATTGTGGATAATTTAAAAAATAAGAATTAAGTCGTATTTAATCCGTCGAATTTCCAAAGTATCTAAATTTAAGAGGCTGGAACGGTGTTAATAACTATCGTATTTAATATAAAGCTTCCTGCATACCAATCTCGTAAATGTTGCCTGAACAGACTCGATTTTTTTGATATCACCAACTTGGTATGGCATCCATGAACTGACATTGTATTCAAGAATTTAGACGTACGTACAATTTGAAAAGATTGATAAAAAAGCATGGGTCCTTAGAATTAAAGGTCTTTATAATAAAGTAGACAAGGTTGGTTGATTTTGCAAAGATTTTGAAAACATAATTGTGCCATTTATAGTCAGATGATAGGGTAATGCCAAGGTGTAGGACCGTAGATATACGTTGAATAATAATCCATTGATGGTTTAAGGAATTTGCAGCTGGTTTACACAGGAAAACTTTATTTATTAAGAATTATTTTGTATCAATCTTAATAATGATTAATGTATCCAACCTTTCAGTCAGAAACCTATTTCAACTACGATAGAAAATAACTTAATTCATTAATTTACAAGAAGAATTACTTTGTAAATTCTTAGACTGTTACCTACTTGTAAGTCTTAACAGATAATTATATGTTAAATTACAAACCTTTTAGATTAAGAGGATACTGTAACAATAAGAATCAAGTTAATTAAAGAATAACCCAACGATTATAGATAATTTATTGAAAATAAATAAAAGTTGAAAAGTTTAATCTTTAAGGTAAACAGTAAAACAAAGTTTACATTTTTTTTGATAATTTTACAATTTCTTCAAATATTTTACTTAAAATGCCTTTCAAAACCTTTCAAAAGCAGACAGAAATTTTTTAAAGGTTTAAACGCAATTCGAAACGATCCAATGTTTCTCCATCAATTAAATACCAGCTTATGATCCATTATAATCATAAAAATATTTTGAATAGAAGGAGGTTTTACACGTACCTTACGTATAAAATTTCATTGAATTTTTAATACTTAAACAATGTTAATTGAAAATAAGACTTACTAATCTTTCAACAATATCATTCGAGCTTAATATAGTCAATTTTACTAAAGCTGGGAATTTTACTTAAATTTTCAGCTCTACAAGAAGGTATTCTCGCTTTATATCATTCACCAAGAGCGGATCTATTAGAAAAATACCTTTTGAAAATGACTGAAGCCTACAATTTTAAGAGTTTAACAATTATATATTTATAATTTAAAGAAGATTTATGAAACGATGTGCTTCTAGTTGGAATTTTTATCTTAATTAAAAATTTATTACATGATACTTTGTGAACGTTAAGAAATCTCAAAATAAATATTATTTAAGGCTTAAAACAAGGCTAGTTTTACAGAAAAGATATCATTTTATACTCAATTTAAATAAAAGTATAGCATTTGGGCTTGAAGACTTATTTAGAATGATCTTGTTTCAGAAAAGTTATTTAAAACTAAGTTCAAAAGACACTTTAAACGAATACATCTACATAATCTCAAATCAACTGCTGAAAGTGTTTTTCAATGAAATTTTATAACAAAATAACAATTAAGAAATGAATTTGAATCAAATAGAACAACAAGTGATTTTTCATGAAGTTTTTAGCAGAAAGTAAAAAAAAACTCTTATTTAAAGTATCTAACTGTTTGCTGAAGAAATGCTTACTTATTATTAGGCTACTGTAACACTAAATTGCTTGTCTTAAACTTTTAAGGATTCATTTTTATCGCTATTTTATATTAATTCCGGTCATAATAAAAACATCCATAAATGTCTTTCTAAAAATGTTACATAACTAATTTCTGAGTATATTTTAAAGGTTTTAAGAAACATCTAAATTTGTTATGATTAACTTTTTCTTAGTTGCACAGTAAATCATTTTATAGTTGTTTAAAATCAAACAAGGAATTAAAAACCAGTTTTTGAATAAAGAAGAATATATTTGATAAACTCAGTAAGTAGCTAGACCAAAAGAGTCTTTGTAACGTCATTCCATCAAGATATTTGCAAGTAATATTCACACAATTTTCACCAGAAACATCTGCTAAGGTGATTAATTGCACCACAAAAATTTTTAATGTAAAAAAACTTGTTTGAGATGAAATTTGGTGAAAATTGTTGCAAAAAATTACTAAAACTCGCAGAGGCATGAAGGCTTGTACCAGTAAAAAGATTTTGACATTATATGAATTGTGAAGCTAAAAAGTTTAAACATTTACGTTAGCTAGAATTATCTATCTTGCCTTTCAAATCATTTTTATAGAATCTTTCATGAATAATTTACTGTAATTGTACGTGGAACATTTTATTCAGCTTTCACGTAAATCTTACGTTTGTTTCTTTATTTACTTATAACAAACTGTTCACAGGTGCAACTTTACTTTATTAAGTCTACACTTCTTAACGTTCAAATATTGAACGACTGTTCTTGTATCGCTTTAGTCACAGGTAATTTCATGTCTGTTCTTCCAAAGTTTATTAACGTCTATCAGAACTTTTTTATGTCATCAACCTAACCATAACCTTCGTTCTACACAAAAAGCTCTCTGCTCAAAACTTCCGGTCAAATTACTCTAGTACCAACTTTTATCAATAAATACAGTTTTTAGGCTGTTCAACTACCTCTGTATTTAGATCTTTAATCGAATCTGCTAAAAGCTTATTTGGATAGCTTTCTTCTTATCTAGAAGTTATAGAGGAACATCTTTGGGTTCTAAATATTTTGTGAGTTTTAGTTGATATAACAACATTTTAATTGTATAAATAATATTTTGAAATAAATTCGATCAATATATTTATCAAGTTTATAAATGAAATAATAAAACATTTTTAAGAATTTCAATTATTAAGAGCTTGAAATATTTAGTTTTGATTGGTTAAACGTATTTTCGTTGTGATTGGCTACTTTAATTTCAAATGGAAACTTCTTGAAGTGTTTAATTATAAACATTTCAGGGTTTAATTGATTAGATTGACTGGTTCAACAGCTTCAATGAATTTTCTTTGAAATGTTCCTTAAAACTCAGTAGTTTAAAAAGGTTTGTATTTAAAATAGTGAAAGTAGAAACTGTAAAAGCCTCAGTAAATGAGCTGAGAAAAATCCCATATTTATGAAATATAAAAACTTATCTTTAGATAGTGTAATTCAGTTTTATAACCAAACTAAAGTGACATTGCAGTCTGAACTGAAACACTTAGACATTTTGTAACATTTTTTTTCTATTTTCATCAACTTTAAATCATCAAGCAGTCTTTATAAACCTTAGAAACCCAAAACGTTTATAATCGTATCATCGTTTTTGACAGCATATAGCCAATTGATAACTTACAATAATCTTATAAATAAGATAATTTATTAAGAGTATGAAATGGCGGAAGGCATCTCTGATAAGTTATCTTTGCTTAGATAACACGGATGCTTTTCAGTATGAAATATTTACTTGGTTAGTTTATAAATTTTATCAAGTTTGTTTAAACCAATTGTTTTTAAGTTTAAATCTACCTTAAGTAGCAATTTTTTAAATTCAAGTTTATGTACAATGATATCTTATCAATAATTTATTTGCATTTTTTGATTTTTAATCTTACTATAAAAGTAGTAATGATGTATAACATAACAGGCCTATAAGAGGTTATAAATTATTAATAGCAAAACAATAAATGGTAAGTACAAGATAAAACTTCAGAAAATATATCTTTATGTAATAAAACATTTGTAAACTTTTAAGGATTTTTTAAAAACTCATATTATAAAAGTCTATAAGATATTTTATTATTATAATATTAAAAAATATATATTAGTAAATAATTAAATACTTATCTCACAAGTAAACGAAAATTTTATTGTACGCAATTTTAAAGTGAAATAATCTCACAGGAAAACTACTTTGATTAAAATAAAAACTAAAATCAAATACTTCTCATATGATAATATTTTAGAAGCTTAATTTTTATAGCTTTTTGGTAATTGTTATTTTGTTGGATGGAACTCAAGTGTAGTTCATATTTACTGAAAACGTTGCTACAGACTTAAAATTGATGAAGTTTGTTGGTAGTAAAGAATAAACTGCTTAAAATTGATGAATTGGTCGGTATATATCACAACCTTTAATGAAAAATATCGTGCTTTCAAAACCATTTGAAAAGTTCTCAAATTTGTAGGGTAAATAATCGAGAAAAAATAACTTTTATCAAACTAAATTTTCAACAAATTTTATAATAGCTTAAAAATTTTTTTTAGTATTTATTGTCTTGTGTAGTATAAAAAGCTTTTTACGATGGGTAACAGTTTTTGTTTGTTGTAATAATTCGCCTTAGATAAGATTATATATACGTACAATAGGTTTCTTACACATCTTTAGTGTCAAGTACTGTAAGTTCTATTCATATTTGGAAACATTTTGGATGGTGATATTTATCATTAAATTCTTTTACCTTTTTCTGAGCATACGTATTAAGTTTTTGATTAATTGAGCAAATCATAACTGTCTTGTTAGCAATCGTTATCATAACTAAACCCAAACAACGATAATTCTGACTTGTCATCAAATACAGCTAAACATTTTTACATTTATTTGTTTTGGGAATTCAAAAGTAAAACGAAACTTAAGTGTTAGCTCAAATAACATTCTTTAGTTTCATAAAAGTTCATTAATAACCTCTGATGTTTGATCAATTATCTTGACAACATCGTTTTCCAGTCGTCTTCATGAATTGTTGAGTAAACATATTGTGACTAGAAAGATTTAAAGCTAAAAAGATTGTTTGACACAAATAACAAATATAAAATTATAATGAAGCTTCAGATAATTACAAAATCAGTATAAACTTTTGTTAGCAATCTATTTTTTATTTGTATAATAGATCAAATACAATAAGTACAAAAAATGACCTAAAAACTAACTGATAAGTAGTTAGCTACAAAACGGTATTGAATGACTGTTCGATAACTTTTTTGTCGATAAAAAGTTATTCACCTCACAGAAAACAAAGTGTAGACGGAAACAGTGGATTCTGTACGATATCTAAACATCTATAAATCCAAAGTGTTTTCAATATGTTTGTGCTCCATATGATACAAATTAAAAAATCTTTTCTACAAAATAGTTTTCTTTTATTTTCGCCTAAGAAGTTAAAAACAGATTTCGAAAAAATAATTTTTCTCATATTTGTATCAAAGTTATTTGAAATATATTTGCTTTAATTTGTTGGAAAAATATTGAAGTTTTTCTGCAATATTCATTTCAATCATTAAACTGTGTTTTAATAAAACAAAGCTTTTAATCATGGTCGATTCAAATGTAATTAATGAACTATATTAGCCAATGATGTTACAGAAAAATTATTATTTGTCAATTCAACCTTTATAAATGATTTTAAAGGTGAAAAAGATTAAAATATTTTCTATCTTTCAGCAATCGAAACCAACTCGATTGCTACCTGTATCAAAATTGTCTTCAAAGTTGTTTATGAATAAATAGATTATGTAAAATGCAGCTGAAAAGAGTTTACTGAAAAAAGAACCAGAAAGTTTAATAAGAAGAAAGTTATAGATTTTGATTCTAAAATTAATCAAGTCATGAAATATATCTAGCAAATAAATGGTTTCTATTTAAACTTTAACTTGTATTTTTATGTAGTGCTTCGAAACATTTAGGAAAAATAAGTTTTTTGATATAAGATTTGAATCCAACTAATTCCATATTTAACTTATTTTAAAATAATTAAGTTGTTTTTTTTTTCATTTGTATACAATTTATCAAAACCCCTTTTTATAATTCATTGTCACCTAGCATAGTTTTTATACTTTCTAAAAACGCTAAGATGAAAAAAAAAACAATATAATTATAAATATGTAAGGCGAAAAAGAATAATATAAAATATTTTAAGCTGTTGGACAATATTGTTTTTCTACTTTTTTCCTCAATTATTTTTATAGAATGATATATTTTTGTTATAAATTGTTTTATGTGAAACACATACATAATACTTTTAGTATATTACCGTATTTTGATTAATATGATGTTAATCATTAGTGACTATGTAGATATTAAATTCTAAATTTCTACTTAAACGACTTAATTTTTAAAATATAATTTACTTTATAAAACCTTATATCATTTCTATAGATAACTTAACAACATTTCAATTACAAAGTATTGCCGGATAGTGTTTGTATAAAATTCAGTTAAAAACTGTAGATTAATTTAGGGGAATTTTATCAACATTTTCAGGATCTTTTTAAACTGTAAGCAAAAATTCTTGTAGATATTGAAACCTTTAAGAAAATTTAAACTTAAAAAAGTCATCTTATAACATATAAGCGAATCTGAAAAAATTCATATTTAACTTAATATATATTAGATGAGATTATCTTCAAAAATGTACAGAGAACAAAAATGACTTTTTAAACTTTTTTTTTAATCGTTTCATTTAAGATTTTTAGGTTTTTTACAGTAAATTTTAAAATTAATCGTTTATTTCAAATTGTTTTGATGTTTACGATGGAATGCAGCAAAGCATATAGTTTACAAAAGAAATTATACTTTAAAATTATACATCGACATATTATTTATCGTAACTGATAATTGGATATCACTATTCATCATATTTTACTTTCAATCATATATCTAATACATACTAGTTTTATATTACCTTTTACTAAAGGTTAATTTTTCGCTAAACTTTTTCAAAGAAAGTCATAAAATTCCCCTAGAAGTAATTATGAATCAAATGCTTTATCTCAATTGTTCAAAAAACTCTTTTAAAAATTACTTTCTTGGAGATAGTTTTTCTACATGCTTAAGTTTGCTTTTAATTAAATTATGTTAAATAAAAGCTACCATAATCACTAATTTTGCTTTAATTACCTCTTATAGAAATTAAATCACTGTTTCTTTTATTTATCAGATCATAATCATACACGATTTTTAACCACATGACAAAACTTTCACCTTTGACCTTTCGAGCAATTATCTACCAGCCAATTCAATCTATAATTACCAAGCTTATAGAACAAATACTTACAGTACTATGTGATACGTTTCTTATGCAGTTTTTCACAACATAGTTAAATACATATTTATTTAAAACTTTTTTGTTGAAGATATTCATAAGACATTGTAAATTTTGATTTTTAAGATCTGTTTTTACAAGTATTATCAATTTACTTCCACTAAGGTACTTCATTGTTCATGAAAAACAACTTGTAAAATGTTTTCTGTTTAAATCACAAAAATGTTTTTTTTTTCATATTTCATGTGAAAATAACTTTGGAGATTTCATAATTCTATTTGTTCTGTAAGCATCTTTAGAAAAGATGACTTCCTGATTCTTCATTGAAAATATGTAAGACTGTTTTTGATTGTAATTCAGTTCACCAGTTGGTTTCCTTTACAAATCATTAGAAATTATCACAGTGTTTGATCAGTACACCATCGGAAATAAAAAAAACTAATATACAGGAAAGTCAATCTGCTGTCAAACTTGACATGCGATTCAACAATAAAACCAAAGAGCCTTCCTTTTATTTTACAGTAAATATAGGGAATGTATTAGTTTCTATCAGGCGGTTACAACAACTAATCGATTGTTCACCTTTTTACGACTTTTAAGATGCTTGGAAGTTACAGCTAAGATTTCCGACATTCTTCAGCGATTAGGCTCCAATAATAAGATCCCTTCTCCTCCAAATTCTCCTCCAAATTCTTCTCCAAATTCTTCTGCAGTTTAAAAGAAAACAACTATTTTGTATAAAACAGTTTATGAAAATACTTCTAAATAATTGAGAATTGCTTTGTTATCTTTCAGGTTTTCTGATTTGCACTAATTATCTAAATCAAAGGTTCTTTTATAGTTTTTGTTCATCTTCTTTTAAATGACAAATTATCATTGAATTATTTTAATACTAAATTCAAATTACAACTTTTAAACTAATTTGTAAATTAACATTGGCGCTTGACCTGACAAGCAGTAATTGTTTTTACCAACTTCAACCATCTCAACTTTATGTTAATTTTAATGTTTTCAAATTGTTTTTAAGTTGTGGTAATCAGTTTGTAGTTGTTTTGAGTTTTTGTCAACTCATTGAATTTTATTTGGCTTGATCATGCTTTAGTTTGCAAACCAATCATGAGATACTTGACTTTAAATATTTAAAAATTTGACAGCCAGTTATTACTATTCTTCCTTTTGTATGAAACTAAGGAAAAAAACTCAATAAATCATAAAATCATGTGGTTCAATTTAATGTATTACTAGTTTTATAAAACCAAGTGATTTGTAGTCTTATGTACTCTATGCTTTTGTCTGAAGATTCACCGTAAATTAATTGTCTTAAGATTGTTTGTTGTTGATGACTAATGTAGTTTCAGTTGAAATTTTGATGGAATACAAACTTATGTTTGTCTCTTTCACAAAAACCTTTGCAATTTTACTAAGGAATGTTTATTGTTTACAGTAGTAAAAATGTTATAACCTGGGAAGTTACATGAACTTATTATACAAAACTTTATTCCGTTTTTTAATTGAAAAAATATTTACAATTAATACACCTGGAAACATTTAAATAGAATTGTAGAGACATTAAAAAAAAAACTCAACAATAAACTTTTGTTTTTGTAAAAACGTTAAATAGTAGAATTATATCTAACATGAAATATTTTCTTGAATTAATACCTTTCATCTCAAGTACTTGCTTGAATTTCAATTAAATGAACTCAACAAATGTGTCTTACACCGTTCTATATTTGTTGAATAATTGTAGTCAGGTGATTTTATATTATGAACAAAAACTAAGTTTAGTGGTTGAAGATATAAAAAGTGTAAACAGTATTTTTGTAAATTTGTAAACTGTTGTTGAAAATGATGAAATCGTCAAACAAACTATAAGTGGTAGAAAGTCAGAACAAATTAGAAATTTACATACAATCAAAATTCCCCACTTAAATTCTGTAACCTCAGCAAAAACTGATTTTACAAATTTAGATAACTACGAGAGAACTATAATATACTTTAGGTGCTTTCGTAAGGATTATAAATACAATAGCTAGTAAAAGGTGGTCATTGGTAAATTTTTGTCATAAAAAATTTGAATTTAAGCTAAATTGTTTCATCTATAGAGAAGAATATTAACTTTTGTAGTCTTACTACTAGCCTACATGAATTTAAATCCAAAAAAGTTGAAAATGGAAGGTTTTTTAAAATGTAAATATAAAAACGTTTTATTAGAGATTATCTTGTTGAAAAAAGCTAGCAAAAACTAAAGCGGCAAAAATATCTACAAAATAAATTTAATTGAAATATTAATTGTTATTTCTGAGCTTAGAAAGAGACCTGTTTTGTTGTGATGTTGTAATTACTCAATTTAGAATTGATGATAGAAGTAAAGTTATTGAAAAACATCTCTTAAGACAGAAATAAGATTATATTGTATTTATCTTATATTGTTTTATTTAGCTTATAGTTTATATTTGTGAACACAAATGTACAAAATCAATTTCAATTAACGATTCTTACCGAAAATTATGACTCAAAATTTTGTTTGTCAACGGAGTCATGGTTCCTAAAATACTTTTTAGTCAGCGGTTTTGTTGCAATGCAAAAGTGTTCATTGAAAAAAAACTTTAATCTAAAGAAAATAATATTATCGAAAAGTTTCTGCTTTTTTATGAGTTTATGTTTAACACTAGAGTAGTTTTGTATAAAAAGTACCTTTGTAACGCAGATCAAAATTAAAAGATTGTTTATGGTTTTATTTAAATTCTTTTATAAACCTTCAAAGCAATATCATCAGCTATTTATTGCAATATCTAGATCCAAATAGTTATTATTGAAACAGTTTCATGATAAACTAAATTTGCATAATTACAAATGTATGAAAACAACAAGCACGGCTTACAGCAGACAGTTAACCAATTAATTATTTGAATGATTGAAGTTAACTCTATAGATCATCACTCAGTTAATCTAAAATAGAATTGATGTTTTTGAACTAACTTTAAACATTTATTTTATATAGCTTCCAAAGAAGTTGTATGTATGATTGCTAAACAAAGCTCAAAGAATGTAAAGATAGATTAGATGTTGCAGGATTCTTTCTTGAAGTCTAAATGTTTTTATTGCCTTTTAACAACTTTCAAATTATATTTTAACTTTGAGTTCTGACATCAAACAGCAGATTAAATGAGATCTAAACCTGGTTTGGATCTTGAAATACTGCTAAACTTAGCTATTACTTATATTGAAGAGTTTCATTTTGGATATGAAAAATTCTTTATCTGCAATATCACGTGACTATTTGGTGATCTATAATCACCAGAGAATTTTAGCTTACTATTATTGAAAAATGAAAGTAAACATGAATATGCTCATTTATAAGTTTTTATACCTTGCATAAGTTTGAAAAGAAATTTTTAACATATAATAATATAAAAACAAAAGAAAAAATACTAGCCACAAATTAAACAAACATTGCTTTTGTAAATACTTTATCATATTTAAGGTTATCACATTTATAGGTTATTGTATCAAAAGTTTATTTGATGCAATGTGGCAAAGATTTTTGGCAGGATTGTAGAGAGTTCTAGATTTTGTTTTTATAGTTTCTTTGACAAATTACAATTTAATTAAATCGAATTAAGTTAATCTTAAATCATAATTAAAGAATAAGCATGAATTGGTAGCAATTTCTTAAACTATATGGCATATTTTTTATTTTACATTGATTAAAATTACTCTCATTCTGCCGATCACATAGTTTTGAATCTAATGTTTGTGTTTGTATGCTTCAATGGATTTGGTTTAGTTCCAATATTTCACTTCATATTAGTATCGAAACCATCTGTGTACAAGCAATTATAAATCATTTTATATTATTTTCTAAACTTCCAGCATTAAAGTTGTTTTATTTACTGAATTGATTAGTCACAAAGTTGCTTGCTTTAAACACTGCATCATCACAACATTCATCTATTTTATGCTAATGTAATCTATTTATAGATTCTTAGTGTTTCAAATTGATTTTTACTAATTTTTGGTATGACGAATTAGTTGGCTTTTGTAGATTTAATAAAATAACATTATACTCGTAAAAAGTAAGTGTACAACTAAAAAGTTAGATTTCCTTGATTTTTTTTCGCTATATTACCATACTGAGCTACTAAATGTTTTACCAATGTTTGTTTTTCTAAGGATTTCTTTAAAGTTTTGTTGGTTATCTAATATTTGTAAAATAAGCTTCAACACAAACCTATTCTTTTAACGTTTTGAAGGTTTTCTAAAAAATGCTATGAAAAATTACTTACGCAAATAAGCAGAGATTTGATAAACTTTCTTTGTTAAGAAACAACTGAGTTAAAATTATAAAGAAAATCGAATCATCATACAAAATTTAAGGTTGTGACTCTGATATGTGACTATAGAATTTGATCTTCAATTTATATGACTTTAAATGCATTTGTATCTCACTTCAAGGTGTTTAATTATTACACTCTTATTAATGATACAATATTCAATGATCAATAGATTGTATGAATGAACTGATAGAAACACAGAAACGACAATTAAAGTGAAATTTATATAATATAACCTCCTTTAGCTTTAAATCTTATTGCTTCGATTAAACTTTTACTATTCTTATTTATCAATAGTTATTTTTGAACTACATTTCTTTCAATCATCAAAAATGTATGTTTATTTTAATCTAGGTGTTTTGTATTTACTTTTTTACTATAATAGTTTAAGACATCATACAAACATTGGAAATTTATGGTCATTAATTCTGTACGAAACTGTTCCAATGTTTGAAACGAATTCTTTTTTATCTCATATTTCTTTTTCGAAACTGTTTGAAATTCTTTTCATTTTTACTCTCGTGGTTTAAGCATTCAATATTCTTACTTACAAATCTGCCTAATCTTTTACAATCGAAAGTTTAGGTTATTAACTCAATGATCAATTTTAGACCAATTGACATTGTAAGGACTTAAAATTATCTCAGGTGTTTAAATTTTACAAATTTTTGGAAATAATTTCGATTTAGACATAATTTACGACCTTAAAAAGTTGGTATCTAGTTTCACTTTATATTTTAATAAATTACTGATGATTTCATTTTAAGACTCAATTATCTATAGAAATTTAATGTTTTTATGTTTATCTGAAGATTTATCTAGATCGTTGAAATTTTGCATTTACATTCCAAATTATGCTGACTATCTACCAAATATGGAAGATAATTACAGTTTAACGAGCGATGATAGGAAAAACCGCCAGTTTAAGTCAAAACCAAAGAATTATAGTTAATAACCGTAAAAGAACACAACAATTAATCAAGACTTCCTTAATTCAAGTTTTTAATAAACACAGCCGCAGTTTTCAACAAAAATTTATTATGTCTAGACAATCAAAAAAATCAAAAATATTTTGCTACAAACTCCAAAATAGCTTTGTTCACAAATTTGATCTGTTGGTAACATCTGCTTGAGTAACTGCATGCAACAAGCTTAATGTAAATAGTTTATTTATGTTTCCGCTCTACTCTCATTAAAGACACAATAACAAAGGCTCAGGTGAAGGACTCTCAAGCTTAAAAAGCAGTTTTTATGCAAATAAGCAAGTTAACGAAACCGCGTGACTGTAATAGGATTTTTCAAGCAAACAAAAGATGCTATAGTAGATTAAATCTAGCAGCAAAAAAGTGTGTATGTTTAGCAACATGACGATACAGTTAATTATGAAGGTGATAATATATAGATGAGAATTTAAACTTTCTTGAAAATCTTTTCTAAGGTTTCTACATCGTTAAAAACTCAGCAACACGTGAAGATATATTTGGATGTATTGTTTGGAATTTCATTATCTAAGATATTTTACAAAGACGATGGTGAAGCAGAATGTTTCTGATGCTACTATTCGACTGTTTTTGTTCTGTTCACGTTTATCTACAAATATCTCGACACATTTACCATCAGGTATGCGACAGTCTAGACGCAACTATCACGGGTGATCATATACTAGAGTATTTTGGGACAAATCTGTTCCCAAATAGCAGAAAAAGTAAAGAAAAACAACCATAATGTTGATAGACAGTAAGTGCGCTGTTACCTGAGATAGATGAGGGCGCTATTGAGGAAATTTATTAGATAGGTTTTTTTATAAGGGCGATAATGATACAGAAAAGAGGGAATAAAATACATTTTCAGTTCATTTCTCTTCTTGAATAATTGACTCCTCAAGAAAGTTCTTTGTTATCTTTTATAACTCTTAAAGTTTTCTAATATTTTACTTGAAAGTCTCTTTCTGACAAATAGAAAACTTCTTAACTTCAGCAGAATAGTCAAGCTTACCCACAATCTTATTTTACTTTACACATAAATATTTTGTTTTAGTACCCTGTAGTCAACAAGAGAAAATTGTTTTTTTTTTTCAAGCGTCAACCGCAAATGTGTATAAAGAGAGAGAAAGCGAAAAAAGTTTTGTGAGGCATAGTAAAAGAAGCAGCAATATTTTCTAGCTTTTTCCCCTTTTTTCGGCTCGTTCTGAAAAGTTTAAAAAGGCTGAGGCGGTGCAAATATGATGATCGCTTTATTGAAGGTTTGTCGAAAGCTCATCAGACAGAAAACTTATTTGTTGCTGGTTGCTAGCGCTCATTAGTATTTGGTCAACTTCAAGGACATTCTTCTTCTTAAGATTGTAGTTCAGTTTGTCGTATGAAAAGGGTACTCTTGTTTAATACATTACATTTGGGGCTATTTTTTCACATGATAGTTATAAATTCTAGTTTTAAACAAAGGCTGTTGTATAATTTGTGAAAAGCAAGCTCGTTCAAATTGACGTTCGATAATTAAACAGCTTGACAAGGTAAATAAACAAAAGAAAATGGAATCAAATTAAACTAGTCAAAATAATTAACGAATCAGCTATTTGAGATATTTTCAAAGTTTGCACACATAGTTGAGAATGTTGTTGTCGTTGCAGTTTAAATTTCAGCTTGACCTTTCTTACGAGAGTCAATATTTACTGAAATATTTTAAAATAATAGCTAAGAACTGCTAAACGTTTCAACAGAATTTTAATGACATTGATTGCAATTAAACTGTCTAAGTTTAAACCAGCTTGTATTGAAAAAACGTTTGAAATTCAAAACCAATTGGTAGTTAAAATCGTTTTTAAACAGCAGTTCTAGGCAAACGTTAAAAAAAAATCTGAATTTTTTTATTATATATATTTTTACAGATTCTGTTTTTATTTGAGGCGTTTTTCATAATTTTTCTAATCAATAATAAAATTATCGATAAAATAATCAGTTTTTAAACTTTGTTTTTTATATGTTTTTGACGGCTACAATATTTGAAAACAAATTTATTCGTTCAAGTTATTGAGAGTGCAAATGTAGTTTAACATTTCTAAGTTTTTTCTTATTTTTGATTATCATAATATTTTATTAGATTTATTTCAAGTTAAGGTTTCTGGTTAAAAATATTATTCGTATTGTTGAAAGAAAATAAAGAGTTGAGAAGAGTTTTTTTTTTAATTTACATAAATTTGTATAATTAAAAAATAATTCAAAAATTTGAATAAGTTTCACTAGATAAATAAAATCGAAATATTTAAATAATTAAGTAATCTTGTAATTACAATTTATTTTTACAGATCTCAACAAATATAATTATCATTAAATCAAATCAACAATTGGATAATGAAGGGTCTAACATTTATCCTTTTTGTAATTATTTGTTTAATGACGAGGACTTTATCTGAACCTTATGGAGATACAGTTCAATCAGCTGGTAGAGGAAGTGACAATCAGGAATCCGATCTATTGGGACGACTCATTGCTCACTCTAAAAATACAGATAAAAGTAGTACTTATGATCCTAGTGATGTAGAGCATAATGGGAATCTGGTAGGCTCTGATAGCAGATCAGCTCATAGTGTCTTAAGAGAAGGACTTGAAAATTCTCCAATTATAAGCTCGGAAGAGACTGAAAACCAGTTATATTCGAACGGTTATGACGGATCAGTTGAAGCACTAAAATTGAATCCACCACAGCAAAATGAAATAGTTCAAAGTTACCCACCATTTCAAAATTTACCCAACAATAATTTCAATACTTTTAATCCAATTCCATCAGATGCAGCAAACGATCGAAGGGGACAACGAAAGCGGTTTCCAGCCAATGACTTTATGTACAATGAACCATATTTACCACCAAATCAGATCAATCCAGGACCTTATGTTCAGCCACAGCCTCAAGTATATCGAGACCCTTTACCAGGAGGCCCTTTTAACAGACATGATGGTATTTACCGAAAACCAGGTTACCCAGAAAATGCGTATATTGGGCCTCGAAACCCCTACCTTCCATCGGATCAGTCTCATTATCTCCCTTTCAATGATCAGCCACCTTTACCGGTATATCCAGACCAAGTACAAGCCCTGAATCCGCCTAACCGATATGGACAAATTAAAGGTATGCAAAGTGACATCAGCGACCCAAGTAACTACCCACAAAACGACTATATCTATCCACCAAATGGTCCGGCAAAACCTGATTCTGTTTACCCAGCCAAGTTTGCTGTCGACAACAGAGAAGGTGAGGTTGAGTTGTAATGTTTGATAAATTTTGTTGTAAACATATTTTACTTTCATTAAAACAGCGTTTCCATTGTATTCTTCAAACAAGTATTTCGTTAACCTTTAGTTTATTTTTACATTGTACTTTATTTTTGAGTTAATACTCAATAGCTTAAGTGATCAGTTTCAAAAGTATCCTGTTCTTTTGATAGATCACTTTCTTTGTATGAATATTTTGTACTTTTACACCTCAGAACATAAACCATGATATTCAAAATAGTTACAATCTAAATATTCAAAATCTGTTGTGGGACAGTTAAAAATACATTTTTCGAACGGATAGGTTTTTATTGATCAAAAGAAGTTTTTGTTTTTAGTGTTATATGATACAGAAACGCATTTAATAATGCTGATAGAGATAAAAGTTGGGACACCACAATAAAATGTCAAATATGATGGTTAGCAATTAGTTTTTCATCTGGTTTATCTGGTTTCCGGAAAAAAAAGTTTATATTGAGACTATGAATCAAATAGATACTATGAAAATTACTGTTCAGAATTTGACACTGAGCGTACTATTGTTGTTATTTATCAAATATTAAGAAACGAAAAATTCTTTCACTGATTATTGGGACGAATAAACAGCTTAAGTAAGCAATCAAATAGCTTCTAAAATTCATTCAAATCAAAGAAATGATTAATTTGATAATTTACTAGGGGTTTATACTAAATTATTTCATGTATGATAAAACAAAAGCTGTCTCATTTTTTCAGACTATAAAACGAAAATAATCTCAACGTTAGATATGTTTTAAAAAATATCCTTAAATTTAATTTAAGTGACCTTTAATTCTAAAGTTGAACTTTAAAGCGACAACACCACTGACATCTTCAACTTCTGATATTTTGTAATATCCAATTTTCAAATTGTATTCAAATTTGTTATATAAAGCTTTATGTAATATGTGGTACTTCCTGTAAATTATATATATTGATAGTTGATGGTTAACCATAAATTCAAAGTAAATAGTTCACATTACCGTAATCCATTATTCCAAAAGTTTCTATTCTAGCTTCTGTAAAATATCTGAGTAATCATTCAATTTTACATCATATAATTTTTTTAACAAATCAAATTCCCAAAATAGGTTGTTAATTGTTTATAAATATGTCAACAATTATTAATAATTTAATATTATTCAATTTGATAAACTTTTATTATATATAACTTAGTATTGTTGACCAAATATTTTGTTGTCTTGTAAAAGCGTGAGTTATTCAGATTAAGATAATTTTGAAAAAAATAAGTGTTGGGGTTAATGTTGAAAGGTAAGTTGGTTTTTGTGCGCTGTTTGATTAATAAACAAACAAGAATTATTAATAGCACTGACTATCAAGTAGCTATTTTTAATTGCTACCTCAAAAATGCTTTTGAACAATAAACTTGAGATAGCTTCTGATTTTATTCGAGACTGAGCATAAGTTTAGCGACAACTCTCAAGAGCTTCCTCACTAGCGAAAAGATAAGAGAAGTGCATCAATTGGTTAGCGTTACTCGAATTCTCAAGCACACTATTTATAAGTATAAACAGAATGATCCAATATGGCAATAATTTATTTCTAGCAACTGTAGATAAGCCTCCATGAAATACTTTGGCCATGATTGTATTATTGAATGCAGCTAAAAGGTATTTAGTCGGCTTCATAAGCTAATTGTTTAAATAAAGTTGGCTTTTATAATATCGGTTCAAAACTATTAGTCTGCTAAACATCTTCATATTACGCAAATTCATTTATATTTTTTAGTTTTTATGAAAATTATACAAAACACTAACCCAATAAAAGTTTGTCATTAAAAATGTTCTAATTTAATATCACAGACTTAAAAAGTTACAATTTCTCAACAATTCTTTAGTTGATGTAGTGACTGATTAACTTTAAGCCATCGGAAAATAAATGAAGTCCATTTTCACTCGATATTTCGTATTCAAAGTTGTCTAGCAGTGTTCTGAAGACTTTTATAAATTATTTTAGCTATTTAAAAAAACTGATAGTTTTATAAAGTGTGGATTAATTTATTCTGGTTTTCCGTTGTAATTATTAGAGGCGCCAACTTATTGGTATAATGACTAAGTATTGATCATTTATTTACTCATCTGCTGAAGAAATGCTTCCTGTCATGCTTCAGTAGAAGTTATTTTTAGCATTATAATTTCCTCCTTGTTCATCTGCATCACAGTAATATTTTATTGTTTTCTTAGTTTCGATAGTTTTTAACTGTTAAGCCCTAATTATATTTTTTTGCAAATAATAAAAACTTAGACTGGGGTGATTGATACTAGTTCTCAAATTATGATGATTGTTGATTGATACCTTTTAAGTTTGTAAAGATTTAAATCGTAATCTGAAATACAACTCGACATGTTATAGATAGCTGATTAACGAAACAGCTATTTATAGAATTAGTAAGTAAGTAATAGAAACATTTAATATGCCAATAAAATTGAATTATTTCAGTGTCACATCTATTTAAAAGAAAAACTAATAAAGCTCTTAGCTATTAAAAAGCATAACACGTGCAACTTATTCGTTTTTAACATTCAAACTTCAAATAAACAGATGATGCCAATAAAGAAGAAATTAATTTGGATGGCACTAATAGCAAAGCATCTAGTGATCTGCAGTGTGATTTGAATAACTGTCCGAGACTGGAAAATTGTTTGAACGTAACTGAAACAGAATGTTGTCCGATCTGCTCTCAGTATGGATGTGAATGCTCAGGATATCAAAAATTTGATTGCATAGCCAACGGTTTCTTGTGAGTACTTTAAAGATTTTATGTTGGCTAATTGTACATGAATAAATTCGATGAAACTATACTGCGTTAAAAATTGAAACGTTTTTAAGTTTTTGGGTCTCCTGTTCTTTTCTTGAGCCGTCTTAAACCTTTTCAATTGCTCATATTATTAGTTAACAACTAATGATTGTTTAAATAGTCCACAAAATTAATTATTCTATAACTTTTTCCACTTTTTATTGCTATCAACAAAGCTAAAAATTGAGTAAATCAATATCAAAACAAAGCCAAGAAAATATAAAAGTTGGCAGTGTTTACACAATCATCATCACAGTTTTATCAATTGTTGCTTACTAAACATTTCAGAGACTCTACAGTGCCTGAAGGTAAATCGTATCTTGTTGATGAAGAGAGGACTATGTGCAATTGCCCAAAAGGTGGGGGGATAATTCTATGCAGGTATGCGGCTGAACTTTTTAAAACTTATTAGAACAAAAAGTTTTGCAGCTTATACTTTTTATCTGACTAAATTTTATCCTCTACAGTTTAGTAGGCGTCAGCGATAATGAGCCTATATACCCGGGTTATACAACAATCAAATGTTCTCCTATACCTGTTGGTTGCTATGAGAAACGAATAGATTATGATGGATGTGAGGAATGCCTTCAACTTGGTTGCTTAGGGGAAGGAGATAGAAACTACAAAGCAGGCGAACGGTTGGCTGTACTTACATCAATTTGAATATTTTTTCGTATAAAAATAAACTTTTTATTTAGTTTCACTAAAGACAAATGTCAAGAATGTTTTTGCCCCGAACAAGGAGGTCGAATTTATTGTCTAACTTCACAATCTTGTGAGAATCCTAGAGGTAAGTGAATATTTAGACTTTGAATTGGATTTGGTTAACTCTTTTATAGTTACAGACTCTGTTCAAAGCTACGAAAGTCGTCCTCAATTTATACCTAATCTGACTGACCAGGGTCAATTGGTTTATCCAAACTTTATGAATCCAGGACCACAACATAACAGTGGCTACGACAATCGTCTTTGGGGTGAGACAAATCACCAAGCTCCTCTTCAAGACTCTGAAACACAAGCAATTCCCCTAAACGGCAATCCTACAAGTTTTAAAGATGAAGAAGAAAATCCAGATCAAAATAAACCTGGTGTCGGATCTAGAGGAATTTTTAACCCGCAACCTTACCCACAATTCTACAACAGACCTTACCGATACAACCCTGTTTACCCCTACCCTGATATAATGAAATCCGAAAAACCTATCCCAGAAATTCCTGAAAGCCCACATTACTACTCGAGATTACCTTATGGTTCCAAATCTAACGGAAACTTTGGAAGTAATAATGATGTGGTTGCTAATCCAGTTATTCCCCTCGGTAAAGGATTAGCAGATTATCAGGGCGGCGTTGAAGAAGGGGGAATAACAAACTATGAAACTCCACAGATTAATGAACAAGCTGAAACAGAAGAAGATCAGAGAATTTTGTCACCAGAGTTAGCAGCGCAACAAACTTTGCAAAATGGGAATCATCAGTCACATGATGATAATGCAATAAAGGTTCCAAGCGAAGTTGATGCACAAGATCGCAACCAACGACCTCTTTATAACCATCCTTCTTTCAAATATTCTATGTTTAGCAGTTACTACAATCCTAACAATCCATATAACCTAAACTCAGAAGTAGGAACTGGAAATGGTGGAAATATTCCAAATACCAATCAATTTTTGGGTAGCAACACAGAGAGTTTTCCGATGAATCCAGCTCCAAATCCATATTCTGAGAAAAATGAAGAAATAGTTCCATATGATCGAGTTTATCAACCTTATCATCAATTAATAAATCCAAACCACCCCAAACAAGATCTAGTGCAGCCTGGTGATCAGATCTCAGAAGGTGTAGATGATATTAATCAACCATTAGTAAGTTCGCCAGTGAACGAAGATGCACGAGAAAACCCATACGATCAAGTTGGGAACTCCCGTAGATCTCAGGTTCCCCCATTTTCGGACTACAACTACAATCAGTATAATCCTTACGATCCATATAATTACCACAATGAAGCTGGAGGAAGTGTATTGAATCCTAATGATAATATAAATCCTGCTATCGAAAATCAAGATAGTCAAACACAAGAACAAGAATTCTCCTTGCATCAAAAAGAAGATAGAACTGTTTTATCACTATATCAAAATGAAAATACAAAAATCACTGATGACAAAACTAATTACTATGCAGAAACGGCCAATAATGTTGAAAGTGAGAAACAAAACGAACAAATAAATGAGAAAATGTTTTCAAGTGATAGTCAGGTTTTACAAAACCCAATAGAACCAGAAGAAACCGATGAGGCTCAATACTTGACTGGTAACAGTTTTGGAAAAATTAAACAAAATTTCAATTACGAAAATAAAGTTGATGATGATCAAAAACTAGAAAGCATCAATGATGGATCGACAGCAAAGAAAAACGTGTATAAAACTATGTCTGGAAATGTTGTAGAGCCTATAATAAGAACCATTCCCACTCATTCAGATCAACAGGAAGAAGAAATAGAAAACAAACAGGAAGAGCAAGTTATTTTTGCCACAGAAGATAATAAATTTAAGAGCACAACTCCTAAATATGAAGCGTTATCCAGCAATACTGTTGAAATAAACCATCAAAATCTCAATTTTGTAGAGAGATTAAAAACATTGAAGACAGCAACACCTGAAAAAGGTGAAGAATTAAACCTTGGAAATAGAGATGATGCAACTACAGATAATCCTTGGTTGCCAGTAGATGAAGCAGTAGACGTCAACCAAAATAACACAACTGATGTATTAACTTCCTCGGACAATAAAAAAGAAATCTTAGAGAACTCAGCTGAAACCAGTTTAGAAATTTTACGTTTATTAAATAGAACTATTGGTGAGATAGGAAATGAGGAAAATTTGTTACGTGAGAAAAACCTTGAAGGTGATTATGATGATTATGCTTACCACGGTTATACTAATGATTATTCTCTTCAATCAATGAAATTCATGCAACGTTTATACTCAAATCATTCTCTAGAAAAAGAACAGACAGATTCATTTTTTAACAAGTAAGTAGTCTTAGATTAATTGATATTAAAACTGTACATTACATAGTATTCTTAATTATATATAAGATGTAGCAGCTAATTTAACTTGAATCAAATTTAAATTTAAGAACATCTTTGATTTACTCTTTGAAAAGTTTTTAACTTTCATACACAAAACGTTGAGTTGGTATGTTTACTCATCAAAAGGCAAATGGTAATTTGAATAAACATCAGTATAACATCAACAAAAGTACAGGAATGAATTTGTTGCATCCATTCTTCAAACTCTCACTTAAGTATCACATGCTCTTATAGCAAAATTCAAAATTGAAATGATGTCATCATCGGTAAACATTTCTTAGGAGAAAATCCATCTTTACTAAGCCGTATAAACAAAGCAATTTTACAGAAAACCTAAATTGAGCATTTAGTTTTGAATTTTTAATAAAGTTGAAATATGTGACTAAAATGAACGTCAAAAGCTTTGATATAAGTATTTGTCAACAAAATGTTAAACAATCAACAAAATAATTAGAGGCTATGTTTTAATAACTGATGTAAAATATTTTGCTATAAATTAATGATTAGTTGCTTCATATTGAATTTTATTATGACAGATAAAACTTTTTCGATAGCTACGCAAATAAATTTTTATAAAATTGAATTAGAAGCCCTCTCCTTTAATAAATCAATTTCCTGTTTTGATTCTTCGGTAGTTTACTGCTTCAAAAACTAAATAGCCGGTTAAGTTCAAAATACCGTTGGAAAAACTCATAAAGGGTTTTTTGAGCTCTATTATAAACATTTAAACGTTTTTATGACCTCGGTAGTTTGTTTATAGTGCCAGTAAATAAATTATTGAGGGATCATATATCAACTAGACTTAATCAGTATATTTCTATGTTTTTCGTGAAATCTGATTTAAGAGGAAAGTTTCTCTAAAAAGTTCTATAAATTTTCGCAATATAATTTGTTGTTAACTCATTTCATTAAATGATGTTTTTCATTTTATCGAATAATAAAGTATTGATGAGAAAACTTTCTTTTTTAAAGATTAAAAATGCGATCATTTATGATTAGTATTTTAGATATTCAATTTTATTTGATAGATCAAATAATTATTTTGGGTTATATTTTTAATTCAATCCAAAAGTTTGTAAATAATTGTTGAATTCATGTCTTTAACAGTACAGTTGATTATGGTGACTCGTACTCACCTGATAAACTTCATTCACAATATGAAGGCATATACAATTTGGATACAGCAGAAGCAGAAAACAAAGCCCCTCTGTTACAAATTGAAGGTAAGATTTTATGTTTATAGTTAGTTGTGACTTTAAAAAATACTAAAAAGTCCGACCAATAATCCTAAAATTTAAATCTATTTTTTGAAAAGTATCGTTACTTTGATAGACGTTCTTGATTCACAACTTGCCCTTATATGGTCATAATAGCGTAGTAGCTTTGGGCTTATTTGAAATGAATGAGTTTGATTTTACCCTTAGCTTTATTAGACTTTTACAATAGCCAGTATTTATGAAAACGAGTTTTCTAGTGTATCATCTGATAAGTACTCAACTCAAAACATCTCAATTAGAAGCTAGCTATAAAATATAATAATTATTCAACTACTGTTAATTATTCTACTGTTCTAATAAATTGAGTTTCTTTAAATTATTTACAGACTTTTAATTTGTTAAAAGATTTTTATAAACTCTATATGCAACAGCTTAAACATTAAAAAAGTTTGATGAAAAGATTCATACAAAAATTGTTACAGAAAGTATCAAATCAAAGATAAAATATTTGTTGAAGAATTTAAAATTTAAATCGAGTTATAACCGAAACTAAACTTTTATTTGTATTGATTGTTCGTCAGTATATCAAGCTTAACATCAATTGAACGATAGTAAACCAGTAAAAGAAATAACTTTATTGTAACTTGAAACGTTCTGTGTTTTCATCTTCATCTATCTTCTGTTGAATGTAATGAAGAAAACAAGATTATTTTGATTGTCGGCAAGCTAGGTCTTAAACTACAAACACTTTTTTTTACACTTGATTGAAAGTACGAAGCAGATGATGATGAAGAGTGTTACGCTTGATCAGCCAAGCGTAACAAAAAATAGAAGTTGACGAGAACATCTAGTTGCCATGTATTATTCTTCAATTCACACGTGTCCTTGTGTATACACCTCAATCGTGGGTGTGCCCTCGTGCAAACACTACGCATGTGCACATGCACCTCTCGTGCATTATTGAGTGTGTGTGGGCACTAATAACGCGACATTCAGAATAAAAGAAAGAGAAATAAGAGCGAAAACGAACCGGCGGCAGCCTTACTTCTAAGCCGGCTACTGACTGCGTTTCAACCGGAAATGAGATGTCGCGTTATGACGTACAATTTTCGCCAATAATACGTCATCGGAGCAAAAAAAAAAGAAAATTAAAATGTTTAGGGTGATCTTGGAGCTTATGTTTACCTTAGTATGTTTACAACAAACAATTTGCCTATCTAATTAGTTACAACCATTGTTTTGATAAAGCTTTTATATCAATTGCAGCTTGCATAGATGTTTCAAACATTAAATTCTTTTTCCTCAGACTATTTTAAAGTTTGTAAAGTATTTATTACAATAAAAGTTTCTATAAATTATTTTGAAGCTCAGCTGATCGACGAATACAACTTTAAAGATTGTTAAATTAGAGAAGTCATAAATCATCTCAAATTTTTTACAATTTATTCTATCTAATCTGTATCCTGTACATATGTAGGGTGTGCACATGTGATTTATTGCACCAGCCTGGGTGGCCTATAACTTAACAAAACTTTTAATGAATAAAGAAATAAATAAAATAAAACCTGACAAGTATTTCCTGATTTTAAACAGTTGTGTTTATATGCACTGTTTACTAAAATATACACTTTTACGTGATATCACCTATATCTGTATATTTGCATTTTAACATTGATATATACAAGCGGCACAATTTGGCATTTATTTTATCAATGTTCAACAAACAATTCTAAAACTTCAACAACCACCTTTTGATTTTTTAAAAAGTCGAATGAAAAACATTTTAGAAACTTATTTGGTTTATTAAATTTAGTTCATAGCAGAAAGTCAGAAGTCTCTTATTTTATCATTCATATCGTATATCATTATTATGAAATTTTTTTGCTATAATTAATATTTAGTATTTTCTAAAATTTATCTGCAGAAAAATATGTTCAAAAATTTGACAATATTTGTTCACATTTAGAAATCAAATTTGAACTGCGTTTCGTATCAGAAGGTATGCATTAATCACGTTGATAGCAAAATACGAGTAAACTCAGATATTAGATGTTTGCTTAAGATATTCGCTGTAAAAAATTTTTACGACAAATGACTGTAATCAAATTCTAGTTTTTTTCATTATCCAAGTTAACAATTAACTTAAATTATTTGGCGTTGTAGAGTATTGTATGAGCTAACTCAGTTCAAGTAGAAAACTCAAATTTAATAGAAAAAATTGTAAGTAAAAACTGTTTACAAAAACAAAGTATGAATTTTTAGTTTTTAAATTTGCTTAAATTGAGTTGGATGCTTTAAGATAGTTTTTAATAGTTGAAAATAAATATTTACTTTGCTCTACGTAGCTTTATTGTGATAAATTTCTAAAAGTGTATTATTTGCAGAGATAACATTTTAGATTGTAGACAAACATAAAATCGTTCAAAAAAATATAAGTTTAACATTTTAGGCATTAACACCAAGAAGTCAAGGAATATTAAATCAATATAGCAAAATCGATTTGACAAATGAGAAATTTAAACAACAAAACTTTCAATGAAACAAACTTTAATAGAAAAATATTTTTTCGAACTTCGAATTATCGATCATAAAAAAATGCTTATCAACCACCATCTGAGGATCTTCAATAGCCGCTGTGTTCATTAATTTGTTCTCAACTATCTTCAATCAATTCACTTTTTGTAAAGTAATTGTTTCTTGTTATTTATGGGATTATAAAGAGAAGCCAAAGAGCCTAAATTTAAACATCCTAGTCTTCTTTTGGAAGAATCAAAGAACAACTTGAAATAATCCTTTCAAAGAAAAAAGTCGATAAAATAAATTTTTATAACAGAAGTTTTAGGACTCACTAAAGGCAGAATAGAAGTTAAACCTTTTTTGGAGTAAAAACAAAATAAAAAACGGTCACATTTTATGGCATGGCTCATTAAATAATTATTTTATTACTTCTTCTTTTGTATTTTTTTGGAAGATAAGGCTAGACGTCTACAAAAAGGAAAGACCACAAATATCTTAAAGACATTACCGGGTTGATTTTTCGTTTTCTTAAATCACGACATTAGATTTAAACCTTTACGATTGGTTAAGCACGCTGCATAATATACATTGAAGGAATTAAGTCTTAATAAGTGGATTCAATAAACTTCTGTATTTTTTTCAGAAAGCTAAAAATATAACAACTAGGTAAAAAATTCGACGATTCATGTAAGACATTAAATTATCGAAGTTATAACATTTTTTTTAATTGATCAACACTTTGACAAATCTGAAAAACTATTTTTCTTATCGAGCTAGTCTGATGACTGTTGCAAGATGATCCAATTATTTATAAGCTATTATCTTTTGATTTTCTTTGAAGATAGCGTTTAGCGACAAAGCATGAAGTAAATTGATATTTCTTGACAGAAACAATTTGTCACACTTGACTTGGAACTGTCTTCAGAGACCATAAGAGACTTAATTATACTTATCACTGACTGTTGAAGGAATTTCTTCTTTGTAAATGCTCGGGAATTCAGTTTATAACCAAGCTACAGGCAGTTTAGTTATCATTTGAAGCATCAGCCGACTGCTTACAAGTAACTCATCGTACTCAGAATCAGACTTTTATTCAAATAACTGTTGAAGGGAGCCGCTGCTGAAATGAAATTTCTTAGAATAGT
Source organism: Pegea sp. RAD2-039 (assembly GCA_034620365.1). Lineage (NCBI taxonomy): Eukaryota > Metazoa > Chordata > Thaliacea > Salpida > Salpidae > Pegea > Pegea sp. RAD2-039. Next base: position 727,784 of record JAQGEQ010000020.1, read on the forward strand.
TTTTTGTATCTTTTCAATTTCTTTTTTGAAAGAACAAAGCTTTGCCCAGTCACCAGGTTTGATTTATTGTATAGTGTTAAAAAATTAAGTTAATTGATGAAAATAAAACTCAGTTTATCAATAAACATTTTCTTGTTTTGTTTTATTAATTTCACAAGTTCAATACTGAACCAACAGAATAGCAATTGAAGTTGACGATTTGATAAATATTGCTTTATTCTTTGATATATCGTGAAAGTACCTATTAGTAAAGTTGTTGACCAGCACTGGTACTCAATTAAAGTAATTCAACCTATTTTGATTTAAACTTTTATTTTTTCTTTCAGAGAGTTATGAAAACGTTCTTTCTTGGTGCTGCACTGAAGGGAAGCAATGGGGATTAAGTCACGATACTTGCTCTGATATTCCAGTTGGAGTTATATCTTACAAGCAAACATGCGCAATGGCACAAGTATATAACTCAATAACTCTTTAACTTATTTCAAACGTTTATGTTATAAGCTAGTAGTTTTATCGACAAACATTTCCTATAAAGTTAGTTTCTTTTATAAAACTTTAATTTTCTCTCAGAAAAAATGCTGCATGAAAAGCCTGGAGGAAAGAAGTTGTGACTTAGGAGTTCTTTCTGCTCAGAACATGACTGCCTGTGATTTAATTGAACCAACATTTAATGCTGGCGAATGTCAGTCCAACACCATTAAGGTTAGTTTACATATTGTACAAAGTGAATACATTTTATTTTAAAAATAGCTGTAAAAGAATCGTTTGAAAAATAGTTTCAGATTCAAAATAGAGTATCTAAAAAAACCCTAGATCGTATCATGAAACTTATCAAAATTCTACTGATATAATCGCTCACAATTGCTGAAGCTATTTTTAACTTGCCAGAATCTATTATTGAGTCCTTATACAGTATATAACTTTTTATAAACCATCATATTGACTTTTTTGAAAACTTACTAAACAATGTGTGATGCTAACCAATTCGATTACTGTTTACACGATTAACAAACGTTTAACAAATAAAAATGATGCTATAAATGATTGTGTTTCAAACACATATTTACATAATTATAAAGTGCTTAACCTTAAAATACATTATGTAATACTCAAGTATTTTGTAAACACGATATTACACTCTGATTACTATAGTCTCTAGAACTCAGCCGTATATTTATGAAATTTTATGCAGACTTGCTGCGATTGTTGCGCTCTTGGCTTGAAGTCTTATGGAATGGGTTTGAGCTGTGATATGGAAATTCTGGGTGAGTTTATTTAGTTATGTAAAAGATAAATAGTTTTATTAAATCTTCTCTTTCTAGGACATCCTTGCAGTGGTGCATACTCTAAATGTTGTCGAGAGGGGACTAGATCTTCTTCTAGTAGAGAAACAGTCGACAACGAATCTAGTGAGCAAATTTAATCTTTGAATATTTCTATAATCAGACAGTAATTCATGAATCATAACAAACAAAACTTCAAATATTTTAGTCTATAATATAATTTTTTGATTGACTGTTGATGAAAGATATTTGCAGCCTTCAAAGGTTTATATATAAATTTGTTAAAATACTTTCCAAGATTATCAATTAGTATTGATTAGAAGGACAAGACTAAAATACTTTTAAAATCTAAGACGATTCAGTACGAGTTTTATTACTTTACAAAAGAAGTCTTCAGTCTTTTACAAGCTCATGAGTAATTAAAATTAGATCAAAACTTTAAAAAATTTTTAGATCTTCTTATTATAATGCTATTCAAGAAATGCTTTATAATTCATTTAAGATATATCGTGTAAACTTTATCTTCATTTACATAGCTTTAAATGAAATAATTGTTTAGACAACAATAGCAATTAGTCATAGACAAAAGATTTAAAAAATAAATCTTTAAAATATTCTTAAGTAATTTTACCAAATCTTTCATCTTGATAACTTGTTATTGGTTTTACTCTTTGTGCAAACAATTAATAATTGAATTACTCTGTATTCATTTTAAAAAGATTTAAACCAGGCCACTAGGCTCAATGTACATTTTAAGTGGCTCAGAACTTCAATAAGTGTTGAGTCTTGTGTATAATTGAAAAATATCTTGCAAGAAATGATCTTTGTCAAAAGTATTATAATATGCAAAACCGAATACTCATAAAAGAACTACTGTGTGACTGCTTACATTTAAGTTATGTTTGTTAAGTTTTGAGAAATCTTTGCTGAAAAAAACTTTAAAATCAGTCTTATTTTTACTGTTTAGAATTATGAAATTTTGAATTGTTTGGTTTTATTGTATATCTTATAGTTTATTATTTATTTGTAGGATTTTTTAGTAGAGAATCAGCTGGAAATAATTCCGAATCATATACAAGAGGTTAGTAAAGACCAGTTACACCTGGTTCATTAAACTTAAAGTATTCTACTAATTCTTTACTTTACATTTATGTAAACACAAGCTACTGAAAAAAAGTTTGTTGTTGTTAAGTGTATCTAAATTAGTAGATAATAATAATTATTTTATCTAATAAAAATTAACTTGCTTTATTCTTAGCTTTATTTAAATTGAAACCAACAGTATTGTCGTAATAAATTAGTGTATTTCAAAGATATATATCATGTTACATATCAAACAGTCAATGTGTCGAAAGTTAACAAAAGTCAAATTTAACGATTTATAAAAAGTATTTACAACAGAATGCCAATAACAATTTGTTTCAAATTAAGTTTCAAGATTTAGAAACTTAAGTTTTGAAAATATAAATCAAATAAAATGAAATTTTTAACAGGTTGTGACGATAGTATTTGTCAACATCTATGTTTAAACCTTAATGATGAAGACTTTCAGTGTTCATGTAGAGATGGATATCAATTGCAACCAGATGGTTTTAGTTGTGAAGGTAAATTTAATCATTTAAAAAATTGCCTTATTTAATTGACAGGGGTTTTCCTTTATTTCTATTCTAGTTTATTTGCTTAAATTTAAAAAAAAAGCTGTTGAACTTAAAATCCAGAATTTTATAGATGGTTACATAACTGTGATAACAAAACTAAATACTTCAATCGTATGCAAATATTTATTGATTTGGTTTCATTAAAATTAAACTGAAAATATTTTTAAACACAAATCTTCTATATCTAATCTGTTTTTTTATTTCTAGATATAATTCATTGATCTGTTTGCTATGGCAATAATATTTTGATGAAATCTTTAGGCTAGAGACAACAAACTACTTAAACAAAAAACTCTTTGATTAAATAAATTATTGATTTTAAATCCCATAAAAACCTCTTATCAAACATTAAATGTATTTTTTTATAAATATCTTAGAGTAAATAAATTCAAATAAAAAAATTAAATTTTCAATTATACTTTTGTTTTATAAATGCGGTAGAAAATATCTTTCATCTTTATACTTGTTTTTTATGCTTTGCATGTTGTTGAATTGATCTGGTTTTAAAATTAACTGAAAAAAAACTTTTAAGTCAAATATAAATAAACTTTAGTGAGATTGGAAAAAAATATTCCTGATTCTCTTCACAACTTTAAACTAATTCTACTCAGAATAAACGTAGGGTGAAGTTAAAGTACCATTAAAGATAATTACCTAGAATATTAAAGGTGCTAACGTCTCTGTATGTATTGACTCATGACTACAACGAACCTAAAGTATTGTCAAAGTTTTACTTGAAGTCATCTTACCAGTAAATGCTTTTAAATCTGTAATGAACAATGTTTTTATAAAGTACAACGTATTTGATATTTTCTTTTACAGGCATTCATCCATTGGTTATCTTATATTAAACTAAATCAGTTTTTATTTAAAATCAATACAAAAAATTTTCAATAATTTCTGAAGACAATAAAAGTTCAAAGTAGAAAATAATTTAATTTCTCTTTCAGACATTAATGAATGTGCATTGGGATCTCATAGCTGTAGTATTGGTGAACTTTGTTTTAACACTGAGGGAAGCTTCACGTGTCAACGAAGGCTGAGCTGTGGTACCGGTTATGTGCTTAAAAAGGACAACACATGTGATGGTAAGTAAAAAAACCATCTCTCTAATAGTTGCTACGTTAGTTATTGAAATAAGTGAATCAATTAACTATTCAGAAGCTTATTCAATTAAAGACACAAATAGAAGGTGATAAGACGAACTATTTTAATAACTTATAATCAGTTTTTTAAGCTTCACGTTTAATAACCATCCAAGCTTATGTTGTGTTTTTAGGTTTTCTTATACTTTTGATTTGCTGAAATTTTGTTTATATAAAATTACTTTCTGATAAAACTTTAATTTTATTCTAGATATTGATGAGTGTGAGTTAAAAATCGACAACTGTCGTGGAAGCCTTCAGTGTCTTAACATAAGAGGGTCGTTCCGTTGTGTACCTCGACAATGTGGACCTGGTTTTGTCACTGACGCTACAGGAAGCTGTATTGGTGAGTCTTAGAAGACCACTAGCAAAAGATTTGATGCTGAGACATCTAAACGAAACTAAGCATTTTGTGCCAATAATTCTTTATTTTGGATACTTCAAATTCCAAACAATGTTATCAGATGTTTTTCAATCAGTTTTTGCAATTCTTTTAGGACTAATTCAAAACATTAATTAACAGAATCACGCTAGTCTATCAAGGACTTGTAATATGGCCAGAAAGTACTTAAAAGTTATTTTTCTACCCCAATAAAATATATTTTTCCTTTTTTAAAGATTCTACTTTTAGAAAAATTTTGTAAACTTTCAAGATGTTATAAGAGTAGTTAATTTAGCAAAGTAGTAAAACTAATAATGATTTAAAATCTTGTTATATACTCTTCGCTGAAATTAATCTCTCGTGTGTAAGATGATTAGTTGACTTTTGTTTACTAATGTCGAAATCTATCTCCACTTTTGGAATCGAATTGAAATATTTTTTAACTTTTTGAGAAATATCCTATCTGAATTGGATTAAGAAAAGCTCGATGCTACTTTGAACTTACTTTAGATAAGATTGCTGTTACTTTTAACAGACCACTAAGGTTATAAGATATCTTCACCATCCTAAATGAACTATCTAAACAGCCGTAACCAAAGTTGGATTACGCCAGATTTAAAGTTTATTGAGGTTTTATATCTAACTTATAAAGAATTATCAATTCTCAAAAATACAAATAAATACACAGTCAAGTATAAAATTAAAGCCGTTTACGTTTAATAGAAGTTAACCCGTAGCATTTGAATGAGTCAGAGCTTTGTAATTGACTCTTATTTTCAACAATTTTCAAATAATAAATTTATAAATTTTATAGACTTTGTTCTACAGACTAAGTTACTTTTCGTTATGCAATAAAATCTGATAATTGTATAAAATCTAAAGACACTACCTTTTTAGCTTTTAGATAAAAATTGTTCAAATCACGTTATTATTATTTAATTAAAACTGATTGCATTTGACGCATAAAAACTTGAAATGATTGTTATTATGCTTAATTTTTTAAAAATTGAGTAAATGTTTATTTTGTGCTATTGGTAGAAGCGGCATTTGCTAAAAACTTACAAAAAACTTGCATCTAGCATTTGTTTAAAAGTTTTCAACGATAAATTGGAATGTTAAAAATGTTACTATAGCTCAATGAAAGCTTTGTAAATATAAAAGAAGCTGAGAACCAATAATTTCTGATAACAGTTTCAAGAAACTTTTTAATATATTTTGTTATTGGTAACATGTTGGTCATATGCAAAGTCTGTTTATCATTCCCATAATTTTATTTAATCTAATTTGTTTTCTTTTGTGGTGTGGTCTCAGAATTTAAATATTTTCTTAGTCTGAAATATTCTTTAAAAATTTTGTATAATAATTTCTTTGATAAAATATAGCTATATACTAAACGAACAAAATGTTGTTAGTAAAACATAGCTTCAGTAAACAAACTTGTGTAAGCTACTTGTTTGTGATTATTGTAAAATTATAAAAAAAAATGAACCCAATTCTTTTCTTTAACAATTGAAATGTTATCTTGTCACATATATAGTTTTGTAATTTTACAACTAAAATAAATTTAAACTCAATGAAGAAATAAAACGAGTAATAAATTGTTGAAGTAGTTAGTTGAACTATTTGTAATACTCTTGCTAATTTGTAAACATTGTTTTTAAATAAATCTTTAAATACTCTTTTCTTAGAACTAATTTATTACTACCTCTCCGGTTGACTTTGTTGTTTGAGCACATGACATCTGGCAGGCCAATAAAATATAAGAATTTTGACAATTAGTTTATAAGACCGTTTGTTTATAAAAGGTTTGAATCAAGTGACAATCAATGTGCAAGTTTGAATATTTTCTTTACCTTTACCAATATTACCACGTGATTTTGTTAATTAGTTTGTGGCATTTATTTGAAGTTATTAAGTATTGTTTAATTAATTTAAATTCTGTTGAAATTTTATGAAATGTTTTTTACAGATCAGTCATTTTTTCATTCTTATATTTTTGATTAAGTTGTTTTTGAAAAAAAAAATCTAATATGGTTTTTCGTTTGAAGGTTATAAATAGATTTTTGCTTTGCTTCCAGCAATAATATTAATCAAAATTATTTTGAAAATCTTATTTACATCTTATTAAAACATAAAAATCTCATAAATTATGATTAATAAAAACCCAACATTAAAAACGTAAACAAATATTCTCCTCATTTTATGACATTCAAACTTATTTGTATTTTTATTCTCAAACTACAAAGAAACAGGAAATTAAGGCGGTTTCAGCTTAGGGTACTCTTCAGTTTCTCTCAACTAGACTTTACAAAACAAACAAAATTAATTTAATAAATTAACAAAAATCAACAAGAAAAATTTGTTTGATAAGTTTTTATGGTAAAATATATTTTTTCTACAGATATAAACGAATGTTTCAGTGGAGACTATAGATGCCCACCAATGGCCACATGCAAAAACACTCCTGGTTCTTGGTACTGCATTTGTGGTCGAGGTTTTGTGATGTCAGAGGATTTAACTCAATGTCAAGGTACAAAATTAAAAACAAAATTTCGATTAATGTTTACAAAAATTGTTGAAATGCTGGTTGATATTTCATGTGGTTTCGCTGCTATCTATATTATTTTGATTTTGTTAAACAATCCTGCTTGGTGGCGAAGCGGTTACTACACCTAGCTACAAGGTACATCTAGCTTGGAAGTACCGGGTTCGACCCCAGGTGGAGACATATAAAACTCCTGAGAAATAAAATTTGTATTTTTTAATAAACTTTGGGAATCAAGCAACTCGTAAATTTTTAATCGTTAAACGACATAAGCCAGAAAACTAAATGCTGATAAAAGATTCGCTTAAAATCAATCAATGTCAGTTTGATAGTTGAAGTTGATAAAAACACTTTTAACTCGTTACAATTTGATAAAGTTGCCATTAAGTTCACAAAGATTTAACTTGCTTGATTCTTATTGATAAAACAAATCTCAAACTTACAGACATAGATGAATGCCATGGAGATACACCAGTATGTCATGCTGATGAAGAATGTGTTAACACAGTAGGAAGTTATAAATGTACTGCGATTCCAACGTTAGCTTGTTTGCCAGGATACAAACCTAATGATGATACTACAGCATGCATTGGTGTGTAATTCACTTAGAAAGTTTGAATATTTCTTTAAATCGATATATACTGATACAGATATCGATGAATGTGAAGAAAGAAAACATCGTTGTCTTCCAGAGGAAAGATGTATCAATGTGGAAGGTAGCTACAATTGTGTCCAGCCCGTTGTTTGTCAGAACGGAACCCGTCCTAGCTCTGATGAAACTCAGTGCATTGGTGATTACATTTGCTAGATTTTGCTAAGATACATTTGTTTTAATTATTATATCAATTTACAAGATGATGAACAGTACAAGACCTTAGGTTTAAAACTCATCAATTACTGATTTTTTAATCATCATTTTGTAAAATTTATTTATTGTTAAAAATGATCAAAATCAAGTTTTTGTTGATAAGAAAGTTGAATCTTTTTTAAAACATTTACGAATAAAATACAAATAAATAAGTAAATAATCATATAGTAATTAATTTGTAAAATGATTAAATTGTTGCTATTATTTGTAAATCGTTTGCAAATATTAGTTGGAAAATAGTATTTATTGAAAATCAAACTTTATATTTATTAGACATTGATGAATGTGCTGAAGAATTAGACCATTGTGGGTTTGGTGGTCGGTGTATAAATACCATTGGATCGTACAGATGCTCTTGCATGCTAGGATATCAAAACACAGTCGTTTCTGACTCTTATGAAACTTGCCAAGGTGAAGAATGTTTGATGAAACAAATATTATTTACTGGGTCCTCATAAAATTATATAGATTTTTATAATGTAAACATAAACTTTTTAGTACTCAAACAGTCTCAGTACGAACTTTAAGAAATAGAAAATATTATTTATTTTTTACGACTTTTAGCAGCTAATTTTAACTTGGTAATTAAAAGTACAAAAAAATTTATTTTTCTGTCAAATCTATAAATGTTTTTCTGATTTAAAATGAAACACTAAAGCTTACAAAAGCTTTCTAAGGCTACTAATAATTTGAAGCACTTTAACTTTAACCCTTATATCTTCAATAATCGGTTGTTTAGTTTGAAATCTGTTCTTAGAAAACAAATAGAAAGTCAAGTTTCTCACAAACGAACCTTCAATATCGTTTAAAAATGTACAATTTAATCTCTAAAATGCATCTTGAACAACTTTCAAGGCAAAATATTTAGTTGGCTTTGTTTAAAACCATAAAAATCATTACAGAGGTTAAACTATTTCTAGTGAGCTTTTGTAAATACCATATAAAAATAGGGATATCGTTACGTACACTATGTGATACAAGCAAAGACAAATGGATAAGTCATGACTGGTATTTGTTGTTTACTCTTTCACTGAGTTTAACTAAATTTTGAATAGATTATAAAAGACAACGAATTTTACCATGTTGCCAAAATAATTTAAAATTCTAAGAAGCAGGAACAATAATTTGTAATTATCTTCGAAAATAATTTATCATTTTTTCATTACATTTCTGTCTAACCACTTATGTCTTAGCTGCATCCTCTAATTTTCAAAACAACTAATGAACTTATTTTGTAAAAACTTAGTTTCTTTTAGATAAGCTGCATAACATTATATTTTAATCTTGACAGCATCAATATTTGTAAATATCTTTGGAATTAAAATGAAATATTCTTAAAATAATTTAGTTAACCATTTTAATTATTCGAAACTTAAATTATTAGATATAAAGAGTTTTTTTATATTATTTGAAACAAGTAAGAAAGTTTTATTTGAAAGTAGTAAGAAATGTAAAACAATAATGGAATAATAAAGAAAAGTATTTGATAAAAATAATTTTATTCACTTTGTTCTAATAATAGTTTTTCAAGTTAAAATTAAAGATTATAAATTTGATAAAACGATGTATTTTTATTAAAATTATAACATTTTAAAGAAAGCATTAAAGTTTAAATGAATAAGTAAAATATATTTATGAAATAGTCAGACATAAAGCTTTACAGAATTTGGATAAGAAAAAATGTAACAGTTAATAAGCAAAAATTCATTTTAGATAAAATCTCGATAAATAGTTTCTATAAAAACTATTACTGAAGGTCGATTTTTCAGCAGATATTCGATTAACCCAAAATTATAACAACAAGATTACAACTTGCTGATGGAAATGATCAATCTAAAATATTTGAGTTTTTCCTTTTTCAACATTTCTTCAGTTCTTGCAAAAATCTGTTGAAATATTAAACAACAATTTTCTTTTGTTTAACATCATTCTTATCTGGCTGTTGTAGCAAATCAATTTCACAGAAATTTGAATTTACAGGAAATCAAATTATTAAAAACATAATTTTTATCAGTAGTTTTAAAATTGTAAAAAATTTCACTTCAAAATTATAGTTTAAACCGATTACTTTGGAAACTTGATACTTCTAAAAAATTTACAATTTCCCAATATTACAGCGTCATATTGTAATACATTGGTGACGTAATACATGTTTATCTCAATGAATAAGTGCTTGAAACACCAAAAATGTTATCAGCCAATGATATCTTTTAGGTCAGCATTTTAGTACAACTCATTTATAACCTACATCATTAAGAAAGCATCAACAGTTTGTTTTTAAACCAATATTGGCACGTATAAGATAAAATAAGTAGCTTTAATGAAGTTTGTATTTACTTTACCAACCAAACTGAAATTTAGATGGAAATAACTAACCTGATTTTAATAGTTTAGAAAGAAATTTATCAGCTGGTTCAAAGGTTCATTGAATCTGTAAATATTTGATACATGTAAGAACCCAAGCGTAAAATCTTAAAAACTACTTATACAAATAAAAATTTAACTCAAATCAATCCTTATACTAAGTTTCATGCCATCACTATTTGATATTTTTCATCCTTTAAAGACTCACGAAGCCGTGAAAATAAATATGAAGTCATATACTTGAATGAAATCCGGTTCATCCATAACATAAAAAAGGTCTTAAGGCTTTTTTTAAATATAGTAATCTGATTAAAATTTTTTAGTTGGACTTTTGGATTATGAAACAAACTGACAAAAATCCCAAGAAATAATTAGTACTTGATTAATAGATGCAATGCAATTATATATTTAAACCGAGCAAATGATTAATCTATTATCGTTTCATTGCTTTGAAATTCTTATGTTTGAATTGACAGATATCAATGAGTGCCTTACAAACGAGCCTAGCTGTCAGCATCTTTGTCAGAACACTATAGGAGGGTATTACTGTGAGTGCCCACCTGGTTATACTGTACAAGATGGAAGATATTGTGAAGGTTTGTTTGATTTGATAGTTGATAATTTTTTACTATGTGTTATGGAAAATCTATCTTATAGTAAATATCAGAGTTCGTAATTCATAATCTTTACTTTTTTTATAGATATTGATGAATGCAGCAGAGGAAGTGCCAATTGCTTGAGAAGTGAAACTTGTTTTAATACTAAAGGAGGCTACAAATGTGTCAACATTACCTGCCCTGAAAATTATGCCAAGTTGCCAAAGAGGTTGGTGATTTTATTTATTTATCAGCTTAATCAAATGGCATGGTTTTCTCACACAATTTCACTATAAAGCTTTTTTAATGTTGTTCAAAGCTTGTACTCTTGCTTCATTAATCTAAAACTGATTACAAGTAACGACATATGTCCTATAAATCCCTTTAAACCTAGAAAAAATCGGCAATGTTTCATTTCAAATTAATATTTAATAATTCCTTCTAAAAATCAACAATAAGACGTATTGATTGCCGACTAATTCTTTAATCGAAAGAGATACCCCCTATAAACACCCCCTGTAAACCTTTGCGGCAAGCATATTTAAAGTTATGGCTGAAATCCAGTGTATTTATGAGTTTAGCACAGTTCATAGACTGCCAAAAATACACTTGTGGTAATGGTACTTGAGCTAGAAACCTTAGATATAGTTTCAATTTTATCTTTTTTAAGCACTGATAATTGGACTGGCTTATATTAATGGTCCGTTTGACCAAAAAGATTAAAATAAGCCACTTTTTACAACCTACCTACAAAATTATAACTTAATTATTTTTGAAATTGTTGATTATATTTTCAGGAAATGCCCCCCAAAAAAGGTTAAAATTAAACAAATAAAACAGTTTTTTTATATTCATTTCTATAGATTCTTCAATATCAAATATTTGTTAATAATAGATTATTATCTACTTAAGTTTATTTTTGCTTAGAAAAATGTTTGTAAACTAAACTTTTCTTTTTAAATAATATTTTCTAAAGATTAGGTAACAATTTTTGAACAAATCCATTTACTTTTTTCTAATCAGTATCTTTCAGTTCTTTTATAATCAACCAACGGTCAAAAAACATTATTAAAAACTATTTTATTTAACTTCCAATATCTGATCATCTAAAAACTATCTAAGTTTAATTATTTTAAGCATGTCACAGCACTCAACTTGAATTTGTTTGCACCACTTTAACAGAAGATGTTCACGACTGTCTTGTGGTGGCGGAGATAAAGGAAAACGGTCTTTGAAAGAAATACGGACTTGCAGTAAACTGCCTAAACAAATTGTCTTTCACAATATTTCACTGACCAATGGCACATCAATCCATCGACCACTTTTTCGCATGTATGTGGCAAAAAGCTCACCCACTGACCGCCACAGCTTCCAAATAACCAGCGGAAATGAAGAAGATATGTTCAGTGTGGCAAAGACTAAAAAAGATGGACGTGTAGCTGGTGTCGTTTATTCTAAGCACGAGCTTGTAGGTCCACGCGATTTCACGCTTGATTTGACTCTGAGACTATCGCGACGGCGACGATATATTTCTTTAGTTGCAAGACTATACATTTATGTTTCTGATTTTGAATTTTAAGTTTAAATGTTTAAACGAATCACGTGATGGTTTAAAGTAGTTCACTTGTGCCAGAAAGGAATCTGTTTGTTTCTTGTTTATTAAGGAAGTGTGTTTTATGGGGGTGAGGGGTCCTTTAAGGCAAAGGTCACACTACGAGCTGTCATCGTTACATGCAGTCTATCAACTTTTTTTACTATTTCTTTATTTGTCTTTTTTTGTTGTTCTATTATTATCTACAAGGCCGGAAATTGCTGCTTGACGACAAAAGTAATATATACTCAGATAATTAACTCAGAAAAACTTTAGTAAATATTTTTCAATATAAAGCTTTCTCTGAAACATTACAGTTCATTTATGTTTAACTGCCATTAGTAAGTTTCTTAGAAGAGGACAGAAAAAAAGCTTTTTGAAGCTAAGTACTAATAAGAGACTATCGTTTCTTCTTATTTTTGTTTATTTTAAAATTGAACTATAACTCTAACATAAACAGATGTGCCTTGTTTTAAAGCTTTATCAACTTATTGTAAGTCTCAACATGCAGCTAACTTTATAAAAAAAAGTTCTGCTTTAAAACATTACTTTGTTTCAATTTTTCAAAGACAACGTTATTATATAAAGCTTACTTGTTTTACATTAGAAACTACAAAATAAACAAATCATGTAAAATATTTTCTTCAGAAGTGTTTTTTTCAGTTAGTTATTTGTATTTTCTATAACTATTGACATCTAAGCAACTTAATTCTTCTTGGTTTATTTATTCGTGTAAGCTTTTCTCCAAATTTAGCGTTTTCCAATACAACGTTTATTGGGCATATCAGAGACTGCAAAATTGTTTGACAAATTTGAATCTTCTATAAACTGAAAATAACTTTGAAAAAAGTAATTTATAGATAAGTTTATAAATGAATTTTTTGATGACGCCAACTAAATATACTTTAGTTAGCTACAAACTAATTGATCAGTAAAACCGCATTCTTATTTTCTACAATTTTTCAGTAGCCGACCAAAACTTAGTTGTTAAAATTTTATTTGACTTTTGAAAGAGCTACAAACTATTCTTAAAATTTAATTGACTGATTATTCATAAGCCATAAAAGTTAAAAAAAGAAATATAAAAATCAAATGTTTACAATTATATGTTACTTGAAACCAACTTTAAGTTATTGGTGATACCATAATTTGATAATGTTGAAAGGAAAGCCTCAATTTTGATTCACTAATCTAAATCTCTAAGGCTTTATAAGAACTGTCTACAGTTTTACAGATATACATCTTTATTTTTGTGAAAAAGTTCTATAATAAACTTTGAGCACCTGAAGTAAATATTTTTTTGCAACACATATGTTGTGCTGATCTAAAAAACTACAATGATTATATTATAAATTATTTAAGACATAAATTTTATCTATTTGTAAAAGTATGTACAAGTGAGTTTATAGGTTTTAGTTCCAAGATAACTATTTCTGTGAAAGCTTGGATACTAAATTTAATTAAACTTTATAAAACAATTTTTGTTCAATCAATTAAACTGATAACTAATTTATAATTATCAATATATGTTAGTTTACAGTCGTAACCCAAAGTTTTTTAATGTGTTTGTTTATGATAAAAGATAGCATTTCAATGTTAGAGATATGAAATATGTATTGGGTATTATGGAAACTTTGGTTTAAAAAGGTAAAAATGCTAGTCTAGAAGAAAATTGTTTCACAAAAAAATGTTGCAACTGTTGGTCAAGGGTACTTGATTTCCTGCTTCAGTTAGCAGTAGAAGAAGCACCTATAAATGCTAGTATCTTCTTTAAGCAGCTTTTGAAATTGTTCTTTCAAATGTAAGCTAGCAGAATTATTTTAGATAGGAAATAAGTCTATTGACCAGCGTAGATACTAAACTCCTGTGTATAGATACTTACAGTTTTTGTTATTTGAATTCATACACATAAGTTCAATAAGTAATTCAGAGTTATACTATAGGATATTACAGAGCTTCAGCCACTTCCGTTTTGACTGGCTGCTCATGATACAAACAATATTAAAGAATAACTGGACAGTCGAATGAATGAGATTTTCTATTCTAATATATTTACGTACAAATTGAACCATTTAAAATCATACTTTCTTGCACAGCTTTCAAAGGTAAACTATTCAGTTGTATTAGATACTTTGCCTATATAAGCAAGTAAACTAAGTCTGCAACATTTTAAATATTCATGTTTAACAAGGAAATTTGTAAACTAATTACAGTCTTTTGAAAGCATTTTTATCCTTCAAGTCTAAATAATCCTATGATATACGAACTAACATTGACAAAGGCTTATTCATTTGTTTATTTTGGCTTTCAACGTATCCTTATACTAGCTTGACAGTAATTGATGTCGATTTTATGCTTTTTTAAAATCAAACACATCTACAAATAAACAGAAAAAGTTGCTTTTAATAAGATATAGTTTTAAATATAAAACCTCTAAATTGATTTATTTTAGTGTTTTCTGATATATCTTTTTCAGTCTTTTTCAAATATTTATATTCTTTTTTTTGGTAGAAATCACCCATAATTTTATTCTAAATACGAGATGAGTATATATTAAGCCATATACCACAAAGTTGAAAGTTCACAATTTCTTGTCCTGAAATTCTAAAATTTCTCCTAAATAAAATACTTTCCTAATTAAAAACCGCTGCTTTAAACTTTAGTGTTCCATTCAACATTATAAAATCTTTTAAATATTTTAAATATTGCATAATATCTGCAAATTTATAATAAGAAAGTATAATTATCTTAAACTAATTATTTTTTAGACATAACTTGTAAATCCATCTGCCAAAATTACAGATTTTAGTGTTTTGATATTGAAAGTTGCTATAAATAACAGATTAATAAGCTAATTGTATCAATTTTGTACTTTGATTTACAAAAACCTATTTTATTAGTGTCTACTAACATTTACATATAAAAATGATAAGTTAAGGCATCTTAGTAAATAACAAAAGAGAATGTATTAGTATTCAAATTATTTAGTGTTTGAAACTAAATATTTATTCTTAGTTAATTCAAATCTCTTGTGAAAGTTTGGATTTAGTCAAAAGTTCATTTTTAAGCTTTATTTTTTAATAAATAATTTTGAAGAAGAACGTAACCTTGAATGGCTTTAATAAAAAATAACTTTCAAATTATCTTAAACTATCTGTTTGATAAGATTGACCCAGACAAACTTCAGCCTGTAATGAAATAAAACCATTATAGGCTGAGGACAATAATAAATTATATTGTTTTTTTACTTATTATCGGTAAATAATTAAAATATTTGCTTGTTTGATATAATGACTAAAGTCATAAACTTTTTATTTGAAACTACTTAATGTTAGAATTATTTCTGTAATTTTTTCACTTTAAGAACTATGACGATAAATATATTATAAGGTGTAGAAACAAAAATAAAAATGAATTGTTTCAAAGTGTTTTTCACAAAGATTATAAAATAATATGAAAGATTAGATTAAAATTTCTTGAATTACAGATAATAATTTTTTGGTAAATTTATTTTCTAAAAGTTTAAGCTTACCATATAAGCAGAATTTTTGTACAGTTTGCTCACTTCAAGCAAACTTAAATAAATATTTTCGCTCAGATCCTGATATATTTAAACACTTTTTTATTAGGTTCAGCTCGCAAATCTTTATTTAAATAACCAATTTTCCATGAAACTTATAGAATTTTTTAAGAAATTTTATTTTATTTGTATAAATAGGTTCTTCACTTATCAACATTTTTAATAATTAAGCATTATATGTTGTTTCAATAAGAACAAAAGAAGCTTTATTTAAGCTTAATCAATTTTATCTGAAGTATTATATTAAATTAAGAATATTGGTAATTAAAGTGATTCAAGCAATAAAAACTGTTTAATGAATTTGAAGATGAAAAGTATTTGTTATTTTTGTACATCAATTCATTTTTATGCTCCTAATATTATTTCAAGCTTTTTCTTCAAAGATTTTTCTAATGATACTCACAAAGAAATTTAGAGTTTTCATTATCGTTGGCAATAATTTGTACTGTTACTCTTAAATGAAAGGATAAAATCAAAGTTACAGAAATAAAACAAAAAATTATTATTAAACCTTTTGTTTGCTTTTGTGTAGCAACATATTTCATGACGTCAACCTAATTTGAAAATTGCTTTTGTTTGTTTTCCTCGAAACCATTTAGGCAACTATCGTTTTTCTAAATAAAGAACTTTTTCTAAAAGATATCTAAATAAAGGTGTATTTGTTTGTATCGACGAAGCATCTACTAAATAAAAACCGAAAAAATTACAATTTAATAGATGTGAAAAGCCGTAGGCAAGCTGAGTTGAGTAAGTCTGCTTTAGTTCTTATTTATTATGCTTTATATAGATAACATAATCACCAATGTTCACACAAATAATTTTATCATTGTCTTTTTTTATTTTTAAAGTTGATTGACTAATTACTTTACAAACTTAATTTGTTATTGGTTTTAAAGGCAAACGCTTTATTCATGTAAAAACTCTTGTTATCTCTAACAGTTTATAACTTTTTCAACTTTCTTTTCAAATCGATTATCATCAGTTTATCAATTGTGTATTTGTACAGAGGTTTATTTGCTCTGTCTCTTTACATCAAAACTTGTTTTCAGCTATAAATCCGTAGCTTTGTGAAGACAAATGAGCATTAAGTGTTTCAAATACCATTTAGTATTCCATAATTTACCGATTGGCTGATATGAGAACTATAAGTGTGTGAAAAAAGAAGTTTGATTTGAGAAGTAGATGTTGTAGACTACTTATGTAAACACTAAACGCAAATCAAACAATATTGTCTCTCCATAAAGATAAATTTCTCTTAACTTCTAATTTTGACAGCGAAAAAAATACTTTGTGATTGAATAAATAATTCATTAATATGAATTGAAACAGTTCTCCTGTTGCAACAAAAATATATTAGTTGGATTTTATTTATTGCAAAAGTTACTTTGCATTTAATTTTTCTAAAATAAATCAAAAAATAAATTCACCATACAAACATAACTATTTGATTAAAATATGCATATGTATGAAACTAATTGCATATTGAAAGTCAACCTTATTGAAAGGTCATATCATAAAAAGAATAAATTCTTTAGCTTAATTACAATCTACACATACAGCAATTACATCATGGTTTGATCTGTCTTTGAAAATATATACAGATATTACATTTATTAGCGTTTATAGCTGCTTACTACTTGTTGAAGTTGAAGCTTTCAAGTAAAAATTACATGATTCTGTAACATTATAAAACTTGCAGCCGTTCTTTCAACAACCCACTAATGCTACTAATGAAAGCTATAAATTAAGATTTTTTTATACTTCATACATATAGTAAGTTAGTTTTTAACAATTCTGTTGACAGACAGTATCTATTAGATGACGTAATCACTAAATTTTAGCCCTTATATGTAAAAGATATTGTAAAAAAATCTTTTGACACAAATTGAAAAATTTATTTCAAACAGGTAGATAATGAGTTCTACTAAAGTATTGAAAATGATCATCTAAAATTCAAACCTTGTGGTAAATGCTATGCAGTCGACATAGTAGTATGTAAGCAAGAAGTTTACAAAAATATAACAAAGAAAATTTGAATAAAGTTGGTTCTGAACGCATACTAATCTTAAGCATGATAAATATAAAAAATAATTGAGTTATTTTAAATTTTACTTAAACTTTAATCAAATAAGATTCTGGCATTATATGAACTTTGAATAGTTACTCTATAAGAAGGAACAAGTTTGCTTTACTTAAAAGTTATTTTCTTAGATAAAAACTTAGAAAATCAGTTCTAGTGATGAAAAAATATTTGTTTAGTAATCTTAGATTAGATTGTGCTAACTAAACCTTGTCTCGTTACCTAAGCTGAAACACTTAATCACTTTTCTAAACAAGTAATCACTCTTAGTATGAACTATTCAGCTTAACTAGTCGTAGAAACAATTCTTTATTCTTCTTTTTAATCTCGATCTTCATCTTTCAACTGATAGTTAGAAAACTTCTCCCAGTATAAACATTGAGTATTTCTTAGATGAATAGCATTTAAAAACTTAGACTTCGATGAGTATACTTTGTTGAAAAGGCAACAAACAATTAAATACTTGATGAAATATCTAAGTCTAAACATGATTGTAATTTATAAGACAAAATAATATAATCAATATTTAAAACTATTTAAATTTAAAGATTAACAAACTCTTTTTAAAGATTTATTTTAAGTAATCACTCAAATATAGCTAATGTTTTAAATCACTGAAATATTCTTAATTTTTTTTTATTCATAGATTTTTTTTGTCTCCTTTTTTTCTAAACGAAAATGTTCAATAAGATTGACTATATCAAATAACTCATCAAACAAAATTTCATGTAACATTTTTTATCTGATAACTATATTAATAACTCAACTCAATTTGAAAGTTTTATAAAGTTTTCACATTTATTCTAGTTTTATTTAACTTCCTTATATGCAAACTGATATACATTTTCTAATTGATGAAGTATAAGCCAACTTTTAATCAAATAAAATTAAATTGTTAACCAGAGTATATCAAACAATTGTTACAAAACATCTCGTAGAATAGATTCATAATTTTGGATTACCAAAAAGCCAATTTTATAAACTATTGAGGTAAAGTTTGTAGAATCATCATCAATTTGATAAATTTCTTCAGTTTACAGATAATTTTGAAGTGAATATTTTCCTGAATTATATCACTAACAAAAATTTCAATTTTTTAGTTTTAATCGTCAAACAGCAAAGATCTTCGCTTAAGCAACTACATATTATTAAATTTCTAGCTTTGAATATTTGTTAATATTTTAAAATACTAAAAGTTTGTTTCTTGTTTGTCTGTTTTCTAAAGCTAAGTTTTCAGCTTAGGGTTGTGTAGTCAAAATATCTTTATATATATTTATGACTTGAAGACAATCTATCTCAAGCAACAAAACTTTCAATTGACTGTAACTTCAGTTACTTGATTTAACCGACTTAAACATGATACATGAATGTATTGACATATACTCTAGAAAGGATCTACAAAGTCAAGTTATAAACTTTAAGACAACAAATATTATTACAGAATCAAGTATCTGTGAACCCAAATTGAACTCTGCATAATATAAACTTTATTTCCTGTTTTTATAAAGTTGGGTACTTATTTTTGTGAATGAGTTAGGAATTCTTCATTTTTAACTGATCAAGTGAGTTTGACGTCATTTTCACGTTTGGATGAACACTTGTTTTGAAGATTCAGAACAAATATTTTTCTAACTTGATAGATGTTATTTGTGAGAATGTGTTTTAGCGAGAGGTACTCTCTTCATGCACCCTCCTTCGCATTTATTGTAATAAATAAATAAAAATTGTTAGTATTATATATAAATTATATAATTTTTTAGTACTATACGGCTCTTTTAAAACTTATATTTTCTTCAATATCATCAAGTTCATAGTAAGAACAAAAAATATTTGAAATCATCAAATAAGGTTACTAATTAGAAAATTTATGGTCTTATTTAAAAATTTTTAATTTGTTTCTATAAATTTTAAACATTTAGAATATTAAGATACAATTTTGCATGTAAACAAAATATGTCTTATTTTTTTAGGTATACTTAAAGTTAAGTTGTTATGTTATTATTTGGCGATTAAATATTATTACGACTTTCATTCAATATTTCAATAAGTTTAATCATAATTTTACAATGTTTACAATTTCTTTAGACATTGAAAAGTTCAAATATTTTTAATGTCATTTTTAATCTATCATATAAATGGAATTAAAATGATTAAGTATGTTTTGTTGTTAGAAGATTAAATGATTATTTAATTCTTTTACATCTAGTTTTTATAAACCAAATTGTATTCAGCTCAAGTTGTATAGAAAGTTGTTTCATATTCAGGATTTGAACAAGTTTTAAAGCTTGAATATAATGGTTAACCTATTATTAACTTATTAAGGACTAATAGATACTAGATAAATCTTGTATTTATCATAAACTTGAATACTTGAAACAAATAATCTTTAAGTTACTTTAAGATTAATACAAAATGAGTGATAATTTTTTCAACAATTTGAGTTTTTATTGAAAAAGTCTTATAATATAACACTTCTGAAGTGTTATGTTAGCTTTAGAAGAATTTAGCTACTTTTAGTAAGAGTTTTACCAACAGCATGCTTATTCTAAGAACTTAAACTTGCTTTTATGTTTTCTGAAATAAACATTTAGGAAGGTAGCATAAAAATAACATAACGTTAACTGTAGTAACAGCAATATAAAAATTTAATCAACTTTTTGAACTATCTTCTTTAAACCATAGCTGAAGGTAGATGGAACCTTAAAGAAAGGATTGTTAAATCTATTTTTAAGTAAACAGTTATTTCTGTAGTCAAGTTATTAAACATTCTTTGTTTGATGATAACTTGTTGAAGGCTACACTTAGATCCAGTTTGCTATTAAGTTATTTATTAGATAGTAGTGTTTGTGAAATGAATCTACTAGTTAAATATTAGTTGTTTTTCATATAGTTTGATTCTACTAACAACTTCACCTTGAAATTCCACTTCGGTTTACCACTTTTATGAATAAGAACTGATGAATATTTTTACTTTTCAGAAGACGAACAAATGTTGTGAAATGTGTTCATTCTGGAAATTGCCAACGTAAACCACAACAATGTGCCAATATGGTGAAAGTTTACACTTATGTGAAAGTTCATATGTCGACAACTAGACAACTGTATGAAAATAGTACTCTAGTACTGAGAGTCAGAAAGGTAAACATTTTTCTTGTTATGTTTTGTTGGATAATTGAAGCGTTTTAATTCAAAACTAAATATAGTCAAGTTATATTTCTAGTTTAGGTAATATTTTTAATGAGAAGACTTTATTTTCATGTCTTATTGTTAATTTGATGATTTTTTACAGTCAGTTGAGATCTTATCTGCAAGTATTGCTGCTGGTAATGAAGAGGGGTACTTTGAACTTCGACCTGGCAGATCAAACTGTGAGTTTATGAGCGTGTACATGACATTAGCAGATATGTTAAGAAATCAGTTTAAAGTTGACAATTATTATAATTATTACTAACATTTATTTTTAAATAAATTGAAATAATAGCTTCAAAACTAAATAGATTACAGAAACATAACTTTTCTACTTTTTATAGTTTCTTTGTTTCTTCAACGACCAATTCGAGGCCCTTGGTCTACAAAACTTGTAATTAATTTTAAGGAAACTAGTCCAAGAAGAAAATCTGTTTACAAGACTGTCGTTGTATTTGTATTCGTTTCGAAATATGAGTTTTAGTTGCTCTCAAAAACTGGTTAATCTCTAAAGTTATGAATATACTTAGTATGTAAAGGTCACATGCATGTAAAACACGATTTAAATGAAAACAACTTAATTTCTTAAATTTTACGTCAATATTGTTGTATCTGCAGATAAAATATTTTGTTTTTGAAACTGGCATATCTAAGTCATTGAAATAACTATAAATGTAAATACAAAATTTTATTTTATTCTGAACGTTTGTACATTTTAGCTCTGAAAATAAGGAGATTTATAAAGACTCAATTTAAGAAAAGATGAATTATAACTAAAGGTCAACTATAAGCAATTTCAAAAATTTTTAAATTAAGAAAGAAAATTAAGAAAAATATGTTTACGATTAAAACAAGATACAGGATTTACAGAGTATAAATTAATAACTATAAAAACTCGAAATATTTTACGAAATAGTTTTATAAAACATATGAAGCTTATAACTGAGTTGTTTATACAAACAGTATAGGAATAAAACATTCCCAAAATCTAATGAGTTGTCGAACAACACTTAAGGAACAGAATCATTTAGAAATTTGTTTTAATCATACCTAGAGCCTTTTCAGTATCATATTATCAAATCATTCATGTAGAATCAAAAAACTTTTTTGTATTTTTGATTTTTTATATCCTCAAATTGTCTTACAACTTTTATCTTCTTCATTTTTACTTTAAGCAGAAGAATCAAACTTCAAAAAAATACTTTGGACAAAAATGTTCTTGCTAAACTTTAAAACAATTTTTTTGAATCAAAAAAGCCTTCTATGAGTCTGCATTTCCCAAAATGTATAACAAAACTCATAAGAATGGAAAGTTGCTTTGTTTAATGCTATAATTTTTCAAGATATTTTTTATCTTTTGAAGTTTATCATCAAATTATCAGGTCTTTTAGGGAAATAAACATCGAAGTTCAACAAATTTTCCAATAATTAACAATTTATAAGATTCAGTTAAATTATAAATCATATATTTGTCTTAGAATCTACTTACAAAAAAAATGTTAATGTTTAGTTGATGTGAACATGTATAAAATAAGCTCTTAAAATAATATTTGTTTGAAATCAAGATATTTATTTCTAAGTATTTATTTGCAGCAACAAAAGTTATCAGTAATTTTTTGTTTTGAAACAGATTAAGAGTTGAACCCTCTGACAATATAATTTCATATTTGAAACTTGTTATCTCTGATTTTATATTTATATGATAATAAATTTGTTGAAATGATTCATAGAATATCAATTCTTCCTATAAATCAACGAATTGACTATCGAGACTAAATATTTTCAAATATTTATCAAACTTTTCAATAATCTCGAAGTAGATGAAAATTTGGAACCAAAAATTTCAGATAAATAAGAAAAGCGATTAAATAATTTCCTAAATTGATCTTTCCACTAACTCCTAAAGAATCTCATGAAGTTTATTCATCTGTAGTTCAACTGTTAGTCATTCACAGCCAACAACCCAAATAAAAAATACAGAAAAAAAAATGAAATAAAAAAAGAAGAGTATTGCAACAAATGATGTAATTAAAGATCTGATGAAGATCAGGAAGATCCATGATGTTGCTCCGGATCGCTTTCATCCAGGAATCCTGATAAACACTCTAATTCTTCTTCTATAGTCTTCATTATTTGAACAAGTATTGAAGAAGGTGGCGTGGGATCACTTTCCACAAAACACTGAAACTTGATGAGCACAAGAGACTCGATAAACTCTTTGTGAAGAACAGGGAGCAAATCATTAAACAGAGGATGACAAGTGTGGAGGAGGCGGATCAGATGAGGACGGAACCTCCAGCATCTGAACATGGATGATTAGTTTGATGAAACAAGTCAACAAGGAACTTACGGACCTTTTATCAAGTTCATAATTAAGAATAGAATTAGCTACTGATTGAACCACTTGTAAAAGTTGAAGATTTGTTGAGTAGATTTTATGATGAAGAGTAGTTACACTTCCTAAGAAGTTGATTACCTATAAAAATGTTCTTCTAAATTTGCTGCAGATGATTTCATCAAAACTTAAAACTAAGATAAGATTATCGTCAATTTATTAATTATTGAAATATTTAATTATTTCATAAACTTTTCCTACCATCACTAACACCTCCTCGTGAAGATTACCATCTTTACTCAAGTCATAAGTTTGTTTAAGTTGTAAAATAAATTCTCCAATTCTACTTTCAGTTAGTAGCAAGGATGAAGCAGCTTCATGATCTTTTACTAGTAAGCAAGATATCTTTAAGAAGATCGGCGTGAAAGGAGGCTCCATTACCTCGGATAATTTGACAAATCTACAAATAGAAAAAATTTAATTGAAAAACTCTTAAATCAACCGAGAAATTTGATGAAAAATACTTTTTATAATTACAAGGTTGAGTGTTTAGTAAAAGCCGGGTGATAATTGAGATCACATTATCTTCAAACTCTTTTTGATTTGCTCGATGAATAAGAATATTCAATCCATCAGCCTGTAACACGTTTCAACCTTTTTAAACACTCTAGTGAACTACTTCAAGATGAATTCTATTTTTAATTGAACTGTATTTCGAGTTCAATTGAATATAGCCCTTGAATTGAACCTTGAATTGAACTTTCTGAGGTTTTGGGGTCAAAATTGAAACGTTTCTACTTGGCACGTGCTTAATAAGGTTTAATTCAATCATTCAGACAAACTTTAATCATTTATATATGAAACTTTAAAAAGCTAATTTTTACTCAACAAATGTTCGTTACAAAATTAACAGATAACCAATTACTTCAAAACTTACATTTTCAACAATATATTGACTAAGTGAATGAACATGTTTCACTAATAAAAGTAAATATTCTAAAATTTTGTTTTTGGATTCTACGTCAAAATCTGAAATGATTAAAAAATATAAATAGAAAAAATAAAGAGTTGATAAAACGTCACCTTCATTTGGTCTTGATTTAGATGAACGTCGAAAAACAGATTTAAAAAACTCATAGAAAGGTAGACTCAACCTCAAAACCGAATCGTTTGCTGCATCAAGTAACAATTCAATAAACTTACTTCGAGTTTCAATTTAATATAACTCGAGTTACATCTTTAATTAAATCAATAATGATCGAAATTAATTAGAAAAGTAATTATTTACAGAAAAACACATCAAATCCAACCTTGAGAACTAGTTTCTGGATAAGATTGAAAAATATATAAGCAAGAGCTTTTTGCTTTCACCAACAACCTCTTTTCATCTTCATTTCGGCAACTTCATGTAAATATTATCAACAACTTTTCATTTAAGATCGACAAAACTTACATAGTTAGCAACTTATCACAAAAAGTTGAAAGCAAACGACTATGAAAACAGGATGGTTCTGGAAAAAATGATTAAAGTTAGATAACCAACAAAACTGCAGAATTTTTCATTAAAAGAAAAAAGAATTTGTGAAAGCATAGAAGATTATAAAATAGAAAGGCATCAAAACTCACTTTCTTGTAAGAAGTCAGATAATTTCAATTTGTTTGTTTTGAAACTTTTTTCGTCAAGTTTTTGGAGTTGTGAATCTATAATTGAAAGTGAATTTAGTCAATTTCTGATACAGTTAGTTGGGAAACCTACTTTTATTCAAAAATTCATTATTTATCGACCTTGGTGTAGTAACTTTTATTGTTTTGATTTGCTTGAAACGGGAGTTTAAATCTGGTGAGCTGCTGAAAAACGAAACTATTAATAAACAGAAGTAGTTGTATGATGCAAAAAACAAAGTTTGTTCAAAACAATTTCTTTCATGAAAAATAAAGTTTAAAAATTTTATAATTTTCTCTTTCAAACCAGGATTGAGAATCAACTGTCCAATGATCATCTTGCACCTGCAAATCTTTAATCTTTCTCTTTGCATTTTCAAGCTCTTGGTTTACAAATTCTATTTGATCTTCATAACTTTGTTTCTATGAAATTAACAAATTTTTATTTGTATTTCAAATAGATGACTACAACATACTTGTATTAAGAAATAATCAAATTAAATTTTACAAAACTCAAACTTTGATTATTAGTTAAAAGTCAATTTTTCTTACATTTTTAATCTGATCGTTCTGAAATTTGGTTTTAATTTGATGAATTTCTTCATTTAACTTTGCTTTTTCGAGCCTTTCATTGGCTAATTGTTTTTCAACTCTGTGTAATTTCTCCTCAAGAAGCAATGACTTCCCAATCATCTCATTGTTTTTTCTCTTCATTGCTTCCATCTGATAATTCAAAATATTTCAAACTTTTAATTTAATAAAATATTAAACTAATTACAAATTTTTTTAAGTAAAGAACTTTTTTTAAGAAAATGCTGATAAAATTTCAACAAGAACATCAAAGTATAAAAAAGGTAATTCATAATCAAATGAAAAACAAAGTTTTAAAATGTGAAATAATAGATTAATGAAAATTATTAAGTTACAAAATACACAAAGAATAAAAACTTATTTAGTTTTACTCTTTACTAAACATGCTTTTTTGAGTATTAAATAGAATGTTTAATTAGAAAATTTATAGTGTTTATATTATTATTAATTATATATATTATTACATTATACTGCTAAGAAATGTACTACAAGAAAATTTACAGTTTTTATGAGTTGTTTATGTTAATTTATGTTTAAGTAATGTTTATCTACATAATGTCAAAAGTTTTATTCAGATGAAGATGATCAGACTTTTAAACAAATAGTTGTATTATGTAACCACAACCAAGATATATGTTTATTTGAAGATAATACTATCATAACATAAATAAAACTTCATGAATTTGTGCAGATAGCAAGAACTTTAAATTAAAATTCACCTGTTTGGTTTTTTTCTCATTTTCTCCATTTAAATTCTTAGCTTCAGTATCATACCTTAATCAATAAAATGACAATTTAAATAGTCCTTCAAATTTTATAAACCAGAATCAAATTCTAATAATTAGTGCATAAAAATATAATAATTTATAAAATTAAAAATCAGTAGTAACTAAACAACTTTGGATTTCTAGGTTTTCTTTACAACTAATAATAAAATTATATGATACTTTTCCTTAAGATTTTGAGACATAATAATTTATCAAAATATCACAGAAATTATTTTTTAAAATATTATTGACAAATTTTAACTGTAATTTCTGTAGTCTTTTACTAGATAAACTTTTTATTAACTATTAAAATTTATTAACTCTTATCATCTAAAACATAAATAAATTTACAATTTATAGTTTTAAACAAAAAAAGAAAGAATAAATATATTTTTATGCTTAACATAAGTTTGATCATAACAAAGATTCTTATCTAACAACTTTTTATTCAATAAATCTTTAAAAACTATTATTCAAAACTTTAAAAAATTACTCTTAATAAGGTATAAAAAATGGAGTTATTAAAACTACAATTAAAAAGTACAATCAAAAAACAATAAAACTTACAAACTACTCTCAACAGCTTCTATTTTATCCATTTGTGTAGCAAAAAACTCTAATTCTTCTAAATCAGCTTGAGTAAATTCATCTTCTGAAGCAACATTTTCTACTTTTTGTTGTTTATTATCAGTAGAATTCAATCGAGCTTTTTTTGCCTTTGGTTCCATTAAATTAGATTTTTGTAATTTTTAATATCCTCAATTCTGACAAAAACAATATGCCTTACACAACTGAAATTGATGTTTTAACGCTTGTATTAACAACGCTTCTGCAAACGTTAAATAAGTTTGTATACAATTTTGATGAAAAATTAGCCTAAAATGGTCATTTTAGTTGCACATTTTTTAGCTGTAGTAATTAATGTATAAAATACTGATGATATTATAAAACGTATTTCTTATTATATGCTGTCCGTCAAAAATATTTTCTTCGACTTATTTTGAAAATTAGAGGAAGTAGCATCATAGAAATATACTTCACTACTTTTTCAAATCCTAACAAACAATGTAAGTGCATGGTAAAACTTTTGCTTTTAGGCAAGATAATATTCTAGCACTATAAAAGATGTTGTGAGAAAAGTTATTTAGAAAGTATTTATCAGCACTAGACAACTATAACTTTTGGACAAAAAACAATTACAAAATTCTAACAATCTGAACAAAAAATCTCAAATCTGGTTTTTTGTCGTATAAAGTCCCACATAGCAATTTTATAGAGCATTTTATAAATAATTTGTTTGTTATGTTAAGCCTTACACTTGTTGTTTTATAAGTTAAAGCAGCTTTTAAACTCAGGTGTGTCAAACAATATTACGAGTTGCTTACAATTAGTTGAAAAGGGGTTAGGTCGACAATTTTCATCTTGTATTATTGCGTAAAACTAGTCAAAAACGATTTTAAATTTTGGTATTAACCAACCAACGATGAGTTCGCTAACGATATCTTGATTCAACCTTTTTGAAAAAATTATTATCATGTAAATAGAAAATGACCGCCAGAGATTTATTATTAAAAATTGAATAATGGTTATACAAAGCACCGAACATTTTTTTTTTATTATGAAGGCGGAATAATTTTCGCATTGAACCTTTTAATTACATAAATGCGTAGCTTATCTATCAATTATAAGTTATCAATGTCATTAAATTAATATTTTTTTATTATTACAAAATTCTGTACTCGATTCTAAATTGCTGAATAAGTGAGTAATAATGATTAAACATTTATCTAAGATCTTGAAGAAGGCTTCTGCTGCATCCTAATAACTTAAACTTAACTAACCACTAAACTAACTAATCACTCAACAACCTTATTAGCTACATACTTTTTTTTATTTTTTATTTATCGTTCCACAAACTTTCGTTTTCTTATTAAAGTAAACAAGATTTTTCGATACATTACAACAAACGATTATATGAAAGTTTTAAATGCTTAATATGATTTAAAATGTTCAGCTTTTAAAAAAAATTCATTTTTCTTATTAAATTTAGAAAAATCTTAGGTATAGGTTATAAATTTATTATTATTTTTTAATTTATAATTATTAAATTGGTAAACCTACAAGGTTAAAAATGTCATAAGCTTCCACTTTCAAATAAAATTTAAACACGTACAGGCAGTTTCTATCCCTGCCGTATTGTTAAAAGTTTATTATGAAACAGCTTTCATTTTATTATTATTTGTTAAATTATTATTTATAATCAATTATATTTTGACAAATTTATTATGAATCGTTTAATATTTTGTAATAAAATTACTAGTTTTGTTTAATTTTTATGATAATCTTTATTTCCAGGTTAAGTTTTTGAAGTAAACTTATATAAAGATATCATAATGGTAAGTATTAATTTTAATACTAATTATTAATTGTTATTGGTTACTGGTAGTAATTATTTATTTATAAGGATTATAATCAACTATTTTTATAACTTTATAAAAAAATTACAGGATGTTTTATCTGTAAAAGACAAAGTTTGATTATTTCCATTAAAACTTAAAAATATTTATTTGTTATTCTCTGTTATCAACTTATTATATTATATCATTTATTTTGATTATTTACTTTATAGAGTGAAGAACTGAAAGTTTTAGTAACTGGTGCTGCTGGCCAGATCGCTTATTCTTTACTTTTTGCACTCGCTAAAGGAGATGTTTTTGGAGCAAATCAAGTCTGTTATTTTTAAATTTAATTGTTATTTATTCAAATAAAATATAAAGTTTTTTGTGTTAAAGTTGTAGATTATAGTTGTTAAATTATTTGATTTTTAATAAATAAAATGTTTTTTTTATTTTAATCAAAATTTGCAATAAAATCATAAAACATTTTTTTTATCTTAGAATCTTCATTTGGTTCTTCTTGATATACCTCCAATGGCTAAAGCTCTTGATGGAGTCTGCATGGAGCTTGAAGACTGTGCCTTGCCTAATCTAAAGAGTGAGTTTTTTTCTTGAGCCCAGCAATTTAAACTTTTTATTTTTGAGTCATTTTAGTTTGCTTAGTTTTAGAAAAACTTAATTAATTTTTGTGAGCAGATGTTACTGCTACAACTGATATACAAGAAGCATTTACTGCAATTGATTTTGCTATACTTGTTGGTGCTATGCCAAGGCGTGAGGGAATGGAACGGAAAGACTTACTGAAAGCCAATGTACGAATTTTTAAAGAACAAGGAAAGGCTTTAGACTCATTTGCCAAAAAAACTGTCAAGGTAAAAACACCCAAAACTTGCAGATTATTGATAAAATGATTTGAGTAAATTCAAAATAACTTATTTTTCAAACTGTTTTTTCTATTCTAAATTTTAATCAAGTTTTCGTTTGTATTTTGATGTTCGAAATATTTTCTGGCAGGTTCTAGTTGTTGGAAATCCTGCTAACACTAACTGTCTCGTAGCTGCTCTTTCAGCCCCCAGCATCCCGAAAGCCAATTTTACTTGTCTAACCAGGCTGGATCAAAACAGGGCACAAGCTCAAGTATGTCTTTCTTGAAAGTAGCTTTTCTTCGATATTAAATAAAGCTGCTATTTCACGTAAAATTTTACTGAACAAAATATAAAACTTCATTTAATTTCAGATTGCTGGTCGCATCCAAGTAGCCAACAGTGCCGTGAAAAACGTCATCATTTGGGGCAACCATTCTTCAACTCAATACCCTGATGTCAACCATGCAGTTGCTACATTAACTAGTGGCGAAACAGGTGTTGTGAAGGCTGTCAACAATGACGATTGGTTGAATTCCGAATTTATTACTGTTAGTGTCTTCAGTAGACAAGTAACAGATACTAATCAACATTTCATGTACAGACTGTTCAAAAACGAGGTGCTGCTGTTATTGCTGCTCGTAAACTCTCAAGTGCCATGTCAGCTGCTAAAGCAATTTGTGATCATTTGCGTGATTGGCATTTTGGGATCGATGAAGGATGTTGGACTTCAATGGGAACTTACTCTAATGGAGAATATGGGGTTCCTGAAGGGATTGTCTATAGTTTTCCTATTCATATTCCTGTAAGAGGTGTTTGAAGTTTGATTTGTGATGTTTGTAACTTGTTTCTTGTAGTCTGAGGGATCTTACAAGATTGTTGAAGGTCTTACCATCAACGATGACTCTCGTAAACGTATGGAAGCAACCGCAAATGAATTAATTGAAGAAAAAGCTATGGCTCTTGAGTTTATATCTGAATAAATTTGAAGTAATGTCGATGTGTACAATTCTGTTAATTACACATGATATATCTAACTCAAATATACTACAATATTTTCAAATCATTATTTCTCAATTCTGACTGTACTTATGTTAAGCTACATCTTATTAAACAAATTATGAAATCTGGTGCTGTGTATATCAAATCTTATCTTTATTAGTGTTGTTATTTATCTAGAAATAAAATATTCAAATTATTATATTTGTTCTCTGAGATCGATTTATCAAACTTATCATCGAGCACGATAAAAACTTGAACGAATATGATAGTTACCAGGAATCTTTCGATTGAAGGACTATATCATATGATAAAGTTCAAATCAACAATCTTGACATAGACTGCTGGATAAAGATGGAAGCTTGGCTGAATTAGAAAAAGTTTGAAAACAATCTCTTCAAGACAGCTCGCTTTCGCTTTTACTACGACAATTAGTAATTGAAGAAGTGTCTCTCTACTCAACGAAGTACCACCGTGTCACTTATCTGCAACTTGAACATAAACACTAAATGTCAAAAGCGAACACAACTCTACAAGCATGATAATATCTTATAGAATAAAATATCAAAGTTCTAGAGATTTATTTATTATTAAACGCCTGAAAGTAGTACCTTCCGCTAACACACATGTTCACAAATAATATGTAACGAGTGATATAACACATGGGATTTCAGAGGTCTTGGAAACATCTAACAATTACATAGAGTGTTAATAATATAAAAAAATACAGTTTAGAAATGACAATGTTGGCAATTTTATAAAGGTTCAACTTCTTCTTGACCAGCACGACTGATTCTGACATGCCAATGTCTGATGGGAGCTGGTTTCAAGTATTAATTGTACGGTATGACAAAAAATTGCTCTGACCAATGTACCAGGTGATATGAGCTTATTAAGATGTAATGGGTGTCGTCTGAGTCGATATATCTTGAGGGAAGGACTAATCGAAAAGAGGTCATCAAAGTGAATGTCAATTAAATTGTGGAAAATTTTAAAAATAAGAATTAAGTCGTATTTAATCCGTCGAATTTCCAAAGTATCTAAATTGAAAAAGCTAAGACGATGTTTATAACTATCATATTTAATATTAAGTTTCCTGCATACTAATCTCGTAAATGTTGCCTGAATAGACTCGATTTTTTTGATATCACTAACTTGATATGGCATCCATGCACTGACATTATATTCAAGAGTTGGACATACGTACAATTTGAAAAGGTTGATAAAAAAGCATGGGTCCTTAGAATTTAAGGTCTTTATAATAAGATAGACAAGGTTGGTTGATTTTGCAAAGATTTTAAAACATAATTGTGCCATTTAAAGTCAGATAATCGGGTAATGCCAAGGTCTAGCTTAGATTTATAATTTTTATCTTTTTTTAAGTTAAACTATTATGGTGATTGTTGTTATTATTTTTGTTATCTTTTAATTTGCATTTTACTAAAAAGTAACTAAAAGTAAGTACTTTTAACACTGTTAAAAGAATTCGTATGTTAGGGGATTTTTAAAAGTTGGAACATGAATTTGTAGAAATTAAGAGAATATTTATTCAATGTATTGCTAAGTAATATTTGAAATTAATTTAATGTAATCGTGAAATTATTGTTTTTATAAAAAAAACTTTAATCTTTTAAGTGTATCTTAGATAAACTGAAAAGTAAATATTAAATTCATACTTTTGTAAAAGTAATTAAAGATAATTTAAAATGATTTAATACTGAAATAAAGAATTTTATTTTTTAGATAATATTGTAATTCAATTATTCTTCTTGTTTTAGATTGAATTAGTTTACTTTTAAATTTTTTTTTTACTTTAGTTATTATTTGTATATTTTTTCTAATCTAATCATAACATTTAAAGGTTCTATCAAAATGTTAAAATCTTTTAAGATTGAATCATGTTTAAGGAACATCCAGCAAAAGAGTTTACAGAGAAGTTCAAAATTGATTAATTTCACACAAAATAGATTTAAAAGCAAAATTCCAAAAACAATTAGATTAGAAGAATTTAAATACATCAAAAACTATGAAAATAATACTGCAACAGAAGCTGCTAAGAAATATTTCGATACAAATTATTCAAAACAATTTTCACAAAGTTTATGGAGATCTATGCGTTGTGCTTTGTTGTCTCGTAAAAAATATTGTACACTTCTTAATAACAACAAAGAGACAGAAGAATATGAATTAAGTCTCAAAGCCAAAGGAGCTTATGATATCATTGAAAAAATGAAAAAAAAAAGTATTTTATTAATCAATGATCTTAAGATTAAAATTGAAAAGACTCAAGCTGAATTATATGAAGTAGAAAATATAGAAAGTGATTATAAAACATCGATTCAATCAATTAAGCTATTTTCTAAGCTTGAAAAATTAGAAGCGGAATTGTCCACAATAAAATCAATGCTACATTGTCAGCTTAAAGTTTATACTTTTGCAAGAGGAGACTTTTCGGAGTTTGAAGACCCAACTGAAGATGATTGTAGCTTTTTATTTGATCCAGCATCATTACTTCCAGTTTTGCTTCTTAATCCAAACTCTACAGACTCCATTTTGGATGTGTGTTCTTTTCCAGGAGAGAAGTTGAGTATCATGAGTCAACTATTGAGTCATGGAGGTAGTTTGTTTAAAAAAAATAATTTAATAAATAATTTATAATATTTTTTCAAGCTTATAACTTGGTGGCGAATGATATTTCGAAAGAAAATCGGAAAAATCTACAAAAAAGTATGAATAGAATTTTACCAGAAGATGTCATAAGTAGACTTAATCTGAAATTCACAAATTTTGATGGTGAAGAATGGTATGAAGGGGGATATTCAAAAGTAAATTAAAAAATGGAAATCACTCAAAGTTGAAATAATCAGTTTTCATGTAAAAATCTCCTTCAAATTAAAAACTAATCAATTTTCAAGATACTTGTTGATGTACCGTCTACTGAGGATAGAACATCTCTTTATTTTCATGAAGATCAACGCAAAAGCATTTTCCATCGGAGCAGGAAACGTGAGATCAATGCTCTTCCCGGAACTCAAATGACTCTCCTGAGGTAACTGAAACTTCTTTAAATTTCTTCATTTTAATGTTTAATTGTTTAGAAATGCAATCTTAGCATGTGCTGATGAAGGTACAGTTGTATATGCAACCAATTCTTGTTCTTCATTTCAAAATGACTTTATTGTCGATCACGTGATTCAAGTAAGTTTCAGTAAAGTCAGTAAGCTTCTAAATTGATCTACTTGTAGGAATTGTGGGAAGAATTTGAAGTTGAAGTGAAAGTTCACTCTCTTGAACCTTTTATCAATATGTTTAGTGAAGAATTCAATTTTATTACTTCATCTAAAGATGTACCATCTCATGGGGTCTTGATTTATCCAACATTAGATGCTAATGTTGGACCTGTTTACATTTCTAAATTAACAAGAAAATCGAAAATTATTTAAGATGTTTTTACTAAATAGAATTTAAATTTTCCAACAACAAATTTGTTTTTTTTTTGGATTGAGAAATTGTAGAAGAACTGACAGTTTGATTTATTAGTAACTAAAAAGCAAAACAACAAATTAAAAGTTTCTTTGAGATTTGGTTGATTGCTTGCTGGTTGTGCTCCAGAAATTGTGTCGTAAACGAAATAAATATATTGAAAAAGAACGAGAAAAGTTGTTATTGTTTTCCGTCCAATATCTTGCTAAAACAGTTTTGCCTGCTTAGCATATTGTATGTTGTTGTCGGGCTAATGTGTATCAAGAATGTGTGACTGAGGTGTTTTGCTGCCACGATATATAATGGATGCGATGGAGGCAACAAAAGTGTTCAGTTTATTTTCATCAGCCTTCGGCAAAGTCTAAGTCGTGTTTGATGTTATTTCTGTTTATTAGATAGTGATCGCAAGTTCTTTTTTGGGGAGTTATTATGTTTTTAATAATTTTTGTGTTCAAAAACATTAATAAAAAAATTCATTCTAACTAGTAAAATTTTATACTGGGTGTGGGGTTCGAACCCACGCGGACACCGTCCATTGGAACTTAAGTCCAACGCCTTAACCACTCGGCCAACCCAGTTGATACAACTTTATAGTTTTTTATTTCTTTAATTAAACATTTTATTGTAAATTAGACTGACAAATGGTAAGTGATTTACTAAAACATTAAAATAATTTCTGGTTTTACCCAGATTGTGATGGTTGACTTAAAATACAAAACTTATCTTATAATTTAAATTCTAATAAAACATACAAACACGTTTTTGATTTGATAGAATTATTTAAAATAGATTTTTATTTAATTTGTTCCCAAACTTTTATTGAAAATTTGTATTTAATTGAAATGGTTTTTATTTATGAAATATCTTTGAAATCATAAATTATATGATAAATAGTCAAAACATATATAAAGAAATTAGTAAAAGTTTATATGAAGCATAAAATGTGTTATACTCAAAAGTAAATTGAATACTAAAATCAAATCTTAAACGATAAAATAGAAATTAATAATAAAATCAAAATATATAATTTTAAATTCATTTGATAAAATTATGATGATAAAATCAAAAACAAAACATTTCGAAGTGATCTTATAAGATGTTGGAAAAATTTAATAAAAATTAAATATAAAAATTTTCAGAGTTTTTATAACAAATAACCTCAGGTGAAAAAAGATAAAATATATCTGTTTATTATTTGTTGTAAAATTATTTGATATTTTTATAAAAATTATTTGTATTTATCACATTGGATGTATATCTCACTGATATTTCTTAAACTGTTAATAGAAAGTCAGCAAATATATAAGATGAGGATATTTTGTGAAATAAAGAAGGATAAGATTCGATTTATCAGCAAATTATTAGATTGATATCTCTGGAATAATTTGAAATTAGCTTCTTGAATAGACATCAAAAGGTAAACTAAATAAAAATTGATCTTATACAATGGTGCTCTGTGGAAACTAACTTCAGTTGTTGGTGACAGCAAAATACTCGGACCAAATGACACTTCAAAATATATTTTATTTGGTTATGTGCAAAAAACCTAAACATTCTCTCAACTTGAATACCTGTGGCTGATTTAATATTAAAAAGTCATCTTACTTCCTAGGAAGAAAACTTAAAAACTGAAGAGATTTAGATGATAATGATTCCTAGAATTAAATTTTGAATCTATAGACTCCTTCCTAACAAACTGATTTTAGATTGTAATAATTGAATCATTTAAAGATGAATCTATTCGAGTATTTTTCAACTAAACCTTAATGAACGAAGCAATTTTATTTGTCGAGTAAAACCTAGATAGAAAACACATTCGTCAACAATTTTGAGGTTTTGTCAGCTACCCAAACCTTGCTTAGAAAAAATCATAAAAATGACAACAACAAAATATACGTTAAATTACTCTATTCTTGCAAATTAAAAAAGAGAGGAATAGTTAGCTTCTATCAGCTTCTGGACCTGAAAATTCATTGATGATTAGTGGAAGTCACGTGACGTCAGGCTTCACCTGTTGCCAGCTTTACGTTTGTCTTTTCTGTTTGGAGTAATTAATTCTTCAGAAATTAGTTGCAGTTTCTTTGCTGTTGGTTTTGAAACGCGTTTGGGGCGAGGAGAGTCACCAGAAACTTCTTTATCATCTTCAATGATAGTTTTTAATAACGAGGACCTGACAGGCAGTCTCCGGGACCGACGAGGAGCCACTTCTTCCGTTGAGTCACTGTTACATGAAGTCAAGTTGAAAAATGGAAAAGTTCAACATCGAGTCATCACCTGGTACTTGATACTTCAGTTGAATCTGGTTTGATGACGTCATCACCCTTCTTGCGACTTCTTCGCGTAAATGTCGATGTTTCCTACAAATGAAGCTGAAAAGATGCTTGAAAGAAAAGAGATTTCAACCAACCGCTTCATTCTTGTCAAATCGAAGAGAGATCCGTTGACTCCTTCTTTTTGAAGGAGTTTTTGGAAGATTTGTAGATTCAGGAAGATCTTTGGACTTCTTTTCTGGTGGTTCATCACTGTTTTTAAATATAGGAGGACATAGAAGAGTCGGGAAGTTTGCTGGGGTCTTGAATTGAGATGGGATGAGATTGGAAGTAGGTGGTTTTGTAACTTTGCTACTTTTTCGTTTACATGATTGCTTTGGAAGTGAAGGAGCTGAAAATTCGAAGCTCAAACCTCGAATATCTAGAAATTAAAGAGATGGGAGTTTGTTCAAGACTTCTTCTTCTTACCGTGAACTGTTCGCCTTTTATGATTACGTAATATAGGAGGTGAAAGTGAGAAATGAGGGCTGACGTCATCTCTTCGCAGTCTTTTCTTCGGTTTAACTTCTTCTGAAACATCAAATCTTGTTGAAATCAGCTGATAGATTTGTTGAAGGAACAAACCTTCTGATGTTGTTGACTTCGATTTACGCAAGCGAGAAGCAATTGGTTGCTGTGGTGACAAGACAACCAAACCAACATCTTTATCTTCTTTATCTGCATCTTCCTCATCTTCTTTAGCATCTTCATCTTCTTTATCTTCTTCATCTGCATCTTCTTTATCTTTGTTTGACTTTTCAATCTTTTTATTTCTCATTTCTTTAATTTTTGACAACTTCAATTTTCTATTTCTTTTTCGAGATCGACACAATTTTTTTGAACTTTTTTTCACTTCCTTTTCGTCAAGTGAATCTTCAAGACCTTCAGACCTTATGACGCCATCAACTTCTTCTTCTTCATCAGCAGCAGATGTAATGACGTCATCAACTTCATCCTCATCAGGAAACGTTATGGCGTCATCAACTTTATCTTCAGCAGCAGCAGATGTAATGACGTCATCAACTTTATCTTCAGCAGCAACAGATGTAATGACGTCATCAACTCTATCTTCAGCAGCAACAGATGTAATGACGTCATCAACTTTATCTTCAGCAGCAACAGATGTAATGACGTCATCAACTTTATCTTCAGCAGCAACAGATGTAATGACGTCATCAACTTTATCTTCAGCAGCAACAGATGTAATGACGTCATCAACTCTATCTTCAGCAGCAACAGATGTAATGACGTCATTAACTTTATCTTCATCAGCAGCAGATGTAATGACGTCATCAACTTTATCCTCATCAGCAACAGATGTAATGATGTCATCAACTTTATCCTCATCAGCAACAGATGTAATGATGTCATCAACTTTATCCTCAGAAGCAGACATGACTTTATCATCCTCTTCTTCAACTATGACATCGTCTTCATCTTCAACTATGACATCATCATCTCCTTCTTCAACTATGACATCATCTCCTTCTTCAGTTATGACGTCATCCTCTTCTTCAGCTATGATGTCATCGTCTCCTTCTTCAGCTATGACGTCATCCTCTTCTTCAGCTATGACGTCATCATCTCCTTGTTCGGCTATGACGTCATCATCTTCTTCAGCTATGACCTCATTGTCATCTTCAAGTATGACGTCATCATCTCCTTGTTCGGCTATGACGTCATCATCTTCTTCAACTATGACATCATCATCTCCTTCTTCAGTTATGACGTCATCCTCTTCTTCAGCTATGATGTCATCGTCTCCTTCTTCAGCTATGACGTCATCCTCTTCTTCAGCTATGACGTCATCATCTCCTTGTTCGGCTATGACGTCATCATCTTCTTCAGCTATGACGTCATCCTCTTCTTCAGCTATGACCTCATTGTCATCTTCAAGTATGACGTCATCTTCTTCTTCAGCTATGACTTCATCTTCTTCTTCGGCTATGACATCGTCTCCTTCTTCTAATATGACGTCATCTCCTTCTTCAACTATGACGTCATCCTCTTCTTCAGCTATGACGTCATCTTCTTCTTCAGCTATGACGTCATCTTCTTCGGCTATGACATCGTCTCCTTCTTCTAATATGACGTCATCTCCTTCTTCAACTATGACGTCATCCTCTTCTTCGGCTATGACGTCATCTTCTTCTTCTACTACTATGACATCATCATCTCCTTCTTCAGCTATGACCTCATTGTCATCTTCAACTATGACGTCATCTTCTCCTTCATCAACTATGACATCATCATCTTCAGTCATGACATCGTCTCCTTCTTCTACTATGACGTCATCCTCTTCTTCAGCTATGACCTCATTGTCATCTTCAAGTATGAC
Source organism: Pegea sp. RAD2-039 (assembly GCA_034620365.1). NCBI lineage: Eukaryota > Metazoa > Chordata > Thaliacea > Salpida > Salpidae > Pegea > Pegea sp. RAD2-039. The sequence goes on from JAQGEQ010000020.1 coordinate 766,805, forward strand.
GTCATCTCCTTCTTCTACTATGACGTCATCTTCTTCTTCGGCCATGACGTCATCCTCTTCCTCAGTTATGACGTCATCTTCTTCTTCAGCTATGACGTCATCATCTTCTTCAGCTATGGCGTCATCTCCTTCTTCAGCTATGGCGTCATCTCCTTCTTCAGCTATGACGTCATCATCTTCCTCAGTTATGACGTCATCTCCTTCTTCTACTATGACGTCATCTTCTTCTTCGGCCATGACGTCATCCTCTTCCTCAGTTATGACGTCATCTCCTTCTTCAGCTATGACGTCATCATCTTCTTCAGCTATGACGTCATCTTCTTCTTCGGCCATGACGTCATCCTCTTCCTCAGTTATGACGCCATCTCCTTCTTCAACTATGACGTCATCATCTTCTTCAGCTATGACATCATCTCCTTCTTCAGCTATGACGTCATCTTCTTCTTCAACTATGACGTCATCTCCTTCTTCAGCTATGACGTCATCATCTTCAGTCATGACATCATCATCTCCTTCTTCTACTATGACGTCATCTCCTACTTCAACTATGACGTCATCCTCTTCTTCAACTATGACGTCATCCTCTTCTTCAGCTATGACGTCATCTCCTTCTTCAACTATGACATCATCTCCTTCTTCAGCTATGACGTCATCATCTTCTTCAAATATGAGGTCATCTTCTTCTTCAACTATGACGTCATCTTCATCTTCAGCTATGACGTCATCCTCTTCTTCAGTAACGACGTCATTGTCATCCTCAGTTATAACATCATCTCCTTCTTCTACTATGACGTCATCCTCTTCTTCAGTAATGACGTCACCATCATCTTCTTCAGCTATGACGTTATTTTCTTCTCCAGTTATTTCGTCAACATCTTCTGCTACTACCACGTCATCGGTAACTACTTCATCAAGTTCTTCAACAATTTTAATATCTTCTTCTACTGAGTAGTTACTAGGAGCTGCTACGTCATCATTTTGTTGGATGACGTCATCAGTTTGTTGGATGACATCATCAGTTTGTTGGATGACGTCATCAGTTTGTTGGGTGACGTCATCAGTTTGTTGGGTGACGTCATCAGTTTGTTGGGTGACGTCATCAGTTTGTTGGATGACATCATCAGTTTGTTGGATGACATCATCAGTTTGTTGGATGACATCATCAGTTTGTTGGATGACATCATCAGTTTGTTGGATGACATCATCAGTTTGTTGGATGACATCATCAGTTTGTTGGATGACATCATCAGTTTGTTGGATGACATCATCAGTTTGTTGGATGACGTCATCAGTTTGTTGGATGACGTCATCAGTTTGTTGGATGACGTCATCAGTTTGTTGGGTGACGTCATCAGTTTGTTGGGTGACGTCATCAGTTTGTTGGGTGACGTCATCAGTTTGTTGGATGACATCATCAGTTTGTTGGATGACATCATCAGTTTGTTGGGTGACGTCATCAGTTTGTTGGGTGACGTCATCAGTTTGTTGGATGACATCATCAGTTTGTTGGATGACATCATCAGTTTGTTGGATGACATCATCAGTTTGTTGGATGACATCATCAGTTTGTTGGATGACGTCATCAGTTTGTTGGATGACGTCATCAGAAGCTTTTGTTTCTCTTATGATGTCTACTTCCATATCTTCAACATCTGTTCGTGTGAAATTAAAATCAATTTTTTAAATTAAAAATCTTCAAAAACCTTTTTCAAATGAAGAGTAGGCATCATGGAAAGATAAATCGTCGCTCACATCAGCTTTACTCTCATCCATGAACTCATCTTCAGCTCTACTCTCATCCATGAGCTCATCTTCATCTCTACTCTCATCCATGAGCTCATCTTCATCTTTACTCTCATCCATGAGCTCATCTTCATCTTTACTCTCATCCATGAACTCATCTCTATTTAAACCAATCGACATCAAACAATCAATTCTATGAAATCAGCCAACCTGTCGTTGGATGTTGCGGAGATTTCTTCATCAAATCGAATCTTCTTCTTTGTATCTAATCGATCTGTGTCCAACCTCTCTGATTTGTTCATCTCTGTGTAAATATTTGATCTTCGCCTAGAAGAAATTCAGTGAGTGAAAGACACAAAACAACATTCACTACTCACAACTTGCTCTTCAGGATCGACTGTGGAGCTTCCGGACTTCGTTTTTGAACCCTTGATAGGACCGGGGTGTGTAGAATAGCTTCAACTGATGCTTGTAATTTGCTACAAACAAGTTTTTAAGATTTATGAGATGAAGTTTAGAGTTACAACCTTAAATCTTTCAAAGGGGTCTTCTCAGCTGGTTTTTCGACTGTTTCTTTCAAAGGGGTCTTTTCAGCATCTCTCTTTTTTTCTGTGTTTCTGAATCTTGCAAATAACTCATCTTTAGACCAAGCAGACTTGGCAGCAACAGCAGGAACCACGTTCTTGTGGACTAAATAATCAAAAAGATCAGAAGATGAAGATCAGAAGATGAAGATCAGAAGATGAAGATTAGAAGATGAAGATTAGAAGATGAAGATTAGAAGATGAAGATTAGAAGATGAAGATTAGAAGATGAAGATTAGAAGATGAAGATGAAGATTAGAAGATGAAGATTAGAAGATGAAGATTAGAAGATGAAGATTAGAAGATGAAGATTAGAAGATGAAGATTAGAAGATGAAGATTAGAAGATGAAGATTAGAAGATGAAGATTAGAAGATGAAGATTAGAAGGTGAAGATTAGAAGATAAAGATAAGAAGAAGAAGAAGATCAGAAGGTGAAGATCAGAAGATGAAGACTAGAAGATGAAGATTAGAAGATGAAGATTAAAAGATGAAGATTAAAAGATGAAGATTAGAAGATGAAGATCAGAGGATGAAGATTAGAAGATGAAGATTAGAAGATGAAGATTATAAGATGAAGATTAGAAGATGAAGATTAGAGGATGAAGATTAGAGGAGGACTTTTCACCTGTCTTATGTGACCTTGTCGAATTAGAATAGTTTTTAATACTTGGGATGATAGACGTCAAACACGTGATCAATTTGCTGACGATAAGCCGGCTGGATGTTGAAGACTCATCAGTTGCCTTTACAAGGTAGAATCAGGTGAAAGAATAAAACGAAGGGGAGAGGATGTTACCCTTTTTCTGATAGTTTGACAACGTTGAAACGCTTCAAACGCTTCTTGATGACGGTAGCGGGTGAGGTGGTGAAGAATCAACATATCTGACGACTTGGAAGACTTCTCTTCTTGTAAAAACTTACACAAGAGTTTCTGTGGAGATAGGAGTTTGTAGTTGTTAGTAGCAACCAATCACGAGCGTTTACGTCATCTTCCGCTGACAGATCCATCGATAGAAATTGTCGGAAGTTGTTGTTGATGAAGCTGATCTTGAAAAGATACGAGATGATCTTCTGATCTTCCAGCTCTTCGGCTTTAGATTTAGCAAGATATAACGCCTCTAAAAATTTCCTATCAACATCCAAGAGATGACAAAGATATTAAGAGACACAGTATAGATCCTCACTTGTTGTCACATAAGATCCGCAGATGGAGTCTAACATCATCCGGCTGCTCACAAGGAGGTCGGAGAACCAACAAGTAACGAAAAGCGATATCCGCGCGATGACAAGACACAAAAGTGATCAAAAGATGACGATGTTGCCAGTCCACAAGTTGTTCGCTGACTTTACTCTCACATAACTTCTCAAACGACTCCTGGAAGTCAATGGAGTGAAATACGAGGATCATGTGATCAGTCGGGACATACTTCAAGATAACCGCGATCGAGAAACCAGAAAGCGCGCATCAACGAAGTAGTCTCTCTAGAAATACCAAAAGTGAAAAGAAAGCTGTTCAGCATCTCCTCCATCTTATTCAAAAACTCTTCATCCTTCTCTTGCTGCTGAAGATCACAGATATTAGTTTGAAAAATATCCAAGGATCTTCCTACTTCTAAATTCATCTCTATGACGTCAAACAGGAAGTAGAGAACGATGGACTTCTTGGTGACGTCATCAAGCTTGTTCAAGTAGAAAATGTCGAGAAGAGCCTGAAAGATGTGGAGTTAAAAGATCGCCTGAAGATGATCTGTAGCTTACAATGATGTTTGGAGGAGGATAACTTGTGTAGTGATGCGAGAACGTCCGCCATCGCTTTATGATGTCATCATGTGACTTCTCGATGACACCATCAATTAGTAACACACAGCTGGTGTGGTTGCTAAGCAACAAAGAAGTGAGTGCAAGCAGCACGTGACAAGTGACGCGACTTACGAGGTTTGTTTACGTTTGTTGTGAAAGAATTGTTGAAGACTTGAACTATCATAAAATAAATATTCTTCAATTTGTTCAGTCTTTGATCTTTCAGGCAACAATTTCACTTCAATAAACCAGAATAACATCTGAAAGAAACATTTGTGGGTGATGTTGGTGGGGTTAGGTAAGATGTACCATGATGTAGTCGACTAGAAGACACACCGCAGTCTTCTTCTCATCTACCAAGTAATGATCTTCATGAGTTTGCTCACTCAACATCTAAACACAATCAATTAATTGTCATTTGAAGTTACTACAAGTTGAGTACCTGATAAATGCTGTTTAAATTATTTAACTTGGAACGGATACTTGATAACTTGGTGAGATTTTCATCGATACAAGAGTTAGATGTTGTGAACACTTCCACACCTGTGATTGTCGAAAGTAAGATTCAAATGACTCAAGCGTTAAAAGTACTTACAGAAACTGTTCAGTTGGTTTTTAGCTGAACAAACGTTGTCCCATGCCCATGTCAGGACAACTTTCAACACTGCCTGGGTGTGGACATCATCTTTGTTTTCAAACAAGCCTTCAATGATTCGCTTTAACAAAGTCATCAGGTTGTGTTTGATAGCTGAAAATATTAAAGTTGAAAATAGAATGAAAATGATGAGAAGACATACCTGCATCAAGAATACCAAACTGTTTATCTTCAGTAGAGGTCGAACGATCTTCTTCTAATAGACCCACAAGCTTCATTTGCTCATGTGCAGAATCAGGATATATCAATGAATATAAACCCTTCTTAGCTAACAAGTCGATCACCTGTACATCATCAAGTCTTAATATATCGATAGTAAAATGATGAATGAAGAACCTGGCGCTGAACACCTTGTATAGAATAGTTAGAAATTTGGTTGGTTTGTAGACAGCATATGTTGAATGAAAGCGACGAGGGAAGGGCGAATTGTGGAGGTGTGGGACGTGCCCTGGTATTGAAGGGTTTTAGACTGTCCACACAGGTACATAAAGACTGTAGAAGTAAAATTACTCGAAATAAATTTATCAAAATTAAATAATAGTCAAACTTACTAGAATTTGTTCCGGGTTGTTTTTAAGGATTGAATTGATGTTTTTCTTTATATAAAAAGAGTCATGATGATTCCATCTAGAGATCAAATCTAAAGTGAAGAGGAATCCAAAATCGATCTGTAACTTACCTGTAAGTGACAGGCATTTGTGCCATGTACCAATTATTAAGATCAAATATAGTTGTAACTACATTGACATGTGATTTCGATTTCTTTTCTACCCACGACAACAAGTAGAAGCTAGCAGTTGGAGAGGTATTTTCTTCATTAAGTTCAAAGTTTTGAATATTTGAAGTGAAAAGTTCTGTAAGAAGATGTTGAAGAAGTTGCTGAGCAACTAGCAGCTTACCTAGAGTGTCTGATTGTATAATTTGAGGTGGAAATATATTAGAATATTCCATGTAGTAACTTAGATTACAACTGTAGAAGTGACGATAATATGAGATGATTTGATCATGATATCGTTGCGTTTGTTTAGCTTCAAATACAATTTCATACATCGAAGAAATTAGTTTGTAATTATCATTTGATCTGAAAAGAAAGAAAATTGAAATCTCATCATTTTACTCGATGATATCTTACACTTGATCATAATCTTCCATCTCAGCGTTCTTCACAACCCATAAATAACAAACACTTCTTGGATCATTATCAGGTTCTTGTAGAGAAAACTTGACAACTGGAAGCATGCTGTCTAGCTGACTACTAAATCTGTAAACAGAAAGTGAATTCTTCAAATCATTATTTGATACAAAAATGAAGACTTACACTAATGACAAGGTTGTCAGGTCGAACACTTGAAATTGACCAAAAGAGTAACCGACAAATAGAGACAGTGAGCGTTTGTCGAAGTACAAACACGTGATGGAAACTTCCTGCCGCTGGTATGAGTTTATAACTTCAGAATCAGGTTTAATGTAATTAAATATTTCTCCTTCTGCGGCAGAACCTGGAACTGATCAGTGAAATAAGAGATTAGTTTCAAAGATATCAAAATATAAGTCACCTAGCTCAATGGCAATGTGCTCATTGCTCTTATTGAGTTCTTGTCGAGTTTCTAGGAGTTGAGATTCAGATAACACATCAGTTACAGGTACAATTCTAGTGACTAAAGTACTTGCTGATGTTTCAAGCCTACGATTGAACAAAATCATCAAATTTCTATTTAAATATTCAGTAATTGATATAAACCTAAGATCTACTAGATACAGGCTTCCACATTTAGTTCCAACTGCTACAATTCCATGTAAATGGTGTAAATTAGATGAGAGACTCTTACAACAAGATAATTGGACGCAAGTGTCCATAATAGGCTCAAAACTACGAATCTAAAGTAGGAAAATTGGAAAATGATTTATATAATGAAGAAAAATAGAAACTTTGAAGGGAACTTACCATATTAGGCATCTCAATATTTTTTAGAACAACTTTTGTTGAATAATTAAAAATATATAAAAGACCAATTGTATCATCTACATCAACTGCAACTAAGATTATATTTCCTATTTTCTAAAAGTATAGAAAAAACAAGTTAAGATCTATCTATAAAAAAATGATAATAAAAATCGATATACCTTACAAGTAACAATTTGAAGGTTTCGATCTGCTGCTACAGATATAAATGAATAGTATAAAAACCTTCTTCCATTTTTTTGATTGAAGATATATAACTTCAAGCCATTCGAAATCCAAGCTAGTTTTGCTTCTACAAATAATTTGTAAGTTTAATTGATATTTATCATCTATAAAATTATATTCTAAATGATTTACATTTATATGAAATTATTTAAAACCTACTTATTCTGTTTCAAAAATAATTTATATCATATGCATTTAAATACTTAAATGAATATTAAAATTTAACAAAACATATTTGTACCTGAATCAAGATAACCCCCTTTGCAATATCCCCCCTCATAAAATGAAGAACTTAAAGGAAGATTGGAAGAAGATATAATGGTTGGTTCAAAAGAAGTTTCCATTTATAATAGATGAATACAAAAAACTAGTCTTCAAGTTTATAACAAACAAAATCTGTCAAAAACATTTACTAAACTTTCTAAATGCTTAACTAACTAGAAAAAGAACGGTTTAGATAAAGTTTATAAAGAAAATCTAAATATATAATTTGTTTAATTAATAAGCATCAATTCAAAACTTTCTATTTATTTAATTGTAAAAAAATATGATTAATGAAAAAGTAATATTGAAACATGGTTTTGTTACAAATTAACTTATTTAATAATTTATTTATTAATAATAAAAGTTAGAAATATAAAACTATTCAAATAATTGAATGTAAATAGTTGCCAAAAGTAAATTATTAGATCTTGAATTTTTAAAAAGGTAGATTCAAAATAAACAAGCTCATAATCAACATAAAAAAAAAAAAAGTATAATAACTATGCATATATAACATATATAATAATAACTATACAATAACTGGTGATAAAAACTAGAATTACTTAAAATCTAATAACTCCTTGATGATTAAAAAACTCAATAAGATTATAAAAAAAATTTGGCTGAGCTGAAATTTATCACTGAAAAATATAATTTTTTATATTACTTAATTGTTTTTATTATAAATACATTCATTATAACTTAAGACTAAATATAAAATAAAATTAATAAAACTAACTGTACTACATCATTACTATAAAGATGGTTTTATTACAATAAGCTAGTTAAATAAAAATATTAAATGCTCAGCATCGGAAAAGATCCAATCTTTTTGGTTACTATCGAAAATATAAAATTCAAACGAAAAATACTTTTAGTGAAATGAACAGACTAAATGACATTTTTGGCTAAAAAACAAAAATTTTCAAATTATAATTGAAAGTATTTTTTACTTTTTTAACAATACTTTAAGTAAGTATGAAAGCTAGTCTTCTAATTACCTATGATCCGAGCATAAAACTTGTTTGTAAGAAAAGTTTTTCTTTTTTTGGTGTTGTTGATCGAGGAGATTTTTGCAGGTCAAATTGTCATGCTAACCAAAGTTATTATTTAGTTAATCTCACACAAAAACTTAATACCGTAATAAGTAAAAACAAAGTATAAAGTAATTTTAACCACAAAAAAATATTAACGAATGCCAGCCTTATTTATGAAATACCTTGGCTTTTAGCCTTATAAGGAACCTATTTGAAAATTAAAAAGCGCTACCAAACAACATTTTATTTTGTGCGTATGAGACATTAAAGCAAAAGAAAACACCGCTACAACTAACATACCTACAAGTTACAAAATTACTTCTTTACTGTGGAGCGGAATGTTTCTTTGGAAACTTGGGTCCATTGCCGCGCAAACGATTTCTTCAGTTTTTTTGTACTATTACAAGTTATAGCGCACGCTTTCGTCTTCAAGATACAAAAATCCTGAGGGCTTAGGTTTGATGATGAAGAAAGCTACAATTCTCTTCTCTAAAACGTATAGAGTAACGTCCACGCCAATTCTGAGTTTTTTAAAGTGCAAGAGCGTACCCTACTGTTTAAAAGTGTTGTCTTTGAAGTATTTCTTCATCTGGGATTGTTCTGGAATCAAAATATTCAAAATGAATCGGTACTGATTAGAAGAATACTGATTAGAAGCACTTTTTTCCAAAAGTTTGTTTTTCAAGTAGTTCAGTTTAACCTTCATAGCCATCATATTTTCGTATCTTTTATTGTATTTAAATTAATTTAATTAATTAAAATAAATAAATAAATAAATAAATCTTTGTTCTGTCGAGCTTTTTTTGTTGTCTTATTTTTTTTCTAAAACTGTGAGCCTGGTGGTCATTTTAAAGGAGGTCTTCTGTGATAAAAGTTTTCACAATTTTTTTCTACGGTATCCAAACTCTTAGCGATCTTTTTTACGTTTTTGGATTCCTTCTTATTCGCATCTTAATGTATTTAAGCTTGGCTGGACCGCGTGCAACGCAAAGTCGTCCTCTGTTACTCCGTGGTGCATCTGATAAAATCTTAGTTTATAAGCCGACTTAAAAGTCAAATAAATATTATATGCTTGTAGGAAGAAAATGAAATATAAATAGATAAATTTAGTAAATAAAAAGACTTCAATTAAGAAAGTAAAACTTGATCGGAAATTTTCTATTTACTCTAAGCCCATTCCTGTGCTGTTTTTATAAACAACTTAGTTATAAAACAGACGTAGAGGATTATTAGAAGCCCATCTGCTGTAAACGTTACTGGCCATTTTATCGACAATGTAAAAATATTAATATTTTTTTATGTATTATTTGTTTAAGTTAGGTTCTCTTCTTCTCTATACCCTCCTAGGTCAAAGACTTAACTATAATATCATTCCAGAATGAGTCCTAGCTAAAAACGTTCTAGCGTTCCTCTTTATTCCTGGCAAGTATTTAATAGAGATAAAGCCAAAAGAATTATATCTGCTATCATTTGAAAAATCTTTTTAGGATTCAGAGTTATGTTAGTAGGTCGTCTTTTTAAAACTGTTGGAATGTATTTTCATAAAAACTATTTATTTCTAACTTTTGAATTTTAGTGTGATGCTATAATAAAATTTCCATACCACCTTACCGAAGTGTTGACTTCACTTCATTCAGACTACTAACAAGTATCAGCTATGAATCTTCAGCTTATGACTAATTTAAATGTTACGAGAGCAGACTATCTCAAGAAACAGCACCCTTGCAGCCGCAACCGACACCTAATACTCCACGCCACCTATTTTAAGATTTTTGTGTAGATTGTATGCTGGCTGTACTTTGATAGTTTGGCAAATTCATTCCATTATTTATTACATTTGTTTATTGAAACTGTACCAGCTGGAACCATCTTACATGGTACTACCGGTAGTCTAGATGTCTAAAAAAAGTTGAAAATAAGGCTGGTTAAGCTCAATAAATATATAAAAGCAGAGTCAACAATTCTACAAATTAGATTAAAAATGCTACCTGGTTTGAACATCCGGGTTGAATTTAAGAAAGAGCGACTCAGACCTAAAGAAAGTTTGGTGAGGTTGTTGTAGAAAAATGTTTGCTCTTGGTATGATTTGGATTAATTGTGAGAAAAGCGCCAACAGTTTAAAAATATCCTCTTTAAATAAATTAGAATATTTTGAAGACTTGCTTTCACTCAGCGCTTTTAGTAGTTTAAAGAAATCAAGGTCAAGTGGATTAAAAAAAACACGACTGTGTAATGTCTTTGGAGTAATTTTTATATTCATTTTATATTTTTAGGTTAATTTAAGAAGAAGAAATTACAATTAGCTTTAAAAAACTTGTGACTGAATGAAAGAAGAAGTGGCCTGCTTCGGGCGATAAGCCAGGGCAAAATGATGGAGATCTAGTTGTTGTCCATACAGCAAGATACCACTTTCCACGTCAACAAGATATGTAACAGAATAGAAGAACTGATGCGGTTACACCAAGCTGGACTATCTATGAGGCTACAACTTTGTAGTTTTGAGCCCTGTAGTGTCATTAACTAAACTAACAAAGTCCTTCTACCCGGGTAGAATAGAGCTTGTCGCAAATATGTGTCCGCCTGAGCTTCAACCTTCCACGTGTTGGTTTGGGGTGATAATAACTCATAAAGTTTGTTGAAGGTACTTTAACCAATTTTGGAATATGTTTTTGACTTTTAGTTGGATTTAATAAATACTTAGGTAAAATATCTGAATAATTTTCGAATTTTTTATTTTAATCTTTTAAAAAATGTAATCTGCGTTTCTAAGAAGCATGATATCTGTAAAGGCATATTTTTGTTAGTTTTTTTTATAGAAAAACATCTTTCAAAATGTCAAGTAAGAAGCTTTTTAATTACTGAGTTTTTTTACAAGCCTAGGTAGATTTACTAAATTTTCTAAAATCAATTTACAAAGAGAACAACAATTTATTATATTAATATAAATTGCTATGAACACCATAAATCAAATTACATAAAACGGAAAGTAATTAGAGTAGATTACTACTCAAATTTCTTTTCTTTTATTAAGAAATCAAACGGTATTGAGTAGATGAAGCTTAAAAAAGGTGCTGAGATTCAGCATAATAATTAGTAATACTTAAACGCTTGTAATTGGAAATGAAGTAGAGATTACTGATCTTTTTATTATTTGCTTCATCGAATATTTTGTTTTATATACCAGTTTTTAAAATCTTTTACTTTTGAGTGTAAATTTGATAAACATTTTGTTTAAAAACAACAAAATCTTCAATTTTCAAAGAGAGTTTCCTCATCTGAAATTATAATTACAAAACCTTCTACAAGAATCGTAGTAAATACGAATGAATACATCCGTTCTAATAGCTAAATAGATGAAGGAACAAATATTTCCTCACAACTAAATAGAAGTTGGGCGAGAAAAGGTACCATCGATGGTAGATTTGTAGTAATGGTTATGTCAGGTGTTAGTGGTCAGTTTAAAATTGTCTGGTCACTAAACAATTCTTGAGTAACAGCACTAATGAACATAGGAAAGCTCTTTTGGTGATGTAGATGCAGATCTATCAAAGAGGTGACTTGTTTTGAGAAGTTGCTTTCAAGTAGGTTTACTTCTCCGTCAGGATCGATCTGAAATCATGATTTTAGTTGGGATCAACTTGAAAAGTTCACCGCACCTCAAACAGGAGGTGGTCATCTTTGGTTTCCGCATACATCGAAGTCAGTTTAAACTGACGTTCAACTGAACCATTGACAACCATATATCCAAACAAGCAGTAGAATACCTGTCGTAACTGCTCGATAATCTTAGAATAAGTCTCTCTCAATTGTTCTTCGCGTAGATGCGCCAACTCGATTTGTTTTTTTGCTCGTTGTCCGAATTCGACTGACAAACAAACAAACATCAACTGACATCTACGTAGATATCAACTACAAACTTTCAGACATCGACACTTCATGACCAGTCTGGATTTCCTTCAACTTGTGCTTTAAACGTTTGTTTTCCAACTGAATCTCTTCCAACTGTTTTTTGTGTGATTCTTTTGCTACATCTACTGGATTCATACAAAAATGTAGAACCTGAAATGGAATCGATTTATTTTCTGATATTTGGTTGAGTTGAAAGCTTGAAAACCTGAGTGCTGTCTGGGTTGTATCCTCCGCCATATTTGTTTTCAAATTTGTTCTTTAATTTCTCAAATTCTTGTAGAAGTCTCTCTTTCTAAAAAAATAGAATTTGCCATCAAACGAGGTTGAATTAATGTTTAAGATACTACTGATGAAATTAGAAACTCTTTTGCTTTTTCACTTACTTCTTCTTGAAGACTTATACAAGATGTGCAGGACTTTTGGGTTTTAGAGGCTTCACTAGTGTGCTGGAATCAATTAGACAAATATTATTAGATAAAAAGGTTGAAGTAGCAAATAGTCAAACCATCTTATATGCTTCTTCCAGCTTCTTCTGTAATTCTACATTTGTATCATGAAGTGATTTACATCTTCTTTGAAGTTGATTTGTGGATGTAGCATCAACTTCATATGTCTGAAAGATATTGATTGAGATGTGGATTAGAAGAAGATCAAATCACCTTCAACAGATTATGTAAACTATCCCGTTCATCACATGTGATCTTCAAACGCATCTTACATTCTAAATAACTTCTCTCAAGACTTTGAAAGTCTTCTGTGTTAGTTCGAATCTATTAAAATAAACTCGTGAATATCAATTCGTGAGAACACGAATTCTCTCATCTGAAATATTACTGAAATTCTGTTAGAAATTTACCTGAGCTTTTAAAGATGTAACTTCATCTTGAAGTCTTTTCTTTTCTTCTTCACTAGATGATAAATGATGTCTCATCTTGCTGTATGTTTTCAACAACTCTCTTTTTTCACTATCTAACCGAGTTACCTAACAACAAAACATAAGATAATAAACAAAAGTAGAGAAATATGAGACTGACTTCGACTTTCAGCACATCAGCAGTAGCTCGATTGTTATGATTGGCTTGCAGTTGCTTCACTTGTTTGTTTATCATCTCATTTTCAGACTTCAGCTTGTCATAATCTTTACATTTGCTCCGAAATCTTTCCAGCTGACTCTCAAGAGCGTTGTTCCTCTCTTTGAGAAGGAAAATATTCTCATTTCTCTCCCTGTAAGAACTTTCTGATTTCACTTTTGCATGACAAGTTCAGATAATTTAGTAGTTTTAGAAAAAGTAAAATTTTGAAATCTAAAACCAAAAAAAAGGTCTTTAGAAAGTAGAAACAAGAAAACAAACTTAATAGCAGAAAGTTTCTCATGTAGCTTCTTGTTCACTTCTTCAAGATTACTTAAGTTCTTCCTATTCTCATGAAAAGCCTATTTAAATCATGAAATGTTGATTGATTTGAAACAAACATGTTGATGAGGACATACATCTAGCATATGTTGGGTTTGCTTCACATCTTCAAGTTTCGAATTCAAATCTTTAATAATTTTTTCAGCAATGCTCAGATTGTTCTTCAATTCATCGTTTTCGCATCGCATGCCACTCATCTTCTCTTCACTAATCCAAATAAAGTTTGAATTACAATAAGCTTGAAGTAGAATGTTTCAATAAGTAGTTAAATTTGCTTAAAGAAAATAAACTAGTTGAAAATCAAAGTGAACTTCTTTTCGACTCTAACACTAAACTCTGTTCGATTTACGTTTCTATATGTTTCTTGTTTATTTCTTCTTGGTATTTTAGATTCATCAACATCAATTCTGATTTCAAAAAGTCTCGGTTGTCACTCAAACCTCGCCGGGTGTTTTCTTCTTTAGTGAGTTTACTCTGTAAATCTGAAAACAAAGTAAAAGTTGACTAAAACTTCTCTAGATGGGAAACTTTTAAAGATGAAGGCTATGTAGGGAAAATTGTTGAGTTTTTTATACCTGCAATGGCAGCCTCTTTACTATTTTCTATTTGAAATATTTCGCGTTTCAACTTTTCAATGATAACATCTTTTTTATTTGATTCTTCTACAGTGCTCTCATTAAGTTTAAAACTTTTTTTTAATATATCCTGATTTTCTTTTTTCAATTTATTATTTCTAGAAAGTATAAAAACTGAATTAAATTTCAACAACTAAAAAAATATGAGATTTTGATGAAAGTTATAGAAACAACTCACTTCTCTTCTAATTCACTGATAGTTGAAATCAAGCTAGTGTTTCGATCTTCTAAATCTTTTTCACGTTTTTCAAACAATCTTTTTTCATCTGAAAATTCATGTTTGGCTTTTTTCATTTCCAACTATAAAAGATTAAGCGAAAAAAGTAAATTAATCAGAAAAACCAATTATATGTAATATTATTAGATCTGAATCTCAGTTCTAAGCTGTATCAACGGTTAAGATATTTTTTTATTTAATAAATGTACTTCAAGCTACTTGAGAAAAAAATGATAAAACATAATATCAACATTTTACCATAAAACCATTTAAATCAAATTGTAAAGAACTTTTTAAGATAGAAACAAACCTTGTGAGAGAAATTTAACAAATTTGTAGTGGTTTCATTGGTTTTATTTGTGGTAGAACTTGGTGTCTAAACATTCAAATAACATTTAGCAAAAATAAGTAAATATAAAAATTAAACAAGATGAAGTAACATCTTTGACAAAATCTACTTTAAAAAAAACTTAAAAAGTTAATTATAGTAACAAAATAACTTTATATTTGAAATATAAAAAATAATAATAAAATTGGAAAGAATTACTGCTTGTGAATATTGTTCATCTTCCATATATTCTTTATGAAAACTTTCCAAAAGATTTTGAACAATTGAGCTTTGGGATCGACTGCTAGAATTTTGTAGAAAAGTAGAGTCTTTTGAATACATCCTAATTGGTCAACAATGTTATACCATAAAAAAAGTAAAATTAATTCAAAATGAAAAAGCTGAAAAAATACTATATGTATCCAAAAACTGCAAATATAAAATCATACTTTTGTTTTTTATCAAATTACATAAATATACTCAAAACATACTAATATATATATTTATAACAAGTTAAATATTTTAGATTTGATATCTAAGTTATTTTTTCCTATATTTCTTATAGTTTTATCACCACATATTAGAAAACAGAATATGAATCCATCAATAACTTAAAAAAGGATAAGTTTGAATTTATTTGTAATCAGAAATTATTTAGAAGTTAATAATAATATTTTAAATAGCAAAAAAATAGTATCATAATATCAGCATTTAATTTATTAAATTTTACAAATAGTCATAAAATCTTAGCATCAAATATATTTGTTATGAAAGGGTTAAGCTTTCAAAAATTTAATGTTGGAGATATAGTGCGAAAATAAGTTAAACATTTTGGTCTAATATTTCCTTGTAAATAAATTAATCCGTTCTATGCTATAATAATAATCAAAGATAAACAAAAGTTCGGTAAATGTCATTAAAAAAGTTTAGTTTAAATAAATTTAAAACACGATTTTACTCAAAGTTAAAAAAGAGAAATCATAAATAAGAGCTCCACTTAATCATATTCAAGCATTGATCAGTGAAATTACTTAAAATTGTTTAAATTGCAAGACTTTACTAAAGAAAAACTTTTAATATTTTTCAAACTAAATTAACCGCAATAGTTTTTACTTACAGCTCATTACAGCGCAAGAGCTTGAATACATCTTAACAATTGTATAAACTCCGTCCGAACTTTAATTTAATTTTGATTTGAAGTAGCAGTTAGTTTACCTAAAAATTAAATAAGTATTTGGTAGATAAGACACATTGATTTGTAAAATTCATCACCTAAAAAATCAAAATTATATTTTTACCCATATATTTTTCAAAATGAATTTTTATTTGAATGATTGCATTCAAACTTTGACAGAACAAGGTGCTCTTTAAGTTTATTCAGTCACACTACAAGTTTTTATATATTTATTTATCCTATTTATAATAGTTTATATATTTTTATAGCTCTAAGGACTGTACTTTTGAACACTTACTAAATTTCAATAAAAATTTAAGTTGAAAGTAGTACCTGGTACTACTCAACCTGGTACTACTCAAACTGGTACTACTCAACCTGGTACTACTACTAGACCTGATAAGGATAACTAGAAAAAAAAGCGCAAAACCAGGCCAGTTAATGGTTAAAAGACTGTTCAATTGTTATACCTGGATTCACAGTCTGATTTTAGGACTTAGCACTTTAATCCTAACGAATAATTAACGAGCTCACCATAAGTTTTATTTACAAATGAATTGATATTATCTAAACTAGCAAAGATTTTTAAATCAATAGTTATTTTTTAAAGTATTTATTTTTGTAGAATTTTTTTTGTTACGTGTATATTATATATTATTTTATTATGTTTATATTATACCTGTTTAATTTTCAGTTGCTGCACATGCTAATAAGTTCGAAATTTGACTCTTTTAATAAAAAGCCTTAAAACCCATGATATACACTAGCATCTTTCTGAGTGATATCAACAACTTTACAAATTAAGTAAAGTAAAGGTCAAATTATTTAATGATCTTGTGTTTATTTATCATCTATGTAATTAATTTTCTTAATCTTTTCCTTATTTACTAATTAATTAATTTAATATTGCCTATTTTGGTTTTATCTGTAATTTGATTTGAAGGACGAGTTTAGAAATAATTTAACCTTTAGCTGATTTCATCTGTGTTTTTATCTTTAAAGTAATCAACTTTGACTGCAGCAATTCTGAATGCTTAGTTTGCAATTCTTTAAAGTTTTGGATTTAATTCTTTGAAAGAGAAATTTGTTTTTGTGCAGCGAACTATTTATGACAACAATTATAGTTTTATATTCATAGAAAAATATTGACAAGAATATAGAGAATTTAACATTTTTGATTTTGTAAACTTAAAAAGTAACTTGACTTTGAAATTTTTTATATATACGTAACATTTTCTATAAAATAAAAGAAAATAAAGCAAAGATGAATTATTTTTATAGTTTTGTAATACTGATAATTAAGCTTTTGTATTAATATGTTAGATCTAGATAAATAAAAGATAAATTTGAAGTTTTTGAGGAATTAATTAATTTTGTTTTTACTTTTTATCGTTTTTAAGCTTATTAAAATAATTATTTTTCATGATTGCTAAAATTTTAATGGAAATTTAACTAATTTTCTTAAATACAAATTGATTAGTAATAATTATAAATAAACTTACTTTTTGCAATTTTTTCAACCTGAGTTTAATTTGATTTTTAAAATACAGTTAAATATAACAAAGGTTATTTTGACAAAATTGTTAGAAGTTCAAAATGCCGGTTGCTGATAATATGGAATTAAGTAAAGATTCTGAAAGTTTTTCGAAACCGCTAACTGATGTAGAAAAACGAAGACAAATTTCAGTTAGAGGGATCTCATCTTTTGAAGGAGTCAACGACTTAAAAAAGGTTTCAATAAATTTGTGACTTAGCTAACAAGATTTTATTTTTACTTTAATTGGTTGTTAATATTTTTTATGAGAATAAATTGCTTTTTAACAGGCATTCAACCGTCACCTCCATTTCACTTTAGTGAAAGATCGTAACGTCGCTACTTCTAGGGATTATTATTTGGCTCTTGCAAATTCAGTAAAAGATCAATTAGTAGGAAGATGGATTCGAACTCAGCAATATTATTATGAGACTGACCCAAAGGTTTTTAAATAAAAAATGAATATATGAAAACTGATAAAAAGTAATATTTTAGAGAGTTTATTACTTGTCTTTGGAATTTTATATGGGTAGAACCCTTCAAAATACGATGATAAACCTGGGATTACAAAATACTTGTGATGAAGCATTATATCAATTAGGTTTAGATATTGAAGAATTAGAAGAACTTGAAGAAGATGCAGGTTTAAAGCGTTTTGTAGATGTCCTGGTCGTTATTAAATCAACCACCTACAGGTCTAGGCAACGGTGGGCTCGGAAGACTTGCTGCTTGCTTTTTAGATTCCATGGCAACGCTTGGTCTTGCAGCTTATGGTTACGGAATTCGTTATGAATATGGAATCTTTAATCAAAAAATAAGAGATGGTTGGCAGGTTGGTTAAATGTATAATTTGCTGATCAAATTCAGATGGTGGTTGATTAGGTGGAAGAAGCTGATGATTGGCTTCGTTATGGCAACCCATGGGAAAAAGCTCGACCTGAATATCAAGTTCCTGTTCATTTCTATGGTAACGTGGAACATGAACACGATGGGAGTTGGGAGAAGCCTAGTAAATGGGTAAACACGCAGGTGAGTTTGTACTAGATGCTGCTGAGTCATGATTACAAGTGATTTTGATTGACAGATTGTATTTGCTTTACCTTATGATACACCAACACCCGGTTACTGCAACAACACTGTCAATACTCTTCGTTTGTATTCAGCTAAATCTGCAAACTCATTTAACTTAGGAGTTTGTAAGTTTTGAAGATATTTGTTTAATTTCTTCACTTATTTGTATTTTAGTTAATACAGGAGATTATATTCGAGCAGTTTGTGACAGAAACACAGCAGAGAATATTTCTCGAGTTCTCTACCCTAATGATAATGTCAGTTTTTAACAAATCTAATTTTTGGGAATCATAACAAATCTCTGTTCTTTTATTTAGTTTTTTGAGGGCAAAGCTCTTCGTTTGAAGCAGGAATATTTTGTGGTTTCCGCCACTATTCACGATATCATTCGTCGTTTCAAATCTTCAGTTTTTGGATGTCGTGATCCTGTCCGAACCAACTTCCGGACTTTTCCTGATAAGGTGATTCCTCATTTCAATCGATAAAAATATTCAGAATGAAAGTTGGAAAATTCGACAGGTCGCGATACAACTAAATGACACACATCCATCTCTAGCAATCCCAGAGTTGATGAGGATCTTTATTGATGTTGAGCATCTTGAATGGGATGAAGCTTGGGACATTGTAGTGAAATCTTGTGCTTATACCAACCACACTGTCCTTCCTGAAGCTTTAGAGCGATGGACGGTGCAAATGTTGGAAACCATGCTGCCACGTCATCTAGAGATCATCTACATGATCAATCAGAAACATCTACAGGTTCCCATGACTCTTTGATGAAACATCAGAAGTTAGTTGCAGTGTGTGTAGGCTGTCGAGGAACATTTCCCTGGAGATGTAAGTCGTCTCCGTCGTATGTCTTTAGTGGAAGAAGATGGGGAAAAAAGGATCAATATGGCTCATCTTTGTATTGTTGGTTCTCATGCGGTGAACGGAGTAGCTGAGATTCATTCTCAAATTATTCGAGACAGCATGTAAGTGAAGTTGCAATCTTCAAATTTATCAAAACTATGCCCCAGGTTATAAAGACACTGAAGTTGTTTTACAACATTTTAAATATCTTCAAATTGATTAATGATCACTTGTATTAGCTTCAAGGACTTTGTGGAGCTTGCTGAGAAACTTGGACAACACAACAAGTTTCAGAATAAAACCAATGGGATTACTCAACGTAGATGGTTGATATTATGCAATCCAGCTCTTTCGGATTTCATTTAAATTCATTTTCTAATTAAATTAATTATCCTTTTGTGTAAAAAGTTTTTATAATTGTACTTGAGTAATATTAAATAGTTTTTATTTGAATGAAAAACCCAAAATATTTGATAAAAGACAACACAACAAGTTTCAGAATAAAACCAATGGGATTACTCAACGTAGATGGTTGATATTATGCAATCCAGCTCTTTATTTAGCAAATCGGTTGTGAATATGCAACAAATCTAGAGTTGTTGAGAGGGCTTGAAAGTCAACTAAATAATTCCTCATTTTTACGACAATTATATGAAATCAAGCAGGTTTTATCTGAAACTTCAACTAATTAGTTTTATGCAACCTATTTCATTTGTATCAGGAAAATAAACGAAAGTTTGCTCAATATGTGAAAGAAGAATGGAAAGTAAATATCAACCCGTCTTCTATGTTTGATGTTCAGGTAATTTCACCTTCTACTACAAAAAGAATTTAAGAAAATTACAATTTTAAGGTGAAAAGGATCCATGAATACAAACGGCAGTTGATGAACGCTTTAAATATTGCTGTGATGTACAACAAGATCAAATCCAATCCTGAATCAGAGTTTGTTTCACGAGTTGTAATGATCGGTGGAAAAGTAAGTTGGAAAAATCATTTCTAGTTTTTGATATCAAAACTAATTTTTGTAATTAAACAGGCTGCACCAGGCTATCATGTGGCTAAAATGATTATCAAATTAATAAATGCAATTGGTAAAGTGGTTAATAGTGACCCAGTTGTTGGTGATAAACTGAAAGTTCTTTATCTTGAAAACTACAGGTTGCTAACTGCTGCAAATCTCTTTTTAACTTTATATTTGCATCAAATCTCGTAACAAGTTATATTGCAGAGTTTCTCTTGCTGAAAAGGTTATTCCTGCATCGGATCTTTCTGAACAAATTTCTACAGCTGGTACAGAAGCTTCTGGGACAGGAAATATGAAGTTTATGGTTTGTTCGATTCTCTACGCTGTACTAGCAACTGATATAATTGTTGTAGATGAACGGGGCACTAACTATTGGTACAATGGACGGAGCAAATGTTGAAATGGCTAAAGAAATGGGAGAAGAAAATATATTCATCTTTGGATTAAGAGTGGAAGATGTTGAAAGACTCGATAAGTTAGTACAAGATGAAAACTTTTCTCTCAAATCAAAATTGTTGAGTTTGTTTTAGAAAATTCATTAAAAAGTAAATATTTGTTATTTGCTGATAAATTTCCGGTTAGCTCTTCAAATATCCGTTATTAAAACATATGACTCATCTTTCTTAATATCTCACGTGACCCGAAAAATATCTTTTTTAGAGAAGGGTACAATGGACGTCAATATTATGAGTCTTGTCCAGAATTGAAGAATGTGATTGACCAGATTTCATCAGGGTTTTTTAATCCCAGTGAACCTGACCTTTTTACTGGTTTCATGAACAACTTACTCAATTATGACAGATTTAAAGTTTTAGCTGATTTCAAATCTTATATGGAATGCCAGGAACGAGTTTCTGAGGCTTATAAGGTTTGTTTGCTTCTTTCATCAGTATTTTAAACTTTCTCTGCTTATAGGATCGCGACTATTGGTCGAAAATGTGTGCTGCTAACATTGCTGCTTCTGGCAAGTTCTCTAGTGATAGAACAATCACTGAATATGCTGAAGATATTTGGGAAATGAAAGTACAACCCGGAGTAACTATACCCGCTCCTGATGAACCTTTAAAAGTCACTCGAAACTAGATTTATTGCTCTAATGTATAAAAGTCAGTACACTATTGTCTATTAACCACTGTATCTCAATAACCTTTATTGTACACATACCTTTCTATACCATCATGTACTTTTCACGTTTTAATGGTGTTAGTCTTTCAATTTATGCATATTATAAAACTTAGTCGTTTAATTTCGCTGCAGTAAACACACAATTTCAAAAAAATGTTTTATTTGATCATTAGTTCTCAATCTTACTATCTTCAACCGATCTAGAAGCAGCACAATAAACTTTGAAACTAAAGTCACCTTGTGAAAAAGATCCCTGAAAAAAAGATGTTAAAAATTGCTGAGAATTGTTTGAATCAACTCACTGTGTTGACACATTTACAATCCGCTAGCTCCACTTCAAACGGAGCCGTCTTTTTATCACATAACACAAGAAGATCGGGTAGCGGGTAGACTTGTAAAGATTGCGAATGATTCCAATAAACAGGGTTGACATGAAATGGTAGAGGGGAAAGATAAGACTGAGACAAAACCGATTTCATCAACTGAAAGATGAATTCTTTTCAAATAAATTTAATAAAATGTCAAATAGAAACTGACGTTGTCTGGCATATCGGAATTCGGATATTTAATCAAATTTCTGCACATTTTCTCCATCAAATTGTCACAATATACGATTACTTCTTGTGAGAAATATTGAATTCTGAAATATAAATCTGAGAAATATGTTTCTTTTATGTGTGCTTCTTTGAAACCTGCAAGGGTTGGAAGTGAAAATTGCTTTTGTTATTTTCTTACTGAATTCTTCAGTTATCATATTCGGAAGAGAAGGTCTTGGAAGAATTTTGTTCATTCCACAATCTTCTAATGAAGGAACAAAAACAAAATAACTTCTGCAGAGAATTTGTAGATAAGATCATCAAATGGAAATTTATTCAAATCTTACTCTTTTTGAACATTTGGAAAAGAACTAATAATTTCAGCAAACTTAACAAGTCCTTCTTTTAGCTTGACATTATATGATGAGCCGTATGCAGAGCAAAATCGACCAGATATTACAAAACATATAGGCGGGCTGCTATCAAAACCCTCTAATAAAGTTTGTAAATTGTTTAAAGTTTTATCCTGCAAAAGATTTGAAGTCAAAAATAGAAAGTTTGAGTGAAAGGGAAAGTGACTTGGTCAAAATGTACATCGGAGAGAAAAACCATCATCCCCGCTTCACTTGATTCAATTTGTCGCATGCTAAGCAGCGATTGTTGGCTTGTTGGAGGATCAGAACTAAAAAAGTTTACATTTCCATAAAACGATCTACAAAACAAGAAAAAAGCTTGAAGTGAGTCATCAGCACTTTATAATCTTCAACAAGATACTTTATATGAGAGAAGAAGTTAAAAATACATTTTTATTAATATAAAGACCTTCAAACAACAGTAGTATCAAATAAGTAACCGACTTGGTTGTTTTTGAAGGTTCTAGTGGAGGAAAACCAAGAGCTGTGATATGAAAAACTTCCTCTTCAAACCAACCCTCAGCAAGTACAAATGAATTTTCAGTAAATAATCCATCTTGAAAAACCTTTCAGCAAAATGTTTATTTTAATAATAAAATATTAGAATTTATATTCTTAGTTGCTTATAAATGAATCGATTGAAATAATTACTGCATCTTTGAGATTGATTTCAACGACTCCAGTCGGATCTTCAAGATACAGTTTTTCCTAAAATTGAATTATCAGAAATATTTTCTCTTTTTTAAAACTAAATGAAAATTACATTCTTAATTCTTGCAATCATTCCCAAAATAATAATTTCTTTCAACTTTGAAGTACATCCCAATAAATATTCAACATTTCTCAATTGAAACTTCTTATTTAGTTTCTGGTTGCAGCCTAGAAATAAACCGGTGATAATTGTACCTTCAGCACACTACAACATCTGATGATGGTGTAAATACCAGAAGCGGTTGGTGTAAATAATTTGTGGCGGGTGGTTCGTTGGTAAAGTAACCAATATCTATCTAAAAATGTTTTGACTTTTTTATTTGCAGCATCTTTTGCAGACTTTTTGTGTGAATTTTCATCACTAAATCATCAAGAATAGAAATTGAATTATTCAATAACAGCTAAATAAATAAAACTTACTTTATAAACTTTTTTAATTCCGTGTTGTAAGTGTATTTAGGAAAATCGAAAGCATTTTGCACAGAAAATGTGTGTTGTCTGAGAAAGAAAGTTTGTTAAAATTATTAAAACTTTTTGCCTAAACTTCACTCACATGTTTTCACCTTTTCTCTTGCATTGATCAAGAACTTTTTGTAGTAAAGTCACATCTATTAATGTAGAGGTCACTAAAACAAAAAAAGTCTGAATACTGATTGTAAAATTACCAAAAATCCAAATAATTTATGTAAATTATGCTATAATGAATACAACAACAAGAAAATCTTATTACATTTTTATTAAAAAAGTTAATGATCATTCTGACAAGTTTTCTTTCATTTTGTTTGTTTTCATTACATGAGATTACTAAATTTATAAAAGATATTTAAACGAGTAAAAAAATTACTCATTCTAAAAAACAACAGTTTTAGTAGAAAATATTTTCAAACCTTTTAAATTATGAAAAAGTAGTAGAAAAATCAACATACTATTTTGCTTTTCCAAAACAGAAAAAATTTGATTTAAATAATCTTCTCTTTCAGATTTATTAAATCCACTCAAGGCTTCACAGATCAACTCATTTGCATCTCTAGTTTCAAAAAAATAAATAATCAAAATATGTGATCTTAAAAACTAAATGATTTTATCTCTATTTAATTGCAGTAATCTTTCAACTCACTTTCTTAGCATATATCCATACATGCTAAAAGCAGAAATAATAGAATTTCTAAACTCATTGATGAGCGACATCACTGTTTTGTTCACTTGTTAAAAAAATTAACTTTAAATATCAATTTACGTAAAGAAATAGAAAAAAACCTAGAAAAAAAAATAAATTATCTAGTTGTATACTTTGTCGTCATCCACTGAAAACAATAGAACTATCTATATATAATGTATAAGACAAGAGCTTAAGTCAGTTGGTTGCTAATCTATTGTGGTTTGCATGTGTGGGTTCAAATGCCACCTCATTTGCAAAGAAACAGTATGCATCACTATATGATCGTAGACTAGCATGAACTAAGGAGCTGAAAAGTATCTTCTCCAGCAATGGTCTCCAAGGGTCAACTCTGCATTGTAATAAAATCAAATCCACACACAAGCTGGAGTTCATGTATGTTTGGCAAGCAACTTCCTTCCATTTACTACTTAAGTCTATGAATCTCAACCAAACAAATGTTTACAAATAACATAATTGTTGGTAAACAAGTTTACTTGTGATTTTTATAGAGTTAATAACAATATATAATAAGGGAACATGAGGTGAGAACAACCATACAGAATGTGCTCTGAGTGATGATGTTAAAAAACAAAGCAAGACTCAATGAAATGGAAAATAAATATATGAACAAGACACAATGAAATGGAATCAGAAAAACTTTCAGGGTTTCTTTATAGAGTTAATAAGTATAAAACCAACATAAAAATAATAATTGACAGTTAAAGTTCATTTTGATTTCATAATAATATAATTCTGTTTTACAAAATTATTCATCAGTATAAATTAATTCTAGATACACTAAATAGTAAAAAATAAAAAGATAACTAAGAGATGGTTCTACTAAACTAAGCATTTATTATAACAAACTAAAATACTTATTTAAAAAAATTCTTTATTCCATAAGTTACTGTCGACAATATAAGAGTTGAAAAATATTTTTGAAAAAAATGTGAAGTTAAATTATCATTATTATAGATAAAAATCTTTGTAAATAAAAATGGACACTATGTTTTAAGTAAAAAAATTATACCACCTTAAAACATATATCACTTATACTAATGTTGGAACCGAAGCTATTTATCAAAATTATGAATTTGAGCAAATAATGTGCGTCAAAAATAATTTACAGTTTATTTTGTACAATAGTATAAAGAATTTATCTGATAATTTTGAAACTTTTTAAATTGTTCATATATATTTGTTTGGTTCTATCGAAAATTTACCCGCCAAACTATTTTGGCTAAAATAATATAATATTCTGATGAGGCTCAGGTTTCTTGTGAAAAACTTAAGTTCTCTAAATAATGGTTCATATGGAAATATTTTAATAATAGTTTATTATAAGTCGTTTACTTATGATTGAATTAAAAGGTGATGATCTCCTAAAATCCATATTTTTTATTAATTTATAAAATTAATCTGCAGACTAAGTTTACGACTAAAAAGGTTGTGAAAAACTGACTTAGATGAATCATTACAGAAATAAAAATGTTTTAGCGAAGAAAAGCTTTTTATAAAAAGATAAAGTTACTTTTTATTGCTGTTTACTTGCATACAAGTTGTCTACAAAAGGTAGTTTCAGTTAATAGGAAGTTAACTTTTGGTCATTTTTGAAAACCTTAAAGTAAATAAATCATATAATATTTTTTTTATTTTCATTGATAGCTTATTTCATCAATTAATAAAAGACTTTTAATTATTCACTAAATTTCCGAATTTATTAGAAAATATTTTACTTTTTAATTAAAAGTACAATAAGCTAGTATCTCGTTACTTATTTGTGAAGTTTTTAAATCGTGAGATGATTCACTTTCAAATTGTAGAAAGATCAGAAATATATACTTCAAGAAAATGATATTACGAAGCTTTAAAAATGTTTTCATTTTTGGTAGAAATACTAATTTAGATGTTTAGCTTTAGTATAATTCAAAATTTAGATTACGATCTATAATGTTACATTAAGTTGTAATTTGAACTTAAAAAGTCTTTGATACAAACTGTACGATCACACCCCATTTTTTAGGGGTTTCGTAAATTATTCAATCTATAAACTAAAGTAAATATCCTCTGAATTTTTTTCACTTTTTTATTCTAATTAGCTATCATTTCAGTATTTTCTTCAAATGCAGACCAAATGTTTAATGAACCTATGAGTTTTTAAATGTATTTTTATTTCAAACTTCGGAAGATTCAGCTATTTATTTTAAATGGAATGTTTACGCTTTCAGACAGATCAACTTAAGAAATGTTTATTTATAAAAACAACTGTTTATAAGATTTAAAGACAGAATCGTGTAATCATTACCTTTAAATTACTTTATTGCGTCAAAATTCGAAGATATGCAAGAAAATAAAGTTTTTGCAAAGTATAAAGTCCCACTTAATGCAGAGGGTCCCTTGGAGGTAGTGTTGAAGGAAATATTCATAAAAGATAAATGTATTTCCCCCCAAGATTTGGATCCGTGCAAAAGTATTGTCAGATCAACAGCTCTTTACAAGTCAATCTTTACCTCGGTTTTGAACTGCTTGTTACTGTAAACTCTTTTATGAAGTCAACCAAAAGCTCTGTCAGCATCAAATGATTTTATACTACAAACACTTGGAGTGCTGCATAAGCTCCAATGTCTGATGGCAGCTGGTTCTAAGTACTAATTGTGCGGTATGAAAAAAAATTTGCTCTGACCAATGTACTAGGTTATATAGGATTATTAAGATGTAATGTGTTTCGTCTGAGTTGATATAACTTGAGGGAAGGTCTAGTGGAAAAGAAATCATCAACCTGAAGGTCAATTAAATTGTGGATAATTTTAAAATAAGAATTAAGTCGCATTTAATTCGTCAAATTTTCAAAGTATGAAAATTGAAGAATTATAACTATCGTATTTAATTTCACGTTTCCTGCATACCAATCTCGTAAATGTCGCCTGAACAGATTCACATATATATGAAAGATGCATAAAAATATAATTAATTTGTATATATTAATTATTATAATATATTTTCCTACTTTTTATATTTGTTGAAAAGTGACACCACAAAAAATTATTGTGGTACCTGTAAGGACAATAACTCTCTATCAAAGCTTTTTAATCGCTATGTCTGCCGTCAAATGAGCTTAGGCATTCGGTAAGATGGTTTTCAGCTATAAAATTCAAATTTATCACAGTACCTAAGTAATATAAATATGTAATCGCTTCATAGTTTCTGATTTATAAAATACCATTTCTCAATTATGACAAACAATAGGAGATTATGAAACCATGAATCACATGTTTTTGCTAATGACGAAATTAATTTGCATATCATTGGTTTATTAGATAATTTAGTATGTAGCATTAGTGCAGAGTACATTAAAAAGTAGCATATATATTTGTGGCATTTGTATAGTGTTTATATTTTAAAAAAGCCTGAAAAAAGACCTATTTTCAAAGATGGATCCTTGTGATTGTAAAAGTAAATCTCTATTTATTTACTGCAAGCTTTATTTTATTATAAAAGTTTTTAAACTACATTTAAAAGCTGTACAAATTAAAATTTGATTTAAGTACTATCTTTTAAATAGGGCTATTCAAAAACGATTTTTTTTATTTTGTTAGTTTTCAATTTATATTTGCAATTTATTACTAAAAGTATTGACAGGTTAAACTAAAGAACGATTAAAAAGATTTAATTTTAGGCTTAAAGTTCAAATAACATCTGATAATTGTTGAATGCAAAAATTAGTAATTAAATAACTATATGTAGAAATAATGTTTGACTGAATAATTTTTTTTTCTAACTTATCTGCAAACTATTTATTACTTAGTTTTGTATGATGGGAACACAAAGTTATTGGAATTTAAGAATTGTTTTTAAAACTGATTTATTTTTCAGCTACAGGAAAATGTAGCTGCAATAAATGCACAAGTTGTAGCGGATGTAACTGTGATTCAACTATCTGTGTTTGTAAAAAAAGTTGCTGCCCAAAATGACCTTGAAAGGTCAAAAAGATTGAAAATATCCAAAATTTGTTTATTGATGCAGTGTATCATCGTACTTTTAATACTTTTAAAAAGCTCTCTTTATATTTAAGCTGTTAAAGAAAATTATTTATTATTAAAAGATATGTAAGTTTATGAAGTAAATAAAATAATTATAATCAAAAAGTGACTCTAAAAGTTGAAATTGTTAAAAGGTTAATTTCAGATGAAGATTCTATTTTGTGTTTATAAGCAGAATTGATAACAATTATCCAAATATGATGTTTATGAAATCAGTTAAATAATTTAAATGTAAATCTACAAATCATACACATGTAATAGTAATTAACAGATACAACTTAAAACTCTATAGGACTACCTTCTTCAATACTTTGATTTTGTTTCTTATCGAAAGATATTTTAAACTACCTTACTTACTTAAAATCTGCATAGCATCGGCTAGCCCTAATCTTTACTAAATCTGCTTGTTAAACATTCCGTCTACTGCTATTTGCAAACATACAAAAATAGGTAAAGTAATAGTAAAGAAGTTAAACATATTCATTTTGACAATAAATTTGAAACTTACTTTTGATTTTTCTTTTGTAAAGTTGAAACAGTTCTCAAAATTATCTAAGATGTTTTAGTGAAAGTAACATTTGAAAATCATTTTTTGCTAATTAGTATTTTTAATGCAAGTTACGCTTTTCAACGACCAGTCTCGAACGAAATCGAGCAAAGATACACTTATTCTTTTAATAAAAGTAACTGATGTAGAGTATGTGTTTAGTATCATTTCAGGGTTTTTTTATGACATTTAACCTCCTAGAGTATTTATTTGGTCATCTATTTGAACACTTTTATAAATATTGTTTTGTGAAACTGCTTTTCAGTCTCAATTCTAAAATTATGACTAAAATGGATTACCTTTTTGTTGATGTTTTTCCAATAATTTGAACCAAAGGTTTGATTGTCAGTTATAATTTCCAGATTTTAATGTTGGTTTTTCAACTATTTATTATTACAAAAATATAGCAATCAGAAAGTAGCTTTTTCAACTATAGGTAAATAGTGCGACTACCTAATCGTTGCTTTGGGAGAAGCAAAGGCTATAGTAGTAATCTCATAAATACAGACTTTAATCCAGCAATCTTGATGTCACTGTCCCAGATCATAGGTTCGTGTCACTGAACAGCGGATTTGAAGAGTGGGGACAGTTCAAGTCATTCTAATGTATTCAACTCTTTACAACAATTCCTTGTGAAGGAGTATGGCTTTCAACTTCCTCCTATTTACTGATTCCTTCTACGAAACACAGCTAAAACAAAATGGAGTAACAACGTAAAAGTCTTTATTATAAACAGTTAAATAAATTAATAATATATAAGTATGTATACTTAAGACATCTACAAAATTAAATAAAATTATCCTGATTAACACAAAAAATCAGTTTGTAACATTTTGCTCTTATATCAATAGCAATTCCATCTTTGCAACGCCTTTTTGTCGCTCTCTTAAGATCATAGTTTTTTACTCCGCAGTCATCTATGCATTATCTTTGGACTTTCGAAGCCAATAATTAAATCCAATTCAAAATACAACATCAAAAGTAAAATTACTTTTAGAATACTAATTCATAATAATGAATCATTCAGTAAAACTGGACATCACCGATAAAATTGTTATTTCATCAAAAAATTAGTTGAAAAAAGCATCCTTCTCATAAGAAAACAAAGCAGAAATTTAATACTAATCTGACAGATTGGAAGGTTTCTAATAACACTAAATTTGGAATTTGAGAAGCTTTCACCTGAAAAAGTTAGAAAAAGTTTAACCTCGAAAGGTTATGGCATTTTTTGAAGATCATACAAACTAACATCAAAGTAGATACTTTAAGTAGAAGTACGAAACTTCTGAAAACTTTTGACTACCTTGCTATGAAATTTTGTAGTTCAAAACGTTAAATCGTTAAATAGTTGACCTCCCATAAACCTTTTTTACTCCATGCAGAGTTCGAAGCAGTTTGGATAATACAATTGCATAACAAATCTCGTATATATTAACCTTCATTTTAGACCAAGACAAAGAGGCAGTTGTGTCTGTTGATAAAGCAGATCGTCTGTAGATCGCCAGTCCTATGGCGATGGTATCTAAGCGCGGGTTACGTGCTGTTTTTGATTTGTGCTTTATTTTACTTGAAAGAAGCAACCTCTGCTAACATAATGTTTATCTTTTTCATGAAATAGTTAGTTCGTGAAGAAAGAGTAATTCAATCCTTTCTTCAAGCGATTCTTGTATAAACTAAAGTCTTAGTAGCAACTATTCTCTTTGAAAATATCATACACAACTAAATCCTGGAAATAACTATTATTGTTATAAATTCTTATTTCATTAAAATTTTTTAAAGAATAATTTTGGAACAATTCTTATTCGTCTTATAATTATTAGATTTCTTGTTTAATTACATTTTTGTATATATTTGTAAAGATTGTTCTAGAAAATTTCTTTCGTTTTCTTAATAATAATAAGGGGCGAACTGTCTCATAAACTTGTAATTTCATCAATTTTAACGGCCGAATTTGATTTATTTCCTCTAGTTTAGCTTCTATACTCCTTTATTTCGATTTTTCATTTTATCTAGTTTGTTTATACAATGTGTTTATAGAGATCTAGTATATATGAAATATTACTGTAGTTAAAAGAATTGATAATTTAGAGTTATGAACACAAAAAAATTGTATTTTTTTCAAACTGTGACTCTTATATTATTCTATGATTTTTTCATATTTAATAAAATAAATATTTAAAGATATAGATACAAAAAGTTCTGTTATCTAGTTGACCTTATACTAGCTTACCAATACTTTAAATCTATGCCCCATCACCACTTATTTACTGAAATATTTCTATTTTTCTAGTTAACAAAAATTTAAGACATAAATATTCTATTTTAATTTATAAATTCTGAAGTTATGATTAAGCTTTATGATTTTAAATGTTGTTTTAACTTATTTAATTTTTGTTTCTCATGTTGTCAACATTTTGATTTTTAACTGGTTACTCAAGTTCAAATCTATGAAATTCATAGAAATAGTTTGACCTGAATAAATTGAAATAATAAAATAATTTTGAATTGAAATAGTTTTAGTTTATATAATTGTATGAACTTTCTATTGTACTAATAGTTTATTTTCTGCTTTTTATTATAATAGACTAATATTTAATATGAAACTTTTAAATATATAAAATATTATTTAAATCGAATTTTTAATATATACTTTGAGTTGACATCATCAGTTTATTGTGAACAATTTTGAAGCTAATTACAAAATCTTTATTGATGATAGCAAGAGCTTATAATATATATATATGTAATATGATAATATCTAAATATGCTTAAAATTATCTTTATTAGTTTATAATATCATATAATAGTATTTGATTATTTATATAAGTGAAATAAAGTTTGGATTAAACTATTTCTTTGTTTTCTTGGTTACTGCTTATTTGTGCTAATAACTACTTGTGTAACAAAACCAATCTTTTGACATGATATGTTTATTTATGGATCACTATGACCAATTATAGTACCTGTTACATAAATATAACATTAGTTATTTACTTTTTTAAATAATTTATAATACATATAACTCATTATCTTGAAATTATTCAGGTTTTATTTCATTTCATTTATTTTGGTTGCTCTCAAAATGAGTAAAGAAGAAGAAGCTGAGGACATGTTCCAGTTAGTTTTTCACGCCATATCGAAACAAAACGGTAAGGTCAATCAAATGAAGAGCAAAGAAATAAGAGATCTTCTTAAAGAAAACGGCCTTAGAAGTGAAGGATTTAAAAACATAATAAGAAAGCGCCTAAAGACACATTATAAGAGACAGGAACTATCAAAATCTCTTCCTGAAATGCTACCTGAGAACTTGTTGCTTCCTTTTTATATTGTGATTGATTTTGAAGCTACTTGTACTAAATCAGAGCCTCAAGAATACCTAAATGAGATAATTGAGTTTCCAGCTGTTTTATATGATTCTAAAACTAAACAGGTAGTTAGTAGGTTTCATAGTTACTGTAAGCCGCTGATAAATCCCCTTCTATCAGATTACTGTACAGATTTAACTGGAATAACACAAGAACAAGTTGATGAAGCTCCAGTTTTTTCTACTGTCATTAAACAATTTGTTGATTGGTTAGAGTCAAATGACATCAATATAAATGAAATCAATGAAAATGTAGCTTTTGTCACTGATGGTAGCTTTGACTTTAGCTACTTTTTGAATATACAATGTGAACTAAGTGAAATACCTTATCCTGAATGGGCCAAACAATGGATTAATTTGAAAAAAATTTATTGTAATGGTTATAAACTTTCTAAAAATTCATTATCTGCTATGTTAGAAAGCTTAGATTTACCATTTGAAGGAAGACTACATTCAGGTAAAGATGATGCAAACAACATCATGAATGTTTTTAAAATCATAGTTGAAGACGGTTTAGGCATTTCAATTAATGAAGCCCTTGTAAATGGTAGACGACAAAATGTTAAACGCACTTTAAAAACTTCTATGCCTGATTAAAACTAATTTTGTTTGGTATTACATAATACTGAAGTTTTTGTTTATTATGTTTAAATCTGCAAGACTCGTCTTGTTAATGTCTGTTGGTTTAAATTGTCGATTTAATGTCAATGTATAACGAACTTTCTTTTTCTATGTTATCTTATTCTTTTTTGAATTTTTCAGTCATAGAAATTTATAGTTGAAATTATAAAAATGGTTCAAAAAATGATTTCTAGACCAAGCGTTGGAAAGAAAATGCAATTCCAAAACAAGGAAAAACCAACTCAAATCCGTGATAGTAATATTCAAGCTGCTAAAGCTGTAGCAGACTCTGTCAGGACCAGTCTTGGCCCCAAAGGAATGGATAAAATGATCCAAGATGAAAAGGGTGATGTCACCATCACTAATGATGGAGCTACTATTCTAAAACAAATGAAAGTTTTACATCCTGCTGCTAAAATGCTGGTGGAGCTTTCAAAAGCTCAAGATATTGAGGCTGGAGATGGTACAACTTCAGTTGTTGTTATTGCTGGAAGTCTGTTAAATGCTGCCTCTAAGCTCCTCGGCAGAGGGTTGCATCCTACCACCATATCTGATTCATTTCAACTGTGTGCTGCTAAATCAGTGGAAATTTTAACAGCTATGTCAAAACCAATTGAATTAACTGATAAAGAAACCCTTCTTAAAAGTGCAAACACTTCTCTTAATTCTAAAGTGGTCTCTCAATATTCTGGAGTTCTTGGTCCAATGGCTGTTGATGCAGTGCTGAAAGTGAGTTTTTTAATTTAAGAAATTATTTATGTTGTGTTATTAGCTTCTCTAATATACAATTCCTATTAAGTTCAGATAAATTTTATTAAATAGAAACAATTTCCTAGTGACTGACAAGATCCACCTTTGTAAGAAATCTCATTTTTTAGGTTGTGGACAAAAATAATCCTGAACTGGTTGATTTGAGAGATATCAAAGTGATTCCTAAAATTGGAGGAACTGTTGAAGATACTGAACTTGTAGATGGATTAGTTCTTACTCAGAAAACCTTGTCTGGATCAAGCGGTGGTTTGAGACGAGTTGAAAAAGCCAAAATCGGATTAATCCAATTTTGTTTGTCTGCTCCTAAAACTGACATGGACAATCAAGTTGTGTTGAGTGATTACACACAAATGGACAAAGTTCTACGTGAAGAACGACAATATACCTTGAACCTGGTGAAGCAAATCAAAAAGTCCGGCTGTAATGTCCTGCTTATTCAGAAGTCAATTCTTCGTGACGCTATCTCAGATTTAGCACTTCACTTTTTGAACAAAATGAAGATTCTTGTTGTAAAAGATATTGAGCGTTCAGACATCGAATTTGTTTGCAAAAGCACCGGCTGCAAACCAATCGCTAGTATCGATCACTTCAACCCCGAAATGCTTGCTACTGCTGAACTAGTCGAAGAAATAAGCGTTGGTTCCGGTAGGGTAGTTAAGGTAAGATCTTTCTCAGTTTGTTCAAATTAGTTGAGATGAAATCTGTTTGCAGTTTACTGGCTGCAATGTTGGTTTGAGAACTGTCTCAATTGTTGTACGTGGATCGAATAAGCTAGTTCTTCACGAAGCCGACCGCTCGATTCATGACGCTTTGTGCGTCATCAGATGCTTGGTGAAAAAGCGAGCCATCATCGCGGGGGGTGGTGCCCCTGAAACTGAACTTGCTGTTCAGTTACAAAAGTATGGCAGGACCTTGAGTGGTATGGAAGCGTACTGCTTTCAAGTGAGTAGTTTCATATTTACTTCTTTATCTCTTCACTTCCGGCTTACAGGCATACTCTGAAGCGCTTGAAGTCATTCCATACACTCTCTCTGAAAATGCTGGTCTTAACCCTATTGAAACTGTAACTGATTTACGAAACCGACACGCGAATGGGGGTCAAAGCTTTGGTATCAACGTAAGAAGAGGTGGAATCTCTGATATGTACCAGGAGAATGTAGTACAACCTTTGTTAGTTTCAATTAGTGAGATTACACTTGCTACTGAAACTGTTCGAAGCATTTTGAAAATCGATGACATCGTCAATGCTTTTGGTCGATAAATGTATTTTGTTGTTGCTAGAAAATATTGTTTTGTTTGACTCTAGAGGCTGTGTGTTTCTAGATTAGTATTAATATTTCATTTCAAAGATTTTCCAACTAGTAGGAAAGCTTTAAGCATGTCTTTTCAGTTAATGATAGATGTATACGGTAAATATTATCATGCTTTACAATAAATTACAAGTCTCTACAAATTATTACTGTCCAATAAGTTTGTGAGAATTATTTAGATTTATTTGGTAAAGTAGAAAAATATTTTATACTGAAATAGGAATCAAAGTAATTAACAAAAACAATTATAGAATTTGAAATTGTTTAAACAGTGATATACAAATCTCTAACTGCATCTGGGTTTCATGACAATTAAGTAGTTTTTCAATTTTAGCAAACTCAGATGGCAGTTTTACAATAAAATTAAATCTTAAAATTAAATCGATTTAAAACTGACTGAATCTCTCAAGAGTTGCTTTTGTAAACAAATTCTACAATACTGGTGAATACTCAAATAAGATTTCAAGACGATTTATTTAGATAAATACTAAAAGGAGAATTAATAAAGAATTTAAAAACATTTTTAAACAATTTTATACAAAAATCGTCCACTTTCATCATAGAAATTAACATTGTCAGTTGTTACAAGTTTAAATGGTTTAATCTCAGCTGGTTCAGGTTCTTCTATCAAATGATCAGTATCCTCTTCGTCTTCAAGATCTTCTGACTCTAAATCCTCTTCCATATTATCCGCAAATAAATCTTCATAGTGAAGATCTGATTCAAAGATGTTTTCCGGTTGTATCGAATCTTCATCACATATATCTTCAATAGATCTGAAAACTTCTAGATTTCGAAAGACTGAATGATTAGATGAGAATTTGGCTTCTTCAATGTTTTGAAACCATTTATTACTATATAAGAAAGATTCCTTATTTTTTTTCATCTTTTTTTTAGAAGTTTCAGTTCTGTTTATGTTTTCATAAATCTGAAGACTTTTTCCAAGATCAGAGTGTATAGCATCTTCTGCTTTATAAAGATTATTTGATCGCTTTCTGCCTAAAACAATAGCATCAACTCTTCTTCTGGTCTCTTCATCTGGTACACTGGTTCCCCGAACAATTCTTGCGATTGTCTGAAACAAAAAAAGCAATTTTTCTCACACGAGTAGAACTATCTATGAATTAGCTATAATTTTTTATATCATCATCAAGTACTTTGATAACCTTATTTTTTTCTAAAATATAATTTACTAATAATCAGAAGAAAACATTTATTTATAAAAATTAATGAAATCAATGATAAGATAATTAACTATAAACTTTATACACAATTTAATTAGTGCTTTTAACATTGAATCAAAACAGGATCTTAATCTAACAAAAGAAATTTAGAGTAAATAAATCATGAATAATTTATATTATATAAAATTGAATTACATCTGGTTTGCTTCCAAATGAAATAGCAAGATTTTTATAAGTCCAAACATAAGGGTCTTCTTGATGTAAAAATCTAATTTGTTCCATTTGTTTATAAGTAAACTGTCTGGTCATATCTTTTGGAGCTGATTTTTTCCATTTCATTGCAGTGATTACTTTGCTTTTCTCAATTTTAGCTTTCCTAAATTAAGAAAGAATTTAATTTAAAGTATTTAATTGTAACTTAAAGTGTCCTTCAACTTGAAGTTGATTACAAATAAATGATCTAGGCATAACAGAATGCTATATTTATTGACATAAATGTATAAAAGAAGTTTGTTTAAAAATTCTAACAACTAGTTAATATTTTTGGTAAAATAAGTTAGTTGATTTTTTTAAAACCATTATTTAAAAATTAAAATGGTAAACAATTAAAATAATAAACATTTATTAAAATATCAGTAAATGCAGTAAAACTTTTATATAAAATAAAATTTAATATTTTAAATAGTTATTTGATTATAAGTATTTATCAAAATAAAGTTATTAACCTCTAAATAAAAAAAAATTAAATAAACTTACTCTAACAAACTTTTTTCAAAATCTATTGCTTCATTTATTTTTGTGTTTTGTCTCGCTATATCATCAAGAAAACCTTTAACATATCTTTCATTATATTTTGTTTCTCTATTCATCAAATGATTTTTTCGCCTGTTCTTAATATGGGAGGTTGAAAAGTAAAATTGCTCTTGTCTCATTCCAACATGAGTAACCAAAACTCTTAATTTTGTTGAGCAAAGCATTGCCATAAATACTTTTAGATAAATTTTAATCTAAAGCAAATTGTTAACTTTTGTTGGTAGAAATCTATTACTGGATAGAAAAATTAAAGCAATTTTACTTATATGATAACTTATACAATAATAATCTGCTTTTTAGGAAAGCTTAATGTAATGATATATTAAACCCATGATAGTTTTTTTAAAGTAATCTATTTAACAAGCCTTATTTCATAAATTTAAGTAAACTTAAATAAATACAGTTCTGTAATAAACTTTCCAATTATTTATAAAAGAAAACATTGATTTTATGAGATATAATGGCTTTTTATAATTAAAAAAAAATTGAAACGTTTTAAAAATTGGAAAAAAAAAATTTAAAGAAAGTTTACTGGCTAGCTTTAAGTAAGTTTATATAATATCATAAAAATCTTATCTATTTTTTTTTATTATAATTGCATAACCAAATTACCAAAAATATCAAGGATACTAATCTTGTTTTACCTAAGCATACTTGAAGCTTAAAATTAAAACAAATCTTAATTAGAATAAAGTGAATCAATAAAAAAATTCGACTATAAAGATGACACAAGAACAAACAATTTCAATAAGTTTACAAATTTCTAATTTTATTACAATTTTTTGTTGAATCAAATAGCTGCTGTCTTTATAAACTTGAAAATTATAATAACATCTAATAATGTAATTGCGCTTTATAATAACTTTAATCTTAAAGTTGAAGTATCATTTCTTGAAAAACTTTAGTATTTTCCATAATTATTTTTATGATGAATTGTTTATTCAAATACCTTTAAAGAAATTCTTAGCCAGATCATTATAATTAAATCTTTTTAGACTTAAAGTCTGCATTTGTATAGGAAACAAGCTTAATACTTTTGAGTGAGGTTTTTAGAGGCTAAATAAAGTTCATAATCCAAAGTTTAAAAAGTCATTCAGTAGAAATGGATAAGTGCTTTGATTTGAGATAATTTTGTTTGAAATTGTTTTGCTTACATTATGGTTTTAATTACTATCGTAGTTCTATGGAACAAAAATTTATAATATTAAAAAAAAAAGAAATAATTAAAATAAAGGGATTGAATTGTTTCACTAAAAAGTAAACAAAGTTATCAATAACTTTTATAAAAATTATTAATAGTAAGAAAAGATTTATGATGAAGGAAATTGATGGTATCTTATAAAGATTATGACGTTACAATAAAGATAACAACTTGTATCTAAGCTTTTACAATCTTACCAGTTTGTTGAAATAGTTTTGATAGGAATTTACAAATAACTGCAAATGCAGATGAATCCAACTTTTTACAGCCGTGGCGTTTTTCCATCTATTTTTAATGTCAATGTAATTGACTTTGGATATCTGAAAAGCCAAAAAAAGGATTTTATTAACGATTTATTACTTGGTAAGATAAGTAGAGATGATCTGCTTAAATACTTGAAAACCAAAAGTTCAAATAGCTGTGGGTTAAGTAGTAGATGTCATGAACAATTTACAAACATACACAATATTTCGACAAAACTAACAGATGATGGGAAATTTTTCGACAAAGGTATTAACCAAGAAAGGCAGAAGTACTCACAATCAAAAGAAACCCCAGATGTTCAGTTGTACAATAAACAAAGGACAACTTATGAATTAAGAGGTGAAAATCAAGCAACAGAAATTCTAGTAAACAATTTACAAACAGGAGATTGCAAAACGGTCAAGTCGAGTTTCACAGGAGTCTTTATTGGAACTTTAACTGATGATGATGCTGGCAAAAATGATGAAGTTTATTTTATTCCTGTAAAAAATGGAAGTAGAAGAGATTGTGGGGAGAGTAAAAGTCTTCTTGAAGACATGTATCAACAGATTTACGACAGAAAGCAAATTATTTCTTGTAAGCTAGACGCTTTTACAGAAAATACAACTTTATCATCAAATTTTTCAAGTTTAAAATTGAATGAAAAACCGAATTTTTCGAATATAAAGCCTGGCACAGTAAGGAGAATGCGTAAGAGGTTCCGTCGACTTCAACATGCTGAGAAAAAGCGAGAAAAAAGACAGGGATTAACAGAAATGGAAATTACATCAAGTACGGATATTGAAAACTTAGAGGACTACAAAGTTAAATGTAGACTGTATAGACGCAGAAATCGTAAGAAAGTTTCTAAGAGCCATAGTGAGCCGAAAATGATTGTAGCTAGCAAGTCAGGAAATGGGAAGACTAGCGGAGAAAAAGAAAAGTTGACACAAAGCGAAAGAAAGAATAAAACAAAAACACAAAATGACCAAAAAATTAATAGTTCTACTAATCAAAGTAAAAAACAAAGTTCAAGGCAAAATGATAAGTTTTCTGACGCTTCAGAAAGTTCTAAAGAATTTAACAAAAATGGATATTGGAATTCGATGTTAAAAGATCACAATAAGGAGTCATCCTTATCTACTAGTTCTAGTGATAGTGATACAAGCTTACAATCCTCTATCATAGAGGAATTGAAAATTGATCAGAAAATAAAAAGTTCAAGCGAGGCCGAGGTTTCAGTGAAACAAGTGGCACTGGAGACTAGTAGTCATCGGCTAACAAAGAAACAAGTTCATTCCACCAATGAAAAAGCATCCAGTACTAACTTAAAAAGTGATTCTAAACCGATTCCAGCACCTAGGAAAAGTTTGAAGCAGAAGGAACTTAGGTATAGATGTAAATGTAATCGATTTCAAGTTGAACGAACTTCTTCATGTGAAACTACATCAACTGAATGTACTATGCTCTGGCGCACCATTAGAAACAATTTGAACCCTCCTTTTAGTAGACTGAGAGCTCAAACCAAAACACATGATGAAGATGAGGCAGTAAATGGATCAACTTCTACTCAGTAAGTAAAAAAAGTTTCAAGATCTATAATTTGATTATTTCCTTTAATTTTGTAGCTGATTATTTTGACACACTTTTTAAGAGATTTAAGTTGATATTATAAAATTCAATTCAACAAAAATAAGTTAAGCTTTTACTTACGTTATCATTCCAAAAGCAAAATTAAATAACTGAAATATTTATCAAAATTAGACTTGCAAATGCGGAGCAGGAAACATCAAATAATCGTACTTCAAATATTATTTCAAAACATTCAAAAGATACAATGTTAAAGCCTCCGGAAAATGCAACTCTAAAATATCGAGAAGATACGATTTTAAACCAGCAAGGTGAAACAAAGCCCCTAAAAAGAAGCGACAACTCGAAGTGTGTTCATAATTCCTGCCCATCTTTACGAAATCATTCAAATACTTTGTTAAAATCTTTGCAAGCAACCTCTTTATCAGCTCCTAGAGTAAATTCAGAAATTGAAGAAGTTATTCATGAAGTTCGTAATATATCTGAAGAAAACAGCATCAACCATGTTGTAGCAGGTTTCAATTATTCATAAAATTAAGTATTTAATCAAATATAAACCTTGGCTAAAATATTTATAACATTTATGAAAAAGTTCCAATTATAGACTTTATAATTTTAGGTGAAGATGCTTTAGAAGATACGATATCAATTGATGAATCAGAAATAAGCTTTTCAGAGTTACAAACAGAGCTGAAAAAACTGAACGAAATCAGATTTCGAACAGTAAAGACTGATTACAAGATGAGTTCTATCTCTTCATCTCCATCTTTGACTGAAATTTCTAAGAATTATTTTGACAAATTTCAAAATATGGAAAAAGTTTATCCAATTTTCACCCCTAAGAGCAAACAAAATAATGAAAATATTGAAGAAGATGAACAAAAATCACAATCAAATCACAAGATTCCTGAAATGTCGATGCGATGTTATAAAATTGACTCGAAATCAACTCCAATTGTGGCTAAAAATCAAGCTCAGTCGTCGAGAAAATTTGAAGAGTGTGAAGAGATGTGTAAGCTTCTGCAGCATCATGTTACAAGCTTCATATCTTTATTTCTAAATTGTTTCTTCTTAATTTCAGTTAAAGTTCATGAAATATATCAAGAAAGTAAGGGACTAAGGACAATCTCAAATTTTTCAATATCTTCATCAGCATCTTTATCACCAAATGAAGCAACCATCAACGAGGCAAAAAAATGTCCCAAAAATCTGCAACGTCGGGAAATTTGTTTGCAAGATATTATCACAAAACTATTTTAAGCATGTTACCCGAGAGATCTGTTCTATTGCTATCGTATTTAGTACAATATATTAATTTGACGAACAACTTTTGATTCAATTTATTACTTCAGCTTTTTTAGTATATGCTGGAATATATTTTTAAACAAGATATATCTCATACTTACAAATAATAACATTTGATCTAGTTGTATGTTACTTTTTTAGTTTTCAATTTAGAAAAATATTTCGAGCTTTTTATTTTTTAATCAGTACAGCCTGATAAACCAAACATTCTACAGATATCTTCACAATTTGCATAAAAAACCACAAATAAGCTGATAGAGCTTTAAAAGTAAACATAAATACTTTCCTCATCATGAAAATATAGAAAGTTTTCCATTTAATGTCGATTATTAACAAAAAGATGAAATTTTGAAAGTGAAGATGTCGATGGCAATTTAATGAAAAAAAAGAGAATTTAACAAAACAGTGTATGCAATATAGAAACAAATAACTCTAAGCTACTTTTAAAATGATAAAAAATTATTTGTTGATGGAATTTTCAGCCTAGTACGTTTATGGCTGAAAACTCTATCAAAAGATTAGAATCTAATTTGAGTTTGATTACAAGCTAAATATTCAGTTTTAAATTAGAAGTTTGGAAAATATTTCATAACATAAAAACTGAAAGCTTGAAAGATTAGAAGTCAGTGTCACTGGATAAAGATCTAGATCACATGATGTTTGGGTGACGGCAAGTATCTCCTTGACAAAATGACAGTTGAATCAAGCGTTTGTTCATCTCAACCAGCAGCTGATGACGAAATTACAAAATGATCAATTTTAGATTTGATAAAAGTTTTGTGCAAATCAGTTTACCTCAGGATCGACTGTATGAATGATGTTTGTGAGTTGATGAGGATCCTTTGCAAGATCATAAACTTCCACAAACGTCTCACTATCAGAAAACTCACAATACATCAGATTCTTTCCATCTGCTTGAAGAGTTCGGACACATCCATAAGTATTATTCGCAGCATCTTCACAAATACAATCTGGAAAACATTGCTGTAAAAGCAAATGATTAAGAGGACTTTTTGAATAGATCATTGAATCTTACCGAAACTCCAGGACCTAGAGATGGACATCCTGGTTGGTTTAGTTTGCTTTCTCCTCTATATTCTACAGCAAAATCAGTTCTCCATTTCACTTGATTACTTGTCTGTGATTATCAAAATAATTCTAGAAGTTAAAGATAAAAAATAATCTACTAAACCGATTACTCAACAAAATAATATAAACAAACAAGAGTTGAAAAGCTAATCAAACAGCTACAGTTCATGTTTCAGGCTGTGTAGGTTGAATTTGTAATTTATATATCTGAATCAAACAATGCAAATTTTTAACTGATTTTCTAGAAGAGAAATTATCTTCAGTTACTAACATCGCTGATTGAGTGAAAGAATCTCTTTAATTAGCTACAACATTCAATAGAAATTAGAAACATTTCAATTTGAATTATTAAAATTTAATTTTTTAAATCTTTAACAACTTACATTAAAGAGAGGTTTAAACGAGGCACCATCCATACTAGTATCTGATTTACCACCTGTTGCGATGTCAACCAGGGTCGGAGCCAGGTCAATGTTCAGAACAATTTCATTTCGAGTGACATTCTTGCCAACAGCTGGACCACGGACTATTAGTGGAACACGTAGGTCAAAATCATACATCTGTCGTTTATCTATGGGTAGACTAAATTGACCTGCATATCAAGTTGATATGAAAAGTAGTTTTGTTTTAAATCACATTTCACCTAAATGATATCCATTATCTGATGAGTAGATGATGTAAGTATCTTTCAAGAAGTCCTCTTGTTCAAGAGTGTTGATAACGCCTTCTACTAAGTCATCAACAGATAATAGCGACCTCCAGCGGCCGCGAAAACCTTCATTTAAGTAGCTAATTGACGAATTGGTCATTGGATTAACTGCTTGTCGTATCAACCAATGCTTATCCTGAAAATCGATTTTTAAATGTAATTTGAAGAAATTCGAGATTTCCTACTTTTCCATATTTGTTAAAACTTGGTGTCTTTGGAGCATTTTGATCATCAAATCG
Organism: Pegea sp. RAD2-039; assembly: GCA_034620365.1. Taxonomy (NCBI): domain Eukaryota; kingdom Metazoa; phylum Chordata; class Thaliacea; order Salpida; family Salpidae; genus Pegea; species Pegea sp. RAD2-039. The sequence goes on from JAQGEQ010000020.1 coordinate 810,207, forward strand.
TTTACTGTACTGAGGAGCTGCATCCCAGGGGCTATGAGGAGCAGGAGTAGAGATCATGAGAAAGAAGGGAAAAGGACTCATCAAGATTTTATGATCTTTAATCTTTTCAATTGAGCGATTTTTCTGTAATTAGTAAAATATAAGAATGATGTTGAAGACACAGATGAAGATGACATACAAGGACATCAGTCAGATAATCTTCGTTGTATTTATCACCATGTTTTTGTTCAACTCCATTATTTGAAACTGAATAGTTGTAATATCTCGAATTGCCAATCTAAAAATAACTGAAACTAATAAAGCACTTCTAAATTTGTTATTTTGAAACACCAAATCGTTTACAAGTATTTTTTTTTAATTAAATTTTATTAAAAATCTTACCAATCCAAACCAGTCATCCCAACCTGCAGGGACATGAGAAGACCCCCCAGATGAGGCTTTTCCATACTGTGAAAATGTGTTTATAAAACAGAATAGTTTTGAAAAAGCAAAATTACAAATAAATTAATAAAAAAGTAAATAGAGAACTCAAGCAAACAAATATTTTTACTTTAAAGCGTGAATAACCTAAACTAACAAAAGGTAATAAAACAAAAATCCGTTTACAGCTGAAACATGAAAAAAACATTTCATTTACTTGATTTAAATATTTCCCAGCAAAATATGTTTTATATCCGGCCTTTTGTATTTGAACAGCCATCGTGTTTTGTTCTAAATGTTTTTGCCAATAAAGACTACTGCAATTTCCGCTAATTGAATTATTTACAGTTCCATGATTGTGAACATATCGACCTAAAATAATTATTAATTAAATACTTTGGAATAAAACTTGAACTTGACGTCTTATGGATGTTCTACCTGTTAGAATACTAGTTCTACTAGGACAGCATAATGGAGTAGTAGCAAACATATTGTTAAATGTTGTTCCTTGCTCTTGCAATAACTTTTTCACCTTCATCATTGGTGTCTGTTGAAATAAACTTCAGCATCAGCAATTGAAATATTTTAATTTATGCGAATCTTTAAAAGGTATGTGTAAGCAGATATCTATTTTTATTGGCATCAGCTGTCTTTGTAAAAAAAAATTCAATCTAAAAAAAGAAAATCTAAGCTACAAATTTATTTACAGAACGCATGGCTGCAGATTACGTTATAAAGCTCTTACACCAAACAATATCACTGTAGAAAAATAACAAAAACGTTTAAAGTACTACAGAGGCATAAGTAGATATAAGCTATAAGCAGAAATGTTGAAAAATATAAAAAAATTCAAATCCAGATAACAACTGAACATTGTGTTTTTTAAATCATAATTTGGTAAAAGTGAAAAAAAGATTAATCAATTAATACAAATTTTTGTGTGAAATTAGATACTTTTGACTAATTAAACAACAGAATTAATAAATCATACCATTCCCTGTAACAAAACATCTTGGTCATCTGTTAGAATGAAAACAATATTTGGTTGTTTTGTCTTTGGAAGATCTTTAGTAAAAGTGATTACACTTTTGACAAAGAAAACTTGCAAAAGAAATAACAAGCTAACAAATATAAATTCCTTATGCATTTTGGAATTAAAGTCTGCACAAAAATAGATGATTAAATATAAACTTTTTAATATAGTTTTATATCTATCATAAAAATTTATAGACTTTAAATGAAATCACAACAAAAACTGAATATGTAACTAATTAATCAGAAAGATTAAATAATTGATACTTTGATAGATTAAAACATGATTAGAATCAATCTTTCAATCCAGAAAAACAAATTAAATTGAAACAAATATTGGATATATAGTTTAATAAAATCATTACTAGATCTGTCAATATCTATAATTCTTTTATTAACTTTCTAACTTAGAATTAGTTTCAAAAGCTCTATCATTTGTAGGGTTTTGTTAAATCTGCTAAAAGTAAATCAGATCAGAAGTCCCACAAACAACAAGCATACACTTTGTCTAGAAAATAATTTTTCTTTCATTAATTTTATTAGTTAAGGAGTTTTTCAGAGTTAAGGTTAAATTGATACAACTGCTTATTCTAATTAGTATTTAAACCAAAGATTCTGATTTATAAATCAGTTATCTCAGAAGATCTCATTATAAGGCTTCTAATAATATAACTATCACATTAAGATCATAAATCTATAAACAATTATCATTCTAAAAGTATAATATTATATTTGCTATGCTATTGTAAAGAGTTAGCTTATAAACATTATTTAAAGTTTATATTTTGTAATTTAAATCTATTATGAAAATATCAACTTAAAATTTTGTATAACTATTTATATAAACACTTCAAATATATACAATTTTAAAAGAAGTTTTATATTTATTGAAAAAGGATATATTATAAACATAACCTGTCAAAAAATGGTATTGAATATTAGAAGTTTTCATAGCATACAATTAGTACAAAAGAAATTTGATAAATTACAATCAAGTTTCCATCATAAGATTAGAAAACTTTCATTTGAACCAGAAAACATTTTCACATAAATTTAGACAACATCAAAAATATAAACTGAACAAAAATAGTAAAGCAATTTACTTTATTGTTAGAAACTAAAACCACAAGTGCATATAATCAATACTTTATTTAAACCTTAAAAAACAGAAAATTTAATAAATGAACAAAGTTATAAATAATGACAAGTTGTATAAAACAATCTATCAATAGTTTATTTTTAAAACTTGGCTTTCATAATTTTTTCATCTAAAATTTGTAACTTGCATTTATTAATAAACATTTAAAACATTCTGTAAAAATTAGAGCAAGTTGTAAAAGACCCAAGTAATTATGATTTATGAAATTAGTCTATCATACTAATTCTAATTTTTATCTTATTACAAATCTGAATCAGTCACTAAAAAAGTCTTAAATATAAATATTTATACTTGAAAGAAACCTTTTACTTATTATTACCAACTATGATATAAAACTCCAACCCTAGCTACTGCAATAGTTCAAATATTTTTTAATTATTAGTTTAAACAACTGATTTACAAAATTATGATAAGCTTTTAAGGAGAAATAAATTTCAGTGATATCTTAACAATCGAAAAAGTTTGTTGATATTCTAATAAAAGTAATAGAAGAATTGCAACTTAAATAAATACCTTTACTTTGATGATTGCAATAAATAATAATTAAGTAAACTTTAAAAATAAATACAATATTTGAAAATTCCCCTACCTTGAAAAGTAGTAGGCCTGCTTATCGACAATATTATTAAAAACTTCAGTCAAATATTCTATTTTAATTCTAATTGAATAAGCTATATTCTACTTGTATAATCAAACTTCCTCAATAGAGGACAACTTAAAGGCAGTAACCTCAAACCTTGCCTCAATTATGAAACGACAAGCTGAAATTTCTGTAAGGAGCTTTAAATCTCTCCTCGTATACATCTTCAACATCTCCGAGTCTAAAACAGACGATCCAAGTTCAATAGTTTCTTACTAAATATTTACAGCGTCAAGTAGTTTCACTTAGTTGATTCAAACCTTCTAATAACAGACTAATAATAGTAAAGTTCTCTAATCAATTAACCAGAAATAAACTGCTAGAACTCCAAAACCTCATCATCGATTGATATCACTAAACCGACTGTATTTATATAAAGTCGGACTGAACTAAAACGAAGCAGGAGTTTAGAAAAGACTTGTAAAATAAACGGGAAGTTGCCAGGATGAGCACGATGGGTGATCGATTTGCTATCAATGTCTCGGTTGTCAAGCTTCAGCCCTTTTATGCTAAACTCTAGCTTCTCTAAATTTCGAGCTCAATGGTATATACTCCTGACTATGATATCATTAGAACTGATTGCATTAACTCTTGAGGAGGTCCTGTTTTTTACTTCATAAAAATTGTTTAAAAGTTAAACATATTCAAATGTTGAGACTTTGAATGGAAATTCAATTTTGATGGAAATTGAAGTTTATAAGCTGTCCGATAATAAGAAAGTAAATATACCACTAAATGGCTCTCAGAGTATAGTATTGTTTGCCGACAATGAACTTCTTAGCGCTTTATCAGTTACTCTTCAACCTCGAAATTTAATAATCCATCTTTTTAGTCTACTGACTTTAAAGCTCGCTGTTTCTACAAACGTTTCTACCTTCCAACAAATCAACCTTCTAACCCAACATAGTCTAATGTTTACAAAGTATTAATCCAGAAATGTACGATAAATGATAAATGTAAGATTTTAAGACTAATAGTTTTAATTATTTTTTGAATAATTAAAATCAAGCTGATAATAAGATGCAGATTAAAAAAGTTAGTTAGTAATTTGAAAAAGTTATAAATATTTGTTGTCAAAGTTCGTCTTAAATCTCAGCTGTCCTTTAATACGATGCTTAGATAGATAGATTTGAAAGGTTTCTTGTAGAAAATTAGTCCAGTAATTTAGTACTTTATAAATTAGATTACTAGTATTGGAAAAAAGACCCGAAAACCAAGTTTTATGTGAAAATAGGAAGCTTACATGAATACTTCTTCACGAGCTTGAATGAGATTAGTAGCTCATACTACTCCTTAAATATTCTAAGCAATAAATATATTTTTTTCGTAACCGTAATATCATAATACTGCTCAAAAGTTGATGAAAGAAATTTCGATGAAAGAAGAAAAATAAAAATTTCTTATTTTCTAATTGTAAAAAGTGTTTTTTCTTTCAGTAAAACTTTTTTAATGTATCTAATAACTATTTTTTACTCAGAAACTAGTTTTTTCTACTCAAGACTTATTTTCTAGCATTCTGTAATCAACTGAGTCTTTCAAATAAGACTGATCCAATACCGTTTTGTGCGCTTTGAATTAAACAGCTATAAAGTAGGTTTTTATTTTTTTTGTTCAATTTTGGTTTTGATAGATATGATTCTACAAAAGATTTTCTTAATTACAAATGGGATTTTGTGTGCTATCTAACATTAATGTGTTTCATCTATAACAATTTTGCAATGACTTGAATAAACTTTTATAAAATAGTATTTATTCTATTACTTTCAACTTCTAAAGCTTATTTTTTTTGTTTGAAATCCAAGAAAAAGTTTATCTTCATATTCATGTAGTTTTCTAATTCTTGAGCTTGCTGCTTTGATAATCAAAATAACTAATACAGGTTGTAAGTGAATACTTAAACTGAAGTGAATAAATTTGCTTAATTACATAAATTTCATATTACTAGTTCTGTAATGTTGTGATTACTTAATTTTAACTATTGTTCAATCTGAAAGATTACAGAGCAATGAGTGAAGAAATGGAAATGTCTTCAACATCCGACGTGATGAAAACTTCCTTTAGTGGAAATGAAAGTATGAAGCGTAGAAAAGTGAGACAATTATGATATAAATTTTCCGTAAATCTCAAATATTTTTAGCAACTGAGTAAAATATATTTTTATATTCTACAAGATACTTAATTTAATTCAAATGAATTTAGTTTTTTATAAAAAGAAACTTATATTGTTGAAAAACATGTACTGAAGTACTGACCCACAAAATTTTTTATATAATTGTAAAAACAAATTGAATAATGATAGATTTGCTCGGTCAATACTAATCAAATGATAGGTTTTAAATTGGCCCCACTATCAATTTGAATTCATTTAAATAAGAGACTGCCAGTAAAAAGTTGGGTGCATTTTTTCAACAATTTTAATTCCACCTTGGTTTTAAGTGTTAGCAAATGCTATAAACGAAATTCATTTATTGTTCAAGTATATTTTAACTCTTATTTACACATAAATTTATAAATATCTTTAAAAAAATCTAGCATTAGTAATAAATTTTTTGGTATTAGTATGTTTATTTTGATTTGATTTTTAAATTAAAACTGATTTTATTAACTTTTTTGATACTATACAGATAGCTCAACCAACAATTAAAAATCCAGAAAAATCAGTGAAAGTAAGACACTATTTTACATTAAATATTTTCCAAAATTGTAATTATCAATGTAAACTTATAACTGGTTCCAAATGGATCAGAGAACTGATCTAATTTTAGGTTTTAACAATTATGATTTTGTAGCTGACAATCAGTGAGAGATTTCTTTTATAAATCAACTTCATAAATCAAATACTTTTACAGATTATTCCAACCTCTTATTTTGATTATACTTTTCAAAATTAGTCAAACTTTTTATTACAGAAATGCAATGTCTGTAATCAAAGATTATGTGATGCAAAGACATACAATCCTGACGAAAAGTATTTAGAAGAATTCATAGTGATTACTGATGAAGAACTGAATATAGGAGGAGAACAAGATGACCCACAATATTTAATAAATGGTATTTATTTCTAATCTTCGTCAACAACAGTGTCCTGGTATTGACCTGTACTGCTTTCAGATTTTACTATATATTGTGAGAACGAGCACATTTGTAAATTTGAAGGATTGATTGAACGAGATGCTGCTCTTTATGCAACTGGTGACTTGTATAAGTTAGTGGATGCTGACTTTTCAAAAAAAGGAAATCCAGCAAAAATTGGTCCAATTTTAAGTTGGTATCTTGAAGGTATGAAAAGTATCTATGTAGAAATACAGATAATTAAAAAATAAAAGTTGATTAAATATTGGAAATTGGTTATAAAGTTTATTGCTATTACTTTTCTAAGATCCTTAAAGTCATGTTAAATGTTGACTTGTACTACAAATTCAGATATTGATGAAAGCATGCAACTACATATTGTGTTGTCCACTGAATACGCTTTCTATGTACTAAAGAAACCTTCAAATCTTTACATCGACCGATACAGAGCTATGGAAGAAAAGTTTATTTTATCGAATCAGATCATAAACTTCATTCAAGAAGAGGAAAATGATGATACAGCCTATGAAGATCTTCTTTTATGTTTAGATTCTCTAGATCTTAGTACATCTTTGACAGTCAAAAGTCTAAATGAGAATCACCTTCAAAATTATGCACAATTTGTAGTTGATCAGGTTAACCAAGGCTTTAAAAACGAACTTTTATTTAAAACATAAAATGTAGAAAAACTCGTTAATTTAGCTTTTATGTTCTAAGACCGTATATAAAGAGTAAATCATTTAGGCGTAGAAATATTGATTTATTGCTAATTAAAATTGTCACAATTAAATAATGTTTTCAACGAAACTTATAACATTTATATTTATGGGGATATTGATGAAGCTTTTAACACTTATTCATGTCTAAGGTTCAACTACATGATAGTACTTATTTGGATCATCCTTCAATCAAAGCTTTGATGAATTTAACTGGAGCTTCAGCCACAACTGAAACTCGTACGCTGACTAACATAGTGAAGAAAAATTGTCAGCATTTCAGCAAAAAAGTAAAGGTGTTAAAAATAATACCTAAACTGTGACAATTTAACATGAACTGTAATAATTATTTATATAATTTCTTACAATATGTCTCTATTTTTTAGCAAAAAGCTGTTCCAGTTGTTACTTCAAAAATAATTCATGAAATGATGAAAGATTTATTTCCAACTTTGACCTACAACACATCTAAAGAAAGCCAAGAAAGGACCACTGATGGGTAATGATTTTACTACCAATATTTTTCTTCAAATAATTTATATAGCAAAAAGGGCTATTCATCTTTAAATCTGGTCTTATAACCTTTACTGTCCATCTGTCTGGTATAGCGGTTACCATACTCGCCTACCAGACGAAAGGTTCTGGATTTTAGCCCTGGTGAACATATATTTTAGACCAGAAAAAGTTCAAAATACCCCTGGTAAAAGGGCTCTGAGTCTATTAATGACAAGACTTCGAGAAGATGCAAAACTCCGAATTTAAAGCCTGAGCCTTGTAATTCATCATTGTACTCAGTGTTGTTCTGGCATCTCCTGCGACGCCAGCTGGGTGCAGCTGCATCGATCCGTCCATTCTGCTGCAAACCTTGTTGGCGTGAGGAGTAGAATCTTGCTAGATGAGCAACAACTGAAAAAAGTTCTGCTCTGGTACATATATGCATGGTCGTTCTCGGCCAAAGCAGGCCTAACAAATAAGAACAAATAATTCTAACTCTAAAGCATAAAACTTGAGTAAAATTTTTCTCATCTAAAAATGTCAAATACAATAAGCAGTTATTTACATCAACAGCGAGACGAGTTTTTACGAAGATGAATTTCTTAGCAGCGCAGTAAATCGAGTAAGAACACCAGTTAAAAAGTTGTAGTGTTCTAATGTTGCTGACTTCTTATTGTATACATCTCCAACAGTAATGTGATAATAATAAGAACAAAATAAATTAAGGATACATTTATAACTTTATTTTTTTTAATTTTAGAATAAGAATAAACAACAAATAAAAAAGAAAACACAAAAAAACTTAAAAGTACCACCATTCGAGTATATATTTTTTAGCAAAACAAAGAATTTTGTAAACGAAGTAAAAAGTGACCAGCAACATTTGAAAGTGTTTGATTGTATCGTTATCCCAAAAACAAAAGAATTCCAACAAAGATTTGGTTATATTGTAAACATTTTCACTTTTGAAAATGAAGATACTGATGAAGACAAGCCAGTTTATGCCCACATTATTCTAATGATTCCCTCACGGCAGACGTTATTATCGGATTCTGGTGACCCTAATGAGTTTTTTCTAATCAAAGAATGTTGTGATGTGCTCTTAACAGACAGCATAACTAAAATTTCCATTGAATACTTAAATTCACGGACTAATTTGAATGAAAGTAAAGACTTACCCTGCCAACGTTCAAAACATAAAAAACTGTTTTATCAGAAATGGTACGTTGAAAAAACTGCAAGGTTTGAAGATTTACCAAATATAGTTCAGGAACCACCAATTGGAGATTATGTTGAGTGTTATTTGTGTGAAAAAGAAAGTCAAAAAAGCCTGAAAGGAAAAATCGTTTTCGGAAAAGAACGGAAAATGGAAAAAATCGCTTCTGAAACGAATCATCAAAGTTCTAAAACTTCGGGCAAATTATACAAAAGTTTTAAAACAAACGGTATGACTATATCTAGTAAAGACGGATTGTTATTAAAGCCTAACTCATTCAAGTTTGATTTCAAAAAGGCTAAAACACCTACAGAGATAAACTGGAATGTTGATAAAACGTTATATCCAGAACATTTTAGAAAAAAAACTTTTGTAAAAGATAATGTACAAAGTTTGAATAAACCATTTCAAATTGGATTAGTTAGGGCCATCATTGGCGATAAAAACAAAAACCAATTATCACTTTCAGTTCAAAAGTTCTATCGACCAGAAGACACGACCTTGCAGGCAAAAGATTACGTCACTAGAGGTCTTAATGAAGTTTTTTGGAGTGATGAAGTTGAACAAATTGAAATAAGTGATGTAATAAGGAAATGTTCTGTTAGATACAGTAAAGAAGATGAAGTATATGATGAGCTAGAACAAATGATACAACCTAGCTTTTACTATAAACAGAAATTTGATGCCAAATCTAAAAAGTTTTCCGATTTACCTGATCATAAGGAAAGTCCGTCATCTGTAAAACCAAAGAAGTCATCTTGTAAAAGGTTGGCTACAATGGAAGTATTTGCTGGTTGTGGTGGTTTGTCAGAAGGATTAAAACAAGCAGGAGTGGCAGATTTAAAGTGGGCTATTGAAATGGATTCAAGTGCAGCTGAATCGTACAAAGAAAACAACCCACAAGCCAAAGTTTTTACACAAGATAGCAGCGTTATATTTAGGGATCTTTTGTCAGATTCGGAGGAAGTAATGAAGCAATATCCTCGTAAAGGAGAAGTTGAATTGCTTTGTGGAGGACCACCTTGTCAAGGTTACAGCTTAATAAATCGATACTGTCAAAAAGATTATTCAAAATTCCAAAATACGTTAGTGGCAGGATTTCTATCCTATTGCGACTACTATCGCCCTCGCTTCATTATCATTGAAAATGTTCGTCGACTAATGAACTATGGAAAAGGAAACGCTATAAAAGTCATAATGGCTGTTTTGCTGCGTTTGAATTATCAGTGCACGTTTGCAATACTACAAGCTGGTCACTATGGGGTACCTCAAACACGTTGCAGAGCAATCATTCTTGCTGCTGCTCCAGGAGAGAAGCTTCCTTCTTATCCTGAACCCTTATATACTTTTTCTAGTAAATACCTCAAAGTAAATCTTAATGGAAAAGTCTTTGTTAGTAATATCAGCAATCTGGAAAATGCGCCAATGCGACATATAACAGTGAGAGATGCTATTAGTGATCTTCCTGAAATTACTGTTGACTTATCTAGAACCAGAAATGAAAGTAAACAAGCGATAGATTATACCATGGAGCCAAAAACGTCATTTCAGCAAAATATTCGAAGTAATTCTGATGTTCTCAATGATCATTACTGTCGAACTGTTACAGTTTTAAATCAAGCAAGAATTGAACACATTCCTCGGACTCCTGGAAGCGACTGGAGAGATTTACCAAATAAACGAATGTTGTTGAGAGATGGAACCTATTTAGATTTACTTGATTACAAATACAATTATATTTACAAAGGAAGAAAGATGCAAGGAGTTTGCAAATGTGTGTTAGGTCAAGATTGTGACAGAGAAGATAAACAATCAAACACTCTTATTCCTTGGTGTTTACTTCATACTGCTGATAAGAATAATCATTGGGCGGGTTTATTTGGTCGAATAACTTGGGATGGTTTCTTTCAAACCATATTAACTGATCCTGCACCAATGGGAAAACAAGGAAAAGTTTTACATCCCGACCAACACCGTCTAGTCTCGATAAGAGAGTGCGCGCGTTCACAAGGATTTCCTGATCATTATCGCTTTTGTGGAAATATCACAGAAAAGTATTGTCAAATAGGAAATGCAGTTCCTCCTCCAATGGCGAAAGCAATTGGTTTAGAATTACTTCGTTGCATCGAATCTTAATTTCTTCTGCTGAACGTAGCCACCTACATTATTCTCAGTCAATCATCCAAATACTGGAAGTGTTTTCGATTAACTTTCTATTTTTTTGAAGTTTGTTGTTTAACATTTTATTGTTTTTCTTCAAATCCTATATTTGATGTTTAATTTAATCTTCTTAGCCCTAGATCAATTTTGTTTTAGTTAAAAATTCTTTCTTTTTAGATAAGCTTATAATATTGAGTCTAGTTGTTTAATTTCTAAATCGATTTGTAACTTTCTAACCTTGCATATGTTGTTCTTTTAATCTTTCTGCACTTAAGCAGTCTTTGACTTATTTGGTATCACAAAAGCAATGCGATCAAACATTTTTTATACTTTTATATCAGGCGATTTTTTATGAACAATACTTTTTTTTTGTAAAATTGAGCATATAAAATGTTTTAGCACGTGAAAGTATGATTTCTTGAAAGTAAATATTCTCGAACAATTAAAGTTTTTAGAAAGTATGTGATAGTTTTGCAGAATAAATTTTGTAAACTTGCAATTGGTTCTGAATTACATCTTCTAGTATAAAACTGATACTTGAATTGATTCTTCTGATTATTACTACATTTAAAATAAAATTACTTGTAAAAGTGGAAACAGCAATATAAAAGAATATTAAAGTTTTTTTTAATTAGAGCAAGATGTCTATGTCGTTTATACGTTTAGATGATGTTGTTTGCCATTTTTAGAAAATCACTTGGAATTTGTATTGTGATAGTTATAACTATATTCTCTTTACAATCATGCTCAAAAAACGTTCTTCTTAAAGATTACTCGTTATTACACTTTTTATTCTATTTGAATAAGTTTCAGGTAATATTCTATTTGAATAAGTGCTTGTAAGTTGTGATAAAGTTATTTCTAAGAAGTGATTTGTATATTATATATTGTGGTTGGTGACACTAAATTTCTTTCACGAAAACTATAGTGGACCCAAATAAAACTACCAAGACCTTACGAAATGTAAAGAAAAATCCTGACAAACCGACTTCATTAAAGCAAGCTTGCAATTACCAATTCTGCAATAAAATTTGCTCTGGTGAAGATCCAGCAATAGAATGCTTTAAATAACTCTCTTGCTTTTATCTCACCTGTAGTGATGTGAGCAAAAACACTTACGATATATTTTATAACAACCAGACGGAGCAAATGGGATTTAAATGGTTCTGCATTAAATGTAGAACCATGGGCACAACAGCTCCCTCATCCAATTCTAATCAAAACCTATTATCAGACATTAGCAAATCTATATCTGCTGAATTAGCCAAATTTAAATGTGAAATTGGCAAAGATGTTGCCAAAATCAATGAGAAAATTTATAGTTTGTCTAAACCAATGGACAAACTGGATGCCTCTACAAAGAAACAAGTCACATGGGCCTCAGTGGTCGGTGATCCCGGTTCTGACAAAAATGCTAGTATGGTACAGCTTCTTGCCAAGAAGGTAACCGACACGCACAAAAAACTCACTTTAGACCTTGAGGACAGAGAAAACAATGTCATCATCTTTAATGTCTCTGAGACTGATAAAGATGATGACACTAAGTTTTTTAATCAAATATGCTCTCAAAGCCTTGATTTTGTGGACGTTCTAAAGGTATCAAGAACCAGAGCGAAGATCTCAGATCATCAAAGACCGTTGAAAGCGTCCTTTCAGGAAAGCTAGGACACACGTAAATTTCTTGCCAAGCTATATAAACTAAAGCTTGACAAAAATTTGAGCGCATTTGAGTAGCACATGATATGTGTGAAGATGATCGCTTAGAAAATAAGCGTCTTCTAAAAGAGGCGTATAACCGAAATCAGAAGGAACAACCAACTGATTTCAAATACAAAGTTTGAGGTCCACCATGGGCCTTGAGAATTGTCAAGTTTTTTTTTTCAAAAAACGGAAGTGGAAAATAATTACTGGACCCACATCTTCTTTTTTCAAACTCTCTTCAGACACAATTATTAATATCCAAGATATCAATTTACAGAAGCCCGTCATCAAGTCTTACAAGCGTCAAAAAGACAATTCTTCTATCACATTAGGTATGTTCTTCAACGCACGGTCGATTATTAACGTAAAGTAAACAGTTTAAAAATGTGATTTGTAAATTGATTTATTTATTACAATAAATGCGAAGGAGGGTACCTGAAAAGAGCACCTTTTTTTGATTTTTTTGAAATCACTAACTTGATATGGCATCCATGCAACATCGTTAAAGAGTCAATTAAAAATATTCATAACTTTTTATAAACCCAACAAAAAACCACATTTGCGTAGATATTTAAGGAATTCAAAAATTTGAAAAACCTCTTATACGAACAAACTAAAGCAGATCCTTCCATCAAATTTCTGTACAAAGATCTTTGTATAGTTTACAAGAAATCTATCTCTAATTTATATTTAGGAAGAAAGTGCAGTCTTATCTTCACCAAGCAAGAAAACGTTTTTTGGTTTCATAAATTGTGAGCTTAAGACGAGATCTCAAATACCTTCCTTGCTTGACACTACAGCTTGTGACCAGTGAATTCGCTTTTTATAACTGACTTCAGTTACAAATTTGCAGAACAGTCAAGATCAGCATATCTACTTCATCATCATCATACTGACTAGGAAGAAAGCTCATTCATGAGAAACACTACACTTAACTACAGACCAGTTTCGCTGACTTCAGTTATCTGCAGAACTCAAGAGCATATCATTCACAATCATATGACTAGTCATTTGATGGAGCACCATCTAATATCTGATGTCCAGCATGGCCTTGTGAAACGGAGATCTTCCCTGACTCAACATCTCACTTTTCTTAATGAGCTTACAGCATTATTTATACTCCCTGTGACATCATATACTTCGATTTTGCTAAAGCGTTTGATTCTATCCCACACACTAAGCTCGTTACTGTATTGAAAAACTTAAAAATCAACAGCTTTATCTTACAGTGGATTAAAGATTACTTACCAGGTAGAACCCAACAAACTCGTGTAGAAAGATCTTTATCTACTTCTAGTCAAATCACTAGTGGTGTTCCTCAGGGCTCTGTTCTGGGTCCCCTTCTCTTTTTAATTTTTATCGAAGACCTCAGCAGACTAGTAGCAGTATATGATGTCAGAGTGTTTGTGTATGCGAATGATATCAAGCTATTATCTTGTAATCCTTCAAAACTTCAAACTGCACTACACACTGTAGAAAACTGGTCTACGAATTGGCAGCTCATAATCCAGCCCACAAAGTCTTAAAAATTGTACTAATTTATTACAAAATAAAACAAAACTTGAAATAAATAACAAACGAACGAATAATAAATTGCTTTTAACATTATTTAAAAACTTGATTAAAATTTAGAAAACTGATAACAATATGAAGTAATTAATTTAATCTTAATTTATATGAAACAAACGCTAAATAAACACTCAATAGAACACAAAAAATCTAAAAGATGCCGGGTGTCGAGTATTTTGATCAAAATAAACTTCGTAATAAGGATAGATAATTAGGAAAGCATGAATTTTGAAATTAACAAATATAAAACAGATAATTCAATAATTGATAAAAATTGTCTGTCAAACCTATTCCTAGCCTATTAGGACAGAATAAAGTATTAATGGAGACAGAATTTCTATCCAAGATTAAATCTTATTATTTTAAACTCAAAATATAAAAAATAAATAAAAAACAAACATGTTATGAAAAATTAGATGTAAAAAACCGATAAAACTTGAAAGTACCATATTGATTACAGATTAGTGTTTTTGAAAATAAAATAGATAAAGAACATCAACAAAAATTTTTGCATAAACGAATCGTTTTAATACCTACTTTTGTACTTATCATCATCATATAAGTAATTTATTAAAAAATCAAAAGTAAAGAAATTAAGATTCGATGCAACGAAGTAATTCTAAACCAATTGCTTTCGCCATTGGAGGAGGAACTGCATTTCCTATTTGACAATACTTTTCTGTGATAGTTCCACAAAAGCGATAATGGTCAGGAAATCCTTGTGAACGCGCGCACTCTCTTACTGAGACTACGCGGTGTTGGTCGGGATGTAAAACATTTCCTTGTTTGCCAATAGGAATTGGTGCAGTTACTACTGTACCAAAGAAACCATCCCAAGTTATTCGACCAAATAAACCCGCCCAGTAATTATTCTTATCAGCAGTATGAGGTAAACACCAAGGAATAAGAGTGTTTGATTGTTTATCTTCTCTGTCACAATCTTGACCTAACACACATTTGCAAACTCCTTGCATCTTTCTTCCTTTGTAAATATAATTGTATTTGTAATCAAGTAAATCTAAATAGGTTCCATCTCTCAACAACATTCGTTTATTTGGTAAATCTCTCCAGTCGCTTCCAGGAGTCCGAGGAATGTGCTCAATTCTTGCTTGATTTAAAACTGTAACAGTTCGACAGTAATGATCATTGAGAACATCAGAATTACTTCGAATATTTTGCTGAAATGACGTTTTAGGCTCCATGGTATAATCCATCGCTTGTTTACTTTCATTTCTGGTTCTAGATAAGTCAACAGTAATTTCAGGAAGATCACTAATAGCGTCTCTCACTGTTATATGTCGCATTGGCGCATTTTCCAGATTGCTGATATTACTAACAAAGACTTTTCCATTAAGATTTACTTTGAGGTATTTACTAGAAAAAGTATATAAGGGTTCAGGATAAGAAGGAAGCTTCTCTCCTGGAGCAGCAGCAAGAATGATTGCTCTGCAACGTGTTTGAGGTACCCCATAGTGACCAGCTTGTAGTATTGCAAACGTGCACTGATAATTCAAACGCAGCAAAACAGCCATTATGACTTTTATAGCGTTTCCTTTTCCATAGTTCATTAGTCGACGAACATTTTCAATGATAATGAAGCGAGGGCGATAGTAGTCGCAATAGGATAGAAATCCTGCCACTAACGTATTTTGGAATTTTGAATAATCTTTTTGAAAGTGTCGATTTATTCCGCTGTAACCTTGACAAGGTGGTCCACCACAAAGCAATTCAACTTCTCCTTTACGAGGATATTGCTTCTTTACTTCCTCCGAATCTGACAAAAGATCCCTAAATATAACGCTGCTATCTTGTGTAAAGACTTTGGCTTGTGGATTGTTTTCTTTGTACGATTCAGCTGCACTTGAATCTATTTCAATAGCCCACTTTAAATCTGCTACTCCTGCTTGTTTTAATCCTTCTGACAAACCACCACAACCAGCAAATACTTCCATTGTAGCCAACCTTTTACAAGATGACTTCTTTGGTTTTACAGATGACGGACTTTCCTTATGATCAGGTAAATCGGAAAACTTTTTAGATTTGGCATCAAATTTCTGTTTATAGTAAAAGCTAGGTTGTATCATTTGTTCTAGCTCATCATAAACTTCATCTTCTTTACTGTATCTAACAGAACATTTCCTTATTACATCACTTATTTCAATTTGTTCAACTTCATCACTCCAAAAAACTTCATTAAGACCTCTAGTGACGTAATCCTTTGCCTGCAAGGTCGTGTCTTCTGGTCGATAGAACTTTTGAACTGAAAGTGATAATTGTTTTTTGTTTTTATCGCCAATGATGGCCTTAACTAATCCAATTTGAAATGGTTTATCGACACTAAACGCATTTCCTTTGACATAACAGTTTTTTCTATGGTATTCAGGATACAACTTTTTGCTTTTCTTAGATTCTGGTTGGTTGTGTGGTTGTTTTGGATTTATCAAATCAAACTTTAATGAATCTGATTTCAGAAGTAATGCATTATTAAGGAAAATAGTCTCTCCGTTATATTTAAATGATTTGTAACTGTAGTATTCCCCCTTTTTAGATAATTTTTTACCGAAAAATATACTTCCTTTTAATTTTTCATTATTCTTTTGTTCACACAAATAACACTCAACATAATCTCCAATTGGTGGTTCCTGAACTACATTTGGTAAATCTTCAAATCTTGCAGTTTTTTCAACGTACCATTTCTGATAAAACAGTTTGTTATGTTTTGAACGTTGGCAGGGTAAGTCTTTACTTTCATTCAAATTAGTCCGTGAATTTAAGTATTCAATCGAAATTTTAGTTATGCTGTCTGTTAAGAGCACATCACAACATTCTTTGATTAGAAAAAACTCATTAGGGTCACCAGAATCCGATAATAACGTCTGTCGTGAGGGAATCATTAGAATAATGTGGGCATAAACTGGCTTGTCTTCATCAGTATCTTCATTTTCAAAAGTGAAAATGTTTACAATATAACCAAATCTTTGTTGGAATTCTTTTGTTTTTGGGATAACGATACAATCAAACACTTTCAAATGTTGCTGGTCACTTTTAGCATCTTTATAATATCTTTTTGTTTTATCGTGCAATATAGAGCTCATTTCTTCTACTCTTAGCCGTTTGTATTTGTTCGATATTCTATTATTTCGACTCTGCAATAAACGAGTACAAATATTACAACCAGACCTTCAAGCTTTAGCCAGAACTTTTCATTACATTTTCTAACTTTTTGCTACAAACAGCTGACCAAAGAAATTACCAATTTAGCACTTCTAAAATATTTGTTCTTACTGAAATTGTTTGATCTTGTAATAGCTCTATGCAAGAAAGATCCTCTGCGCTCTTTGTGACAATTCTGCTCATAAACAAAGAAATCCGTTTAATATTTTAACAACTATTATATGATATTTAAAAAATGTGTTTGGTTAGCATTTCAATTATATGCTGTAATGTTTCTCATAATATTTTTCTTTTAACGAAATTACTTAAATAAAGTTTCCAAAATAGATTAAACTGTTTTATGAAATATATACAACATTGTTATTAATAGTAAAAGCATTACCCAAGCTGAAAGATGAATAGTACTTTTTGCTATATAAATTATTTGAAGAAAAATATTGATAATAAAATCATTACCCATCAGTGGTCCTTTCTTGGCTTTCTTTAGATGTGTTGTAGGTCAAAGTTGGAAATAAATCTTTCATCATTTCATGAATTATTTTTGAAGTAACAACTGGAACAGCTTTTTGCTAAAAATTAAAGACATATAATTAAAAAAATATAGTCAGATCTTCTATGAAAGCTGTAGCATGTCTGAAAATTGCCATTATGATTTTCAGCAACCATTCTAAATGCGATTATCGAATTAAGTACATAATAGTTTAAATATTACATCTTATTACCTTTTGCTTTCTAGATTTACAGTTTTTCTTCACTATATTAGTCAGTGTTTGTTTTTTATTTGAAATCTTAGCTCCAGTTAAGTCAATCAAGGATTTGATGGAAGAATGCGACAAAAAAGTCCTACTTTGTATTTGGAGCTTAAATATAATTAAAAGAAGTATTAGTAGAGTTCATATGAAAAATATGAATATTCCTGACATAAATGACGTAAATTTTCTAACTAGATTATTGTTTATATAGAAAGTCTTTTCAACAAAGTCTCAATTTTATTTTCTAAATTTGTAAATATCTCAAATATAAATTAGAATCAGGAAATAAGAACACCACCTGATCAATTACAAATTGTGCATGATTGTGAAGATGCTCTTCATTCAGACTTTTGACTGTCAAAGATGTACTAAGATCTAGAGAATCTAAACATAAAAGAAGATCTTCATAGGCTGTATCATCATTTTCCTCTTCTTGAATGAAGTTTATGATCTGATTCGATAAAATAAACTTTTCTTCCATAGCTCTGTATCGGTCGATGTAAAGATTTGAAGGATTCTTTAGTACATAGAAAGCGTATTCAGTGGACAACACAATACATAGCTTCACTTCGTCATCATCACCATCTAATAGAAATATTATTTGTAATTGAAATTAGTTTACTAGCAACAAAAAGTTAAGTTTTCGAAGTAAATCTAATTATTTAAAGTTATAAGATATTACTCTTTTACTTAATATAATGGAATTTTTATGTAAAAAAAGTTCGCACCTTGAAGTTGCCAACTTAAAATTGGACCAATTTTTGCTGGATTTCCTTTTTTCGAAAAGTCAGCATCCACTAACTTATACAAGTCACCAGTTGCATAAAGAGCAGCATCTCGTTCAATCAATCCTTCAAATTTACAAATGTGCTCGTTCTCACAATATATAGTAAAATCTGAAAGCAGTACAGGTCAATACCAGGACACTGTTGTTGACGAAGATTAGAAATAAATACCATTTATTAAATATTGTGGGTCATCTTGTTCTCCTCCTATGTTCAGTTCTTCATCAGTAATCACTATGAATTCTTCTAAATACTTTTCGTCAGGATTATATGTCTTTGCATCACATAATCTTTGATTACAGACATTGCATTTCTGTAATAAAAAGTTTGACTAATTTTGAAAAGTATAATCGCAACATAAGTTCAGCAGTAAATATAAATTTTATGATTTAACTAATCAAGTTAGTTTAAGATTAAAAGTTAAATATGTTCTACAAATTAATAATAGCTAAAATTAAATTACATTAATACTTTGATTTGTTTATAACTATTTGCAATTTCATATTAAGAACTAATTTTTATCAATTAAAAATTTTGGTGGTATTTGTATCTTACTTTTATTACTTTGTTTCCTTTTTTCTTTTTTACTGGATTTATCTGCATGAAAAATTAATTTTGATTTTTTTATATATTCTCAAGAGTTACAAAAGATTTTTACTAACGTCACATCTATAGCAATGTTGTAATTGAACTTGATCAACTTAAGGGGAATTACCGGCCTTTGGCCTAATCAAAATTTAATTACTTTCAAGTAGGTCTTAAAAAATATAAAGTTGTTTAAATATTCCAAGTTTTACCAAGATTTTAAACATTATAACATCATTTCTGTAAAACTGATGTCCTTACATTATTAGTTGAGCTTGTCTTCAGTGATTCGTTGGACTGAAGAGAGATTGGAACTTGTCTTTTTCTGCTCATTCTAAGTTTTTAGGATATTTTTTAATAAAAATTTTGTTTTGGACATTTGCTAACATAAACTCAGCCAAGCACAAATAAAATCAAACTGTATTTTCAACATACATACTAATTTTATGAAGTAGAAAGTCTACCTTAAATAAAAATACAACATTTTTACCATTAGTTTCTTTATTTACTACAAATTATTTTAAGCAGAATTATGTTTATCAAATATTAATTTCAAAACAAACCTGTTTTAAAATTAGGTTTAAATAAGTGGGCATGAGTACTTGAAATTTCAAGTCAAATGGTTCTACTTAGTAAGCAAACTTATACATTTTTAGATTACTCTATTAAACGTATATCTATATCATTTATTAAATAAAGAACAGCAGGTAAGTATAAATTATTCTTTTAATATAAAAGATAGCATTTTTCAATTATATTTTGTAAACATTAACCATGGCTTAAATTATTTTAAGATAAAAAGTTATAGTAAATTCATCTTAGCATGTGCTATGAATTTTGAACAGAATTATATCTTTGAAAATTATTAAGAAACTTAAATATAAAATAATTTGGTTGTCTAACCTCTAATTTAAGCTCTATATAGTAAACTTTGTTATTTTTGTTTTTATAAAACTTTATAATTTATTTTAAAAGCAAAACAGAACTCCTACGCATTTTTTATCACCATTTAAAAAGCTAAAATAAACATTGATTTTTTTAATCATTTTTTTTGGCAAAAAATAATTTATTGTTTAAAAATATTTACTACAATCAATTTATTTGTACTTTTAAAAATGACAAGCATTTAAAAATGCTTAAGTTTCTTCAACAAAATCGTAATTCACTTAATAATAGAGATAAAAAAATGTCCAAACTTAAGTTTCTTCAACAAAATCGTAATTCACTTAATAATAGAGATAAAAAAATGTCCAAACTCAATACAGTATCTTATAATCTTTAATTGTAAAAACAATTTGAAAAATATTTCATTCATCATTAGGTAATTTTTAGTAAGGTTTTAAATCTTTATTGAGGTGATAAAACAAATGAAAATAAACAGTAAAAAGCAACCACAACAATTACAGAAATCTTAAAATAAAAGCTCTGAATTTCTCTTTCTATTTTTGAAAATCTTCTCTTTAATCAATGACATCAACTTTTCTAAAACCTTATCAATTCTATTTCATAAGAATTTCATACAAAACTAAACAATACAATAAACAAAATTACATAATTCCTTATAATTTCTGAAGTTCAATAAAAGAATTATAGCTTTAATCTGATTAAAACTTTGAAATAGTTAGCCCAAAATCAACTTTTCATACAACTATTTTAAACCTGCAAAATAATGTGTGGCGGGAAAACATTTTTGGACCATTACAAAATCTACGCTATAATTTCGAAAACTAAGACAACTATAATAGCTTAAATGAATTGATCATTTTTAATCTGCAAACAACTGAAACAGTTTGAGGGTACTTAAAAAAACTTGCAAGTTTTGAAATAGCTTTCATAAACTTAACGTGAATTTTCTTACAAACTTCGAAAGCTTTTTGATTGGTTGAAACTGATAAATGACAGTGTACTTTGAAATTGTAATCCAATTACTGTTGGTAATGCAGAGAAAGCTATAATAGCTACCGGCAACTATAGATGGAATTACAGATTTTTTATCTCATTTGATTCACCAACTTAAACTGATAAGTAAAAAGAACGCTATCAAACTCACAGCAAGCTCTACGCGATAAAATCTCCAAGTAGCTCACTAAAAGAAGAAGTTTTAAAGTATACGCTTGATTATTGTTTTGATACATAACGAATTATTTTTCAAAGCACAATTATGCGAGTATTGGCTGAAACAAGAGTCATCTTAACAAGCTAGAAGTCAAAAAAATCAACTTTAAATTTGCTCCTTATGTTAAAAAGTCAATTAAAGTCAAACAGATACCTACTACTGGTGTATTGATTGTAAGGTTAAAAGCGTTGGTCATATAATCAAATTAATAGAGTGAAATTAATAGTGAAAATTATGGCAAACGAAAATAATTTAAAAGCTTTAAACTTCCAGAAAGCTTAAATGAATTTTATTTTACGACTATAAAAGCATTTGTTAGACTTAGATATTCACAAGACATCAATTTCTGCTTTTTTGACTGTAACTTTGTGAACTACAACTTCATGTAATATTAAAGATTCTTTCACGAAAAACATTGTTGCATAAGTACTTGTCAGAACTGATGTTTTAGTTTGGTTAAAAGTTCGAAAAGTGGTTTCAGATAAGTATGAAAATATCAAACATAAAAAATAAATAAGTATTTTTTTGGATGATGTTTTATAAATATTGTGAATATAATGTACATCTGAATATAATAAATAGTATTTTAATAAAGTTAAACCTCAACTAAATACAAACTTAACCTTTAAGAAATGTATAAATTTTATAAAACCTAATTAGCATTTTAAAGGAACAACAAATATGCAGTGTCTTTGTCATCCTCTCTTGTTCAGTTACAGAAAATTTGGAGAACAATCATCAAAAATAAATTGTTCTTTTGCTTAAAGTAAACTATTTATAAAAAACCTAATGAATTCAGTCAATCGATTCAAAAAATAATGTTGCTCTGAATTCAGACATAATCCTGTCAGACACATATTTCAACATTAGTGATTTTATTACTAAAATATGATGTAAAAAGGTACAAACTTCAATAAAAAATAATTTCTGATATATCAAATGATAAACAAAATACTGAATATTTTTTCTTTAATTTTTTGGTTCTAGCTACATCAAGATCTGCAAGTTGTAGCTGCTTATTAAAACATTTCTTCAGTTTTTTCCTAAAATCATCTGCAAAACAAAGATAATAAATTTTACAAATTAAAAAGAACTTAGATATTATAATTTCAATACTTATATGGGATGATAATTATTTGAATATTGAATTAATCAATTTCTAATGGTAATTTTTATTTCAGATATTATTGTTAACAAACTCTTTAATTTATATCTGTTATAAAGATTAATAAGAAATCAAATTTCTGAAACCATTGGAAGTTGAATCTTCTGCAAAGGTGTAAAGATGTAGGAATATTTTAGGAATTTTGTTAGCTTTGATAGAAATCCTAAAAAATAAGTTTTCTTTGAAAATATAAACTTATAAAGTATTAGTTAAAAAAATAGAGAAAATTTTAATTATTTTTTTTTACAATTTATGAATGAGTAAGTTACTTTTCAATTTTGTTTTTTATTAATGAATTAAAAGAAGTGATGAGATTCCAAGAATTTCCTGGCAGATTAATAATGATCCTATAAGTCTTTTGCTGATTGTAACTACAAACAAAAAAGTGAATCAAAAAGCAAAGTTAAAATTCAATTTTCTTACTATTTATCATTTAGCAAATTATTAAGCAAAGTTTATAAGTAAAGTTGAAACATCAAATTATCTTAACTATAAAAAGTAGAATAAATAAGTAAAAACAAGAATATTGATTTTGATGTAAAGATTGATGTAAATTAAAAGGAGTAAAACTGACCTTTGAATTATGACTTCTTTAATGACCTTCTTGATAAATTCTTCCCCTTTCATATTAAATGTCTCACATGAGACATTGTTTAAAGAAAGATTTTTGTTCAACCAAAAAAATGAGTCTGGGTTTAGATCATTAGCATAAAGTTGACACCCTAGAAAAAAGGGGTACAAATCAAAAAATATTTTTGATCTAGTTAAAAGATTTGATTTAAGTAATTTTGTAAATAATAAATATATAATACTGCCACTTTCTTCACTTATTTTGTATTTTAGTGTAACTTTAACTTCCTTATACAAATACTCTTACAGCAATATTCTTATTTTTTCTGTAATACTTATGTTGAAGTCTGTATCTTAGACATTTTCTATTTCTTTGTAGATATTTTTTTCGCTTTAAAAACCTTATAATTTATTATCTGCATCAAAAAAATAAATAAAAGTAAAAAGATACCTTTTTTGGCCAGCATAATCGAAAATGGACCAACTCCAGAACACACATCAAAAATAAAATCAGAAGAAGAAGCAAGCTCAGTGATTCGCTGATATTCATTTAATTGTCTAGAATTCCAAAAAACCTACAAAATAATATATATTTAATGTTGTAAAGTAAAATAAATATGTTAGAAGTTTGTTATAAAACCATAGACTAGTAAATTAGATATAAAGAGATAAAATTAGACATAAATTAGTATATAAAGACTAGTAAATTAAAAATAACCTTTGAAAAGTCAAACTGAAAAACACAATTATTCATTGCAACTGTTGTTATAAACGATTTTTCACCAGCAATAACTTCCAAGTCTGATTTTCGGAACAGATCATTTACTGGATGAGTTTTATTAACAACCGTTGAAACACCAGAAAATTTATGAATGATCACCTAAAAAATAGGATTTATGATCAATGTGAAATATAAAATATTTCATATCTATTATTAAAATAATGATAATTATGTCTTGAAAAAATAGAACTGATAAAAGATTCCTGATCAAAATAATAAATATAAAAAATGTCAACCTACTTCACCTATACGATATTTATAAGGTAGAAGATGTTCTTCTAAAGCTAACTGATATATATGTCCAACTTGAAGGCCTCCAACCTTAATCTGCTCATGTGGTATCATTGCTTTTAAAATCAAGGAAGCTTTAAAATTTATAAATCTAAATAATAAACATTGAATTGAAATATTTTAGATGAACATATATAATTTTAATACAAATATTATACTTAACATAAATATATAGTTATAACCAAATAATTTTGTGAGTATAAAGTCTTATGATTTCTTAAAACTTAGCAGCAAAGATCAACTCACTTAAGTTCAAACTCAAAAATATCAGGTGGTTGTACATTAAGCTTTTTAAGTTGATTTAATTCATCAATTGAAAACTTTGCATTACTCTTTAGTAGAATGAATTTATATACTTCAGGAAATTCAACTTTTTCATTAAATCTTATATTTGGCTTTAAACTTCTCCATTTTTGCAAACTAGTTATTTGCTTTTTTACAAATGGTAATCCAATGCAAGTTTTTAAGACATTTGAATGAACTTTTAAAACTGGTAGTTTTGCAGTAGTTGTAAACTTCTCTCTAGAATAGGATAAAATAATAAAGGTAAAAAAATATCATAATTGAAAATCAGATTATTAACTTTGATTTAAAAGTCAGAAAGGACGAAAAATAATCTTATCTGCTAATAATACAAATAAATTAATTTTATATAATATTTCATGAAACAAAACTAAATTTAATAACCATTCAATCAATAACATTGAAGATTATTTAAATTTTTCATATAACTATAAGATTCATAAATGTGAAAAAGTAGAAAATATTTAAAATATAGAACAAGTTAAAGTTGCAATATCCTAAATAAGTTAATGATTCAACTGGCTCTTATACATCAGATTTGTTTATCAGAAATACATTCTAAATAAAATTGTTAGTAAATAATACTAGCCTGTCAAGTTTAGTCATCCCACTAACTACCACAGGAGGATATATTTCTTTATTCTCATATCTTAAAGATGAAATAGTGCAGTTTGAACTGCTTAGTGAAGTTTTTGCATAGTATCTATTGATAGAACATCTTTTACAGATACTTAGATTTTGTACAAAATTAAAAAACTTCATTTCCTTAACTATTGCTAATGAAATTTATTTAGTTGAAGTGCTTTTTATTATCGTTTTTTTAACGACCAATTTGGCCGTTTTATAAAAAACACTATCCTTTTAAAAAATTTAGATAACTGAGATTTGAACGAAAACGATCATACTTAGTTGAAAATAATTTTAAGTTTGTATTTAAGCTTTATTCAAGAACTAAATTGCTTATTTTTACATTTGCTGAGACATTTTTTGGGTCTGATTCGGCCGAGAATAACCGCATTATATGCCTGGGCGAAAGATGAAATTCTAGTTGTCACCCATGTAGCAGGATTCAAATTATCTGCTGAGACATATAAGATTAAAATTGCTGTTTCAATTACATTTTTATAAAAATTAATTGTAAAAATTACCAAAAAGGTAGTTAAATATTTAGTTAAAAACATATCTATAAAAAGGCCAAGCATCAATTTGATAGATAAGAAGTGGTGAATAGTTTTGATTGTACTTTTGTTTAATTTCAGGAAAATATACATTTCAATATAAAAAATATCAATCTTAAGTGCAACATAAATTAGTTACCATATTTTATTAATAAGTATATAATTTTATTGATGAGATTCTACAAATAAATCATTCAAATACAAATTATTTGTATACTTTCTTAAATTACTCAACTCAATTTCCTTGAGTATAATCTCAACAAGATGATACAAAATTTGATGTAGTGATGGAGTCGGGATGAAGATTCCAAACTGTGGTTATCTTATTGATAAAGTATTAGTTAACTGGATGTTATAAAAGTTATTGATTAGTTTGAGCTTTAAGGAACGTATGAAAGATTGTGATCAATAAGGAAATCTTTGTAATTAAATTTAGAGAAATCATAAATAACTTTAAACAATTTTTTAAACACTAGTCGAGGACGTAGGCAAAATGGCGATATTACAGGAACTTAAATCTAATCTTTGAAAGAAGGTTCTTGTTTGAAGAAAAGGATACATCGAAAGAAAAATTCCTAGTAAGCAATTTTGGAACTAATTTAAATTTCCAGTATTTTTTTAAGTTGAAGACTCCATACGAAAGAGTTCAATCTTATTTTGAAAACTCTAAATTAAAGTAAAATATTATATTTTCTGATGATTATAAATTTATTCCTAAAATTAAGGCTTTCAAGTCCCTCATGATTCTATAAGTTTTGTTAGTTGTCAATAAACTGACGGTTAGAATAATAAAACTTTTATATTTCAGACTAATAAACAACTGCTATAAAGAGAATTACTATAAGAAGTTTTTTTTTCAGAAAGTATTTACAAAATATTAATAGATTTGTTGCTGCATCTGCGTGAAACAACCAAGTGCACTAATTTTTTGTAAGAAGAGCTTTGTGAAAACAAAAATTTAATTAAACTATATGTGAAACTTTATTTTTGTAAGCTTCGAAACAAAATTGTGAATGAGTTTAATGCTATGCTTTTTTATGAGAAGTATGCAATTGAAAGAAGCAACAGTCTTTACAATTTTTATTTGATTTATATAAATGCAGGTCAAATGTTAATTTACTTTAAATTATTATGTGTAGTCTACACTAAAACTTTTTCTTTCATAATTGTGTTTTATTTTTGGGAGTTTCCCTTTTAAAAACTTGCTAACTTATGAATCTGTTGAAAATAGAACTTATTTCTTGTGGTATAACAACTAATGTGTAGGAATCATTGAACAAAGTTCATGTATGTATTTATTTGCTCTTTAATTTGATTACTTATCATTTTTATAGAAATCAAGTATTTATAATTAGCTGTTTAATATTACTTTTTATCATAATTTTCTTTTCACATTAATATTATGAGCTTTTTTATAATATAGGTCTAAAAAATTAGTAAATTGTCTAATTGATATATTATATTTCTTTCTACTAATATGTCATTTATACTATTTGTTGTAAATTTGTTATTTATTTTATTTACAGAATAAATGTAAAATCTGATAAGAATTATTATAGTAGTGAATAAATTTGCCAAGATTAAAATTAAAGAAATTTAAATAAAACAGATTATGCTGATCATAAAAAACATTCAACCACAAAGTTTGAATTATCTATATAATTTAAGATTATTATTTTAATTATCTAAAACAATTTTTTCAATTTTATTAATTTACTTTTAACACTTCTAAATTTAAATATTCTATTGACACAGATTTTCAATTGCTTTTCTTATTTAACTGATCAAATGGATGAGGGGTTACAAGAAGCAAATGTAGCTCTATTAGATTTAGATAAAGGTAACTACTTCCAAATTTCAAATATTTATCTTAAAACTAGCTGCTTTTTTTATATTTTAATTGCTTTATAGTTTTTTACTTATTTATTCTGTTTTTAGGCTTAAGAGCACAAAGATGTGGTGATCAATGTGAAGCAATCATGAAATTTCAAAATACATTCAGCAAATATTACTACCCAACTTTTATCAATGCTTCTTTTCTGAAATTAGCTGATGCTTTTAGGAATGGGTAAACTTTGAATAGTTTAAATCTACTTTATCAATAATTTATGTTTGAATTCAATTTTATAAAAGAATTTAAACTTGTAAATTATTAAATATCAATTTTTGAAATTTGATTTTTAGCTAAATATGAATATTTTATTTACATATTATAAAAAGAATGAATTTTTAAAGGAATAATACCATGCGTCTTTGTATTTTGAGAGTTGCTCAACAAAGTAAAATTCATTTGGATAAAATTACAAGTTTTGATGAATTTACAAAAAGAATTTTTAGTGTGACCCACAGCAATGACCCATATGCGAGAGCGATCACATTGAGGTTTAAACTTTTTGAATTTGATTCAGCTTTCATCATTATATAATTACTATTTTCTTTAGTAGTCTTTATGATGCGACTTAAATATTTATCTAATTCTTTTGTAAACAAATTTATTGATAATAGCTGTAAATAACAGATCTTATATAGAACACAACATGACTGCTAAGAAGTAAGAGTCTCACACTTCAACATAAGAAGTGTTAAAAATCAGAGATTAGCAAAAAAAAATGTAACACAATGTATCTTTGAGCGATATAACAGTAGATTATTTTACCGCATATGTAAATATGATTCCAAGTTTCATACTGGTGCCTTGCCAATTACTAGCTCCTTTCTGTATGATGAATGTTGAGTTATTCGTTGTTGCTTACTATTATTACCAGCCGCCTTTTACAATCGAATAAAGTTTTCTTATCATCACACACATTCAAGAATTTAATTTTAAAAATCAGAACTCGGCAAAAGTAAAAGTATATCACAATCATATACAAGATCGCTACATATATTTTATCTGATATAATTTTGAAGTATCTTCAAATTTGTTATTTTTTCAGTTATTTTTTTTACATTATATAGATTTTGTATCACTTAACCCCGCATAGAGCAAATACTCTGAACAAATTGGATTAAATGATATCTTAGTCCAGTATCTTTTCACCATCTTAATCATAAATAAAATAAAAATAATTACAAAAATGTAAATTGAATATCGCAAACACCATCAACATTTTTTCAGGATGTTGGGAACTATATCTTGTATTATTAGCGAAAAGAAAAATGTTCATCATTGCATTTGTAAAGGTTTAGATTCACATGACCGAGTAGAACAAGAAGCAGCAATATTTGCCACTATTCAATTTGCTTCTGATTCACATGACTTTGCTGCAAGTATATGTAACAAGATAGCGACATTATTAAAAGGTTTCATTTAAAGTTTTATATTTTTCTCTTTTTTATGAGTTTGTTAAAAAGTTTTAAATCAATTTGTTTTAATTAAAAGATAAATGTTTAACTTTATTGCAGGTCTATCTACTCAGCTAGAAATTAAACTAAAGTTGATACCTGTACTTCAGCATATGAGGTCAAATGTCCAGGTAACTCTAAATTACTTTATTTAAAGAAAATTTTCAATTTTCATCTTAAAACATAAAAACTCGTCTTTAAATATTAATCCTTACAAATAAAGATGACGTTCGGAGTTTTTGTTCCACAGATATCTTCAAAGGCTAGAAACATTCTAGAAGACCTTCTCCCTTCTTATCCTGCTCAAGAATTTGTTCTAACAACTCTTAAAACTTTAACCATGTTATCATGTTACACTTTAATTGACATTCCAGCTCAAGTAACAAATCTTTTCAGCTCGTTTCTATTTCCAAATTGTCTCATCTAATTACAGGTCAAGCTACTTCTTCGTTATGTGAGATGTGACCCACGCAAAAGTGTTTGTTCAAGTGCCCTCGACAATCTCAATTTGCTGGCTAATAAAACTTCACATCTATGGTCAGCACAGGATATTGAAGAAGGTTGTAAGGTGATGATATTAATGCAATTTTCTGATGGTGTCTTCAGTTGTGATGTTTGTAGACTTTGAATCAATCAACAATCTCAGATCTTTTAAAAAGAAAACTACTCCGTGTTCTGTGCACACTTTTCAGTAACACTTCTGTCGTCAAAGTTGATCTTTCTGATGGTTAGATTTTGAATTTATTATTTTTTTCTACATACATCAATTGTTACCAGACTCCCAGATCTTGCACATATGTTCCTTGTACATGCTCAATATGGATGTTATGCAAGCTGCGTTAGCCATCAAGCTGCAAACATCACTTCTACCTCACGCTCTTAAATACAGTAAAGAACGTTATGAGGTGATGCATCTTTCAAGGTTTCCTTCGTTCATTTACATTACTTCTGTCTGATAGAGTTTACGAGATGGAACTATTGATGCTGTTGATGGAATCTTACTAATACTAGTACCAAGTGCTACTGATTCGTCTATAGAAGTTCGAGCTTTGAAGGTAATCTTGTAATTTGTTTTGATTTCAAACTAAAATGTCTTTTTAAATTCAGATCATTCTATCTGTTCTTCGAAATCTTCTAGATGATTCTGGTACAAGTGAAAGTCGATTGTATGAGATTATATTTACGTTGTTTGAAACTGAAGAACGTTTATTACAAGCATGTGATGAGGCAGGTGTTGTCTTGCTGGAAACCCTCGCTATTCTATCAACTAACAGGTTCTGATTATTTTTTTTCAAACTTTTATAGCTGATTTCAAAAAATGAAAATCATTTTTTGATAAATATTTTTGTAAATCTATTAATTTTTTTGAAGTGATTTTCCAAACCTTTTATCTCCTTATAAGAATAGCATTCACTCAATGCTATTAAAGATACCTTTAATGGAACAAAAACCAAATCGAGAAAAAATCACAGTAAGTTTATGAAAAAAAACACAAAAATTTAGCTAACAATTATTATTGGTAGATTTTTATCTTCGTTTTGATGTCTGTATGCGCTCTTGGTAGTGAAGATTCCATTCTTTCAGACCAAATTATTCATGAAATCAAAAATTCATCATTAGATTATTGGACTTTATATAGAATCGCTCGTCAAGCGTTTAGATTGGTGATTATCTTACAACTTTCACGAACTCTCACGCTTATTAATTCTTTCTCACAAAGAGTCAATTTAACGTCGCAAGCAAGTTACTAAAGGAAATATCAGACTCAGTTGCTACAGAACAACATCATTTCTGGATCACAGGTTTGAAAGAGATAGCTTTGGCTGAATACCAGATATCAAAATGTTTTCAATCCAACCAACTGGATCTTACTTGCCTTGAAATCGATCGTACAATCACTCAAGCTGTCAACCACTACCACACAGCGACCTCTATTTTCATGGTCAGTTGCACTTTTGAGTGTCATGTGGTTAGATATCTACCAATCACAGGCTGCAGTTGAACCAAATCGTAATTTGAATTTTCAATGCGAGTATGCTCGGTTGAGATGTGAAACTTTGCAAGTACATCTGAGATTTATTTCGGCATGTCAAGTGATTCGAACTAATCCACCTCCGGCTATAAGTAAAGACTCATTTGACTTCAATTGTGATGACAAGACTGCGGAAAATAGTAAATACTTCCTCGTTGACAAAAGAGTTAGTTGAAAATTGTTCTAAAATTATTTTTTCAATTATTTGATGTAAGATCGAAAAAGAAATTGAAAACAACTTCATCACTTTTTAGTTGAAGCAATGTGCTGAGCAATTCCAATTAATCGAGCAAGCTTATAACGAACTACGAATGATTTCATTTGATTGTGACCCGTCAACACTAACCAACATCACAACGTCAGTTTTCAAGTCACTTTTTTCAAAATTGTCAAAATCTTTTTCATATCGAAATAACTCGTTTCAAATTTAGATCGCAGAGAGGATGTTCTATAATGTCGTTTGCTATCGAATCTCTGATATTTTCAAGAAGGTAATCTCCACAAACTTCAACCTATTTGCTCAGCTACAAACACCTTCTTTGTTTTTAGTGACAAGAATTTTTATACAGATGCAAAAGCATCTCAATCAATATCAAGTGATGGTGAACGCAGTGATATTTACTCAAAAGTATTTTTTTGATTTAAGTTTGAATAAATGATTTATATGAAGTTGTAATCTATTAAATGTTCAGCAGCATTTTAACTATTACAAAATTTCAGTCTGATTTAAAAGATTAATCACAAAAT
The DNA here is from genome assembly GCA_034620365.1 of Pegea sp. RAD2-039. Lineage (NCBI taxonomy): Eukaryota > Metazoa > Chordata > Thaliacea > Salpida > Salpidae > Pegea > Pegea sp. RAD2-039. Next base: position 842,211 of record JAQGEQ010000020.1, read on the forward strand.
AAAAATGAAGAATTCCCTTTTTAATAAAGATTTCTTTTATTTTTTAGGCTATTCGAAATGCTTATACAAAAATTTCGAAATTAATTGATGTAACTTTAGCAAAAGAACCAAACAATTTATCACAACTAGTAAGTGAAGCTAGTAAATTCCTTGAAATCAAATCTCATTACCAAGATGTTGATTTCAGCTCACACAATGTCTTAAGCAGTGCAGTTTTACAGTCCTATCTGTTCCTCAATCATTTCCTAGATTCTTCTTTCAGAGTCTGCAAACTACAAGAATCAAAGTGATACTTTAAACAGACTCATCAATATTGACTAACTAGATTCCTTCTACAGTTGACTACGACTCCAGGCAACCGCTCATCGAGTGATCCGTTTCGAATTGAAGCCGAAAAACGTCTTGCTCTCAAGATTGAGGGAGTTATTCAAAGATCACATTCATATTCTTCTAATGGATTTTTCTCGACTAATAAGAGTGAATCTTTCACCTCCTTAAGCAACTCCCAAGACCCAAAGTCTCATCGCTTCCGTGAAATCAAACAGATAAAGCTTCAACTCAGCGTCATTTGGTTACATTCTGAAGGGACACACAATCGCAGTAATAAGCCCAAAGTGGGTTTTTAACAAATTGTCATTTGTTGTTTTATAAATGACCGAAAGTCATCGATTTGTGATTAAAATTTGATTAAAACTCTTGAAGGTCACCCAGATTGAAGTTGGAGTATATGAGCGAATAGTTGAACCTCAAAATGAATACTTTACAACACAAATGTTGATAAACTTCGAGAAAGTCGGTAAGATCTCTAACTACTCTATTAGTCGACTCATTTGCGATTTATCTAACATCTCACTTTGTAGGTACATACAACGTGGTTATAGAAGTCAATGCCAAAGACGAAAATGATGTTTGGTGGAATACTGGTCCAAAAGAAACTATTCATGTTAAGACATCAGATGAAGCTGCAAGAATCCAGCAACAAATCCAACAACAGCAGCACATCACTATCAAACCACATCATCACTACCAACGTTTTTAAAGTCTTATGTGGAAAGATTTTAAGATTTGGAAAATAAATCAATCAGCTAATGTACTTTCTATCAACAACTTCTCACTTTATTTAACATTGATCAAGCGAACACGTGACAATACCATATCAACGGGCCAGTATTCTACTGTAGTGGTGTCCAGCTTTAAGTAGACAATGGACACATGGGGCAAGCATTGGGGGCGGACCGCAAATCATAATAAATGTTTCACAATCCGGTTCCGGCATATATTGGATCACTGCATCTTTAGTGACTGTGCCAATTAATCCTTTCCAATCTAACAGATCAGTTGAATTTTTCACTTTTTTATAATCATCAAAAGTTAACTTCAAAAATTTATAATAAAAAAGCCAGAAATGATAGAAAATTAACAAATATATAAAACTACAAACACTGATAATAACAGAAAGTTTTAACATGTATGTATAAGGAACAAGTACAAACTAAAACTGTTTTGAAAAAAATTATATAAAAATAAGATGGACAAACCTGGTGGTGGAGTTTGCAGGATCAGAGCCATTTTAAGGAAGTTGTGTTCTGAAACAAATTGATTCAACAAATCTTTTGCAATGATATCATCTTCCGCCTACAGATTACAATTGAGAAAAAAATGATAAAAAGAAATTATCTATAATTTCAACAAACCTTATTAGCATATAGTAGACTAGTAGGAGGGGCATCATTACCTTCACGATGTAAAGCTCTTAATATAATTAAAATTGGACCAATTCCACTACCACCCGCTATAAAACCAACCTTCAAAGACACATTTAATATATAAACAAGAAATTGGATAATTGAAGTTACTTTTTTAGCTCTTTTGATAAATACTTCTTCATTTAGTGGGTAGGTAATTGTAAACATTCCTTTTCCGTTGTAGATTAAAGGACCTGCCGGACCACACACATCAATATAGGATTGCATGCTTAAACTGTCTAAATAACCAGTCATCTGTCCTCCTACATACATCTAGTTAAATATAAGAGGAAATTCACTAGTTTAAGAAGAGCTTATTTTGTAGATTATTTTCAATCATTTAAAAGCTTTTTGGTCATAAAATTTATGCAGGTTAGTTTTGATAGAATCCTAAAAAATCTAAGTATTAGGAAGTTATGATGCAACATCTGGACACATTTTAACTCTTATAAAAAGTTGCAATTCTTTTTATATTAAAACCTTTATAATAAACTCTATGATTCCATTTTTTTCATCAAATTTGGTCGGCATATATTGTCGAGAAATCGTTTTCCCATTTATAATAGCAAGAAATACAACATGTTGACCAACCGGTATTCCATGCTTGTAATTGTTATTAGGTAATTTCAAATAAAATTTCCTGGTATATAACAGAAGCATATTTAAAAATTTGACTAGAAGCTTTAGTAAGTTAATTCAAAGCCAACTTCTTAACTAGTAAAGCTTTTTTACAATAAATAATATAAAGTATGTTTCTAAAACAATTGACGTAGTGCACAAAATGATAATATAAATAAAACTTAAAAGTAAATAATCTTATAATAAAAGATTTATACCAGACATAATGATTAAAAAAATATTTTTTTGAAAATGAATTTTGTTATATAATCCTACTTTAATTAATTCTATAATTCAATCTGTGGTATATTTATTGCATTATGATATATGTGATAGTTAAAAGATTACAGAAGATTAATTTGTAAATAAAAAGTTAACCACGTCAATTGTATTTCACTAACCTTACATTAGTAGCACATGTCTCTTTTTTAACCAATTTCATTTTAACAATTTTGTCAACATCACCAAAATGGAACGCTTTTACTTTCAAATTAGTTGGAAAAAGAAAAGTTAGAAATGATTGATGATCAGCAACTGCTTGCTCATCAAAATCTATTAATCCACAACTCTTTAAAAATTCCAAATCATTCTTTAAACATTTTTCACAATATCGATGTCGCCACAAATATCTTAAGCCCATGTATAGGAGGCAACTTGGAATAGCGATTGTAACGAAGTAAGAATTTGAGAAAAGATTCTGACAAAATTCGAAATTGAAATCAGAATTTTTAGAGAAATTTTTTGCGTTTTGAAACTTTTTTATGGAAAGCATTATGGGTAATTATTTCTAAGTTAATCTTAACTAAAGCTTCTTTTCAACATTAATTTTTTTTTAAATTTACTTTTAATCTTGATAAATTTACTAAATGATTTCAAGCAGACTACTTACTTTTGAGGCTTTAATCTGCATATCAATATTTATACTGTTTGAAAAGAGAAAATATTGGAGATGAAATACGTCAGACTCAAACTCGCAGTTGGTTCTATATTTTCAAATACTAAATGTTATTCCAAAGTTACTTTTAGCTTGAAAATAAAACAGCTCAAGTAAAAATTGTCAATTTATTTTTTAAACTTTCAAGTTTAAAAAAACAAAAGTAATTTTCTTAAAATATGAATAAAGAATATTTCTTATTTAAAATCTACTTAATAAATTACTTTAAACAATTACGATTTACAAGCCTTTGTTGTAGTGAAATTCCTTCAAAGAATTATTTAAAATCTTTTTTTAGCATTACTTACAGGTAAATTCTACTCATGAATATACTAAATACTAACTTACCTTATAATGCTTACAAAAAACTACTAGTTATATAACTTTAAACAAAATAACTTTAAAAGAATTTTAAACCTAGAGAACAATTGTTGGAGACATATAGAATGTGAATGGATATTATAAACTAATATAGTTTTGCTTGTATCAATTAAAAGATTACTAACTAATCGTTTGCCGGACATTTCCAAATTACTTCCGATGTAATGCTTACAGAACTAATAGAAAATTGACAAGTAATTTGATATTTCTACAACAACATCACAGTATTAAAACAAAGAATAGCCAAATAAGAAATGTAAATAAACATTGAGTTATAAATCCTAAATAAAACTGGTGTTGCCAAACATACTTTTGAAAATAAAAAGAAGGTTTCAAAAAGAATACAAAAAGTTGAATGTACAGTTAAAATTAATTTAAATGATTAAAGTTATCATAACTAATTGGTGTTAAAATTTATCTTTAGATAAATTACTATCTAACACAAAGTTTCGAAAAATATTATACGTTCACTTGTTACTTCTATAATTATACCAAAAATTATTTATAAGCAATGTAAATAAAATCCAGAAAACAAATTTCAACTTTTTACGAAGAGTCTAAACACTACTTTTCTAAAAGATGCTTTGCTAAATTTGCGATAAGTCCTTAGCACCTTAATTCGTCAATTCTAATTCTGTTTGAAGTTGTTTCTCAAGCATTTTTATAGGTAAATTGAATCAAATTGCTTCTTATCAGATTTTTTCTGCGTAGGGTTCAAACTAAGGTCACTTTTTCTAGAATTTAAGGATTTTACCATACACCTAGAAAGTTTATGAGTATTTTCAGCTTCTAAAAAATGTTAACTACTTTAAAGCATATTTTTCCGAATTAAATAAGTACTTTTAAAATCAACTAATTTTTGCTTAATTTTTGAGGTACTGCAAATTTTTCAAAGACAATTTATAAGACAATGATATCACTTGAAAATTTAAACTCCTCATAAGAAAAATGATGTAAACAACTTATAGAATAAAAAATAAACCTTAAAATTTTTCTTTGAAAACCTAAGTTAAAAAGAATATGTGTAATAGCAATTGAATATCAGCATCTTAAGTAAATTAAAACTATTATATTCCAGCAACTTATTTTATCAACTACATAAATGTAATTCTTGCAAATAAACACTCATATGTTAAAGTTTTATATCGCCATTAAAAATCAATCAAAAACTAAAATTAAATTGACAAAATACGATTAGGGGTATAATCTGCCTCTAAAAGAAGTTCAACAATTTCTTCTGAACCAGAAACTATTATATAAGTGTCTACACTTGGAGGAGGTAGATTTTCAGCAATCATCTCTGCATCAATTGGTCCAACTACACCAGTCCAATCTAAGAAAATAAATAAAGATTAGAGATTGTTTAGGTTGTTCTAATAAAACTATAATATTTATTATTCTCTAAGAGATAAGTATTTGAAAAAAAGTTATAAGAAAGATATTTGAAGTCTAAGCAATGAAACTGATTGTTTGAATAAATTAAAAAACCGCCAAGAAACTGAAATCAGTGACTTATCAGCAAACTAACAATAAGAAGTTGACTAAGAAATTAGTTGCAGAGTTAGATTGAAAGTGACTCTCTTTCATGTCTTTGATCATTAAAGTGTTGTTTTATCGTTTAGTTCTTAATTTATTAATGTCTACACCATTTCACTACCTCTATAAAAGCAACCAGAATATTTCTCAAAGAAAAAAATTTTGAAATATATTTTAAACACAGAACCTAAATTTTCTAACAACATTACAAACCTTTCTCTTCAGTAGTGTCCTCGTTTACAGCTAGTTGCATTCTAAAATGATGAGGAGATGTTTTTGAAAGTGTTTCAAGAAATGGTTCTTCAATAGTATCATACGGAGTCTGCAGATATAATTTGAATAAAAAATCTTTGTGAAAAGTTATTAATAAAGTTATACATGGCTCAGAAAAATGAAATCAAACAAAATAACTAATAAAATTATCAGCGTTTTGCTAAAATTGAATATTTCTATAAACAATTTAAGATGAAAGACTTAAATATCTCAAAAAATTAAGCTTACAGATGAAGAATAGAGTAAAGTAATTTTAGGGCTTCTAGATCCTTCATTCTTACAGTATCTAATTAAACGAAGCAGTTTCGAGATTCCGTCTCCGACAGCGATCATTCCTAACTGAAATTTATCGAAATATTCAATTATTAAGTTGTTTAACTGAATAAGTTACACAGTAAGGTTAATGAAAGCTGTACATAGTGAATAATACTCCAATAATGTACAACAGCTAACACTGATAAAACGTAAAAGTATCAAAAACGAAACTACTATTTTACAATTTTGGGTTGTCACTAAATTGACACTACTTTTTAAATCACAAAAAGTATAAGAAACGAAGAAGATATCAGTTTAGAGAAGAAGTCAGGTTCTTAAGATATATGTAAACACCTCAAACATTTGTTGATTTTATTTCAAACTATAAGATAATTCCACTAGCTAAGATTGAGAAAAATAGAACTAAAAATGAGAAAATAACAAAAATATAATTTATTTCATCTTCGGAAATGCAACTACTAACTTCCTTTGTCCGTTTTGCATATAAGTAGTCACCATTTTCACTCAATAAGCTAAATTGACCTTTCCCTAGATACTCAAACTTCCCATGAGGTGCAAAAGCTGTAACTACATCACAAGGCTTCATGTTAAAGAAGAGTTGACACATCTTATCTTGAGAATTTTGATCTGCTGGATCTTCAACCTTTAAAAATGTTAAAAACTGTTAATCTCTAAAGTTTTGTTTGGTAAACACAGCAGTCAAAATTGTAAATCTATTTGTTTTGATAAATAAACCTTAGATATAATTTCTAATCTTCCTAGCTCATCTTCAAGGTTTATAGGACTAAAAGACTTTTGTACTTCCTCCCCTTCAAAGGTAGCAGTTATCAAAACTTCTTTTCCAATTGGTATTCCGAGTCTGTGCTCTTTTGAGGGCAGTTCAAAAATAAACTTTCTGCCCAATTAAACAAATTCAGCTAAATGTAAAGTAATTCAAAAAAACATAATCAATAAATTATTAAATACTGATTTAATTATCATTTTATAACTAAATTTGTAATATAAGTATTACTAACTTAGTGTTTTCATTTAGTGTATGTATTTCCAAAACAGACAGTTCAATCTTGTCACCACTGTTAGGAAAAGTTGTTGGTGCATTTTCAATCAGCTTCAAAGTGTTTTTTCGGGGTTGTTTACCACCCCGAGGCTTACACTCATGCTGGTAACTTCGATAATAATACCAAACTGCAGTAGCTGCTAATAAAGTTGGAACAACTCCAAAGAAAAAGAATGATTTATGATCTTCACTAACTGGCAGCTGTAGTTAGAGATATAAAATCAATATACTGTTGTGTCTTAACTATACTTTAATAATGTGATAGTTACAGTTAAAATAGTTGAGTAGAAAACACACATAATAGTTATTTTAATAGAAAAAACTTACTTTAGGTGGAATCCGTAGTCCTGGTTTGTGAAAAGCTCCTCTACAGCTAGATTGAAAAGGAAGAAGTTTTGGTAGTTCTTCCTGAACAATAAAAAAATTTTGAGCTACTCTACTTAAAGTAAAAAAAGTAATAATAAAATAATTGATACATCATAGCATACTTTTTAAGGTGTTATCAAAAACTTTTAAAGCACGGAAAATAATCTAATTTAACAAATATTTAGCTTGAATTACTATGATAAGAAATAGCTCATTCAGTATTTATTTTCCTTTTTAATTCATGAGGATACAATTTATCGTTGTAAATATTGATTAAGTGCATTGCAAAAGTAGTAATAACAAATAAAATTAACTTACTGGTTTACAAAATGACATCTTTATTATTGAGAGTCTTTATATAAAAAAACAAGAAGAAATCATAAACAAAAACATAAACAAAAATATTGTACATATAATACAGTAACTAAGATATTTGAAATTCAAGGTTATCTTATGAGCCCTGACAACAGAGTGTTACTAAACAAAATATAATTAAAAAAAATTAAACAGTAGCTTATTTCTGAAATTGAATTTTACCTAGCAAAAAATAAAAAAAACTGCTAAATTAAGACTTAAAGATTTTATGAAATTTTACAAATTCCAATAAAAAAATTATAGCCATAGCAAAAGTGGTCACAATAAGTACTTTAAGTAAATAAAGACTGCAAAAGTTTCTGACCTAAGTGCGTTTTTATAAAGTTTTTGCACTTAAAAATGATTTACTCAAGAATTATTGCTTCAAAGACTCTACACTTTGAATTTCATCATATCATTAAAAAGTAACAAATATTTATCAGTAGTGTTAGTATTTGTGTATTCTGCAGTAAAAAGTAATTGGACGACTAAAACGACTTAGGAAAGTAAGATGGGGCATTCTAAAATATTTCCTATCAATGAAAAAAAAACTAAATTTGTATCTCATGTTAATTATTTTGATTGAGGAAATCAAAAAAGATGTTATACATTATTTTCAATCTGATTAGATAATCCTACCATTTATAAGAGAAATGTTTAGTAATTTTGAATTTAATTATAGAATTCGTAGAAATTATGCTGAAGAATTATTTATGAAGGTTACATTAGAGTTTTATAATCTTAAAAATATAAGTGTCATATTTTTTAATTTATCGATTGTAATTTTGTCTTTAGAGACCTTAAAGGTATTCCCTAGATGATTCACAAGCTTTTCGTATCGTACTTTTAGATTTATTCTAGATGTATCAAAAGTTTATTTAATTAAAGACGCTTTTTGGCTTTTAACAGTACATCTAAATTCTTATGATAATTTTCGATCGATTAGCTTTGTAGTTTAAGAAGAACCAACCTTTTGTAATTTAATTATTAATTTATCTTTTCTAACATGTAAGTGCTGTTGAACAAAAACAGCTCATTGCGAGATTAGGTTTCTTTTAGTTTAGTCATTGTACTAAACTAACTGCATTTTGTACCTTAAATATTATAGTCAATATACTTAATTTTAATTAATTGTTTAATTACTAATTTGAATAAGATAAATCAAAAACAAAATCTTCAAACTTTCTGATTTTATAATTTTTAAAACTTCACAGTATAATAAGACACAATCTATAGCAAATAAATTTTTTTAAAAGTAGTTATGATAAGTCATTAGTTAAAACAGGTAGATTTAATATAAGGTATAATTTTTTAGTGATGCTACCTACAACGTAATTTGAATATAAAATATTTGAAAATATTATTTACATCTACCATATTTATTTGTTTTATGGTTAAATTTTTGATGTGTTTATTATGCAAACGTTTGAATAAATAATAATAATATTAAAATAACTCGATTACGATCTAATCACTTAACAACTTCTATAACACTCGGTCAACTAATCTCCTTTTCAATAAGATGGCCGCATTTTCGAATCTTCTCAACTCTATTCCTAAATTAAAATCTATCATCTCTTTAACAATTTTAGTTGATAGATATTATTCAAGCATTTTAGTAAACAATTGATATAATGCAGCTAGTTTCTTCATTTTCTTTCTTTATGAATCATGGTAAACTAGTCTTTAAGGCCTTTTTATTATCTTTCTGCATTCATTCTTTTGTTTTCAATATAATGTTTTCTTATTTATACTCATGATTTGAATTAAATAAATATATTTATATTAAAAATGATATTTTTTCTTCGTATAGCGTTTTGTTACAAAGTGTAAAATAGTTTTACTGACTTTCTATTTTATTCACTTTTTTATTGTTTTAAAGCCGCTAAAATGTTGATGTTTTCAATTTTATAATTAATCTATTTTAAACTTATTTTTATTGATACTTCTGCTAATTTTAGCAATTAATATTTTTGAAAATTGACTTATTATTTAATATTTAATTTTGTAATTAATCATAGATCTCTTGTTATTTAAAGTACGGATCCATAGAAGATTTTATTCCAAATTTAAATTTTGTATTATTTTTCAAAAATTAACTTTTTGTTTATTTTAAGTTCAATGATTTTAATAACTTATGTTATCTGTTCTAATAACTTTTAGTGACAGTAAAAAGATATCTTCGTTTCCTTGTGTTTTCTGCTCGATATATTTTGTTCTTTTTAATTCAAATAATATTTTATTCTATTAATTAATCATTCTATTAATTGACTATTTGTATTTCATTTACCTTTTGAAATTTTAGCAAAACAATTTGAACTGTTTTTAACCTTTTTTTAAAACTTAAGTTTAAGCTTAGACATTTATTTTAAATTGTTTTATCATATAACTTGCAAAGCATGTCATTTATTAGTTTTTGAACTTTTTTTTAAATATCAATAAAACTTTTCCAAACTTTAGCAATCTAATTTGGCGAATTATAAACTGAGTACCTTCTATAATTTATAAATCTTCAGAGACCTATTTAAATAATCTTTTTTTATTCCTATCTTTTAATTTTTTACTATTTACCTAATTAATGATATGATTGCTACAGCTTATATAGCTTAAATAAATTAGATTATACTTTTCAAGTTATCAATAATTTGAAATTAGTCAAATCTAGTTAAGAAATTATTATTATTAGTATCATTAACTTATTAAACTTGTATCTTTTATTCACAAATGTTAATAATGTCAATTTTATACAAATTTTAGTTTTCTTGTTATTTTTTCTACTAAGTTAAACAAGTATATAATAAATGCTCTGTTGAGTTTGATTAAGTTCTTGCTGAAAGTATTTTTAAGGCACTGATATATATCTTTCTTGACAGCTATTTATAAAATTTAAATGAATCGCAAAGAAAGTATTATCAGTATTTTTAGAGTAGCTTTTGCAATCATTGAAAATTTAACATGTGGTTGTTTAGTATTTGGGTGGCCATCTCTTGCTTTTATGTTGACTGATAAAGGTATTTTTGGTGAAATGTGCTCTAATGATAGGCTTTTTCAAATCATAGAGGCTGAAAATAAAATCAATGTTTCATTATCACCTACAATAACAAACAATACTAGTGAATCTGACAAAGAAAACGGATTTTTGCGTACTATTGATCCCATTCTACCTGACATAGATAATCAGAATACATTCAATTCATCTATCTTAAAAAAGATAGTGCATCTAAATGGAACTAACATCAACCAAGAGGAAGCTCTTATTAAAGATGCTAACAGATTTTTGATCAAAAATGAAAGCTTTTTTCCATTTAAAACTAGATATCGATTCTGCTATCCACAGCATGAAATTTTCAATTTCATTTTTTCAATGTCAGTTTTTTTCTTTTGTTGCACTCCTTTTATAACTAAACTAATCACTGATATGTTTGAAATCTGGCTTGTGCGGTTATTAGCATCATTTTTTATTACTTTAGGAACAATGCTATTTGCTGTTTCTTCAGTAAATAATTTATATGTGATAGTAGCAGCCATTTGCTTTCTTTCTATTGGTGGTTCTATGATATGGACATTGAATACTAAAATTGTGGAATTATATCCCAATAATAAGCTATTGGTTAGTATCATTTTAAATGCAGCAATATATTTGTCTTCTCTTGTGTTTCTTTTAATGAGACTTCTTGTTGACGTGTTTGGTTTTGAATTTCAGTATTTATTTCTCTTCTATTTCACTGTACCAGTTTTTATTTTTGTTCGAACCTTTTTCTTAAACACTCAACCACTGACTTCACTTGTAACTTCATTTTCAGCCATTTCGTCTATCTTTGGAAATATCCAGCAAACACCTTTTACTGTTAGAAGCAAAACTAGTTTGACTGTCACTGAAAATCTTTTTAAATATAACAAATCATTGATAGATTGTATAAGAGATGAGACTTACTTCTTATTTTTCATCCATACTGCTTGCCTTAAATTACGATTATTCTTTTTCTTAGGTTCATTTGTAACATGGTTGCAACGTATTTTACCGTTGCATCAAAGTCACTTTATGGATTACTTCACTTATTTATTCTCATTTTGTCAACTTCTAGTTATTTTAATAGTCCCTTTTTACTACTTTTTTATAGTACAGCTGAAAAAGAAGTTTCTTAGGAAGTATCACAATGAAGCTCTTTCAAGAAGCCAAACTATTACTATCTCTTCTGCTTCAACTAGTTTTTTAGGCTTTATGTTTTCTCTACTAGTGTGTCTGCGTCTTCCATATGTTCAGTATTTCTCTTTCGTTGTATACCCAATATTTGCAGCTTTCTTAATTTGCAACACAGAATCATCACTTGTATTTTTATATCCTAAAGTTGATAAAAGTCGAATAGCAAGCTTAACTTTGCTGGCAGTTAGTTTTATCGTATTGCTACAGATACCTTTATTTCGTCTTGGTACAAGGATTTTCGAGAATAATCTTACTTCAGTCAATATAATGTTTGTTTTTGTCACTTTTTGTACTTTTATTCATCCTTTGTTTTTATATCTGATGAGTAAAAGACATCAGGAGCTGTTGAAGTTGTATGTAGCTCAATCAGCTCATAGGTTTGAGTTGCGGTGATTCTTGTGACATGAATTTGTTTATCTTTAAAAATGTTTCAATTCAGCAATAAAATGTTTATCTTAAGTATGTTTTCTGAACTGCATTACTAAAAATGACCAACAGTTTTTATGAATACTACATTGACGTAAACCAGTTACCTAGCATTATGGATAAATACAACGAATTGAAATAACATCCAATTATATTTAAATTTTTCCTAGATATATAAAAATTCATCTTATTTCATTGAGTTAGTTTTTTATTCAAGATCTACTTATGTTGATAGATGAAATAAGAAAGGAAACCAGCACTCAATTACTAAAATCGTTAAAATAATCAATAAAAGTTTAAATAAACAATTATATTAGTAGTATTTAAATTTCATATCATCTTAATTTCTACAGAACTTTTCTCGCCAATTTATAAACCATCTAAATCAGTTATAAGGCAACAGGGTACAACAAGATTTGATAATTTTGTAATGAGATACAAATTGTTTTGTATATTTTAGCTTCAAGTAACAATTTGTGGTGAATAGTTTGGATGGTTTTAATGTCTCAAATCCATCTAAGTTTCAAAATAACTAATTTTATTTGTATTAGGTAAATAAATTATGTAAAAGATAATATGTAGATAACAAATGAAAGATAGGTTCAAGTGGATTCTTCAAGTTAGAAATTGCTGAATTTTTTCGGTCTCCATCATCACTGCAGTAATAGCTATCTTCCGAGCTTTTCTGTACAAAAAATGAAATTACAAAAATATGATAAATGTTTCTATAATTTGTTCATAGTACACAAAAATCATAGTTAATTATTGTTTGTTTTGTAGTAAAATATTTTTGGGTATTTTCCCAATCTAGTCTAAGCTTTATAGGAAATAAAGGTGAAATAAAAAGTGCTTGTTTTAGATAATACAACTAATCGAAGTAAAGTATTGAGCTTTGAAAACTGAACAAGTATGTATGCTTGATTACTTTCAAGGTAATTTGAATAATTGTTCTGTTATATTTACATATAGATTGAAATATACTCTAAAAACTAGAAAACTAACATTTTTGCCAAAATTTATAGTTTAAAAATAGTAATTATTGAAAAATAATTTGGCCATGGTATAAATGATTTTATTTTGTAAATACAACATATTTATGAAATTATAAGCGAATGGATATTAATCTTTAATTAAGTCTAAATCTTCTAGTTTATTATATGAAGCTTGAAGTTAAACAGTTTTTGACTGAATTTTTAATTGATGTTTTACTGTCTGCTTGAGATAATTACTTCAGATACTCTTATAAGCTGCATTAAACCTTATGTCATACTCTATCTTTTAGATAGCTTATCAACCAAAAACTATTAAATGTAGGAACTAAAGGTGGCGAAAACTATAATGTGTATGAGTTGACGTATTCAACATCTATTTCAGAACCAGTAAATACTTAAAAGCATTCCATTATGCTTTGAAAGTATATGTAATGACTTAAGAAATTAGTTCTAGAAAATTAACTGAACAATTTTTCAATTGCACGTAATTTAATCGAAATTTTACTTTTTGTGAGTAATTTTTATACTGAAAAAGCTGGTTACATTTCAAGCTGTTGTAAAGAATGTTTGAATATTTAAAGAGATTAAATAATGAGTTATGAAACAATTTTATCAAAATACTTTTAACAATAAAATATCTATTTGCAACAATGGCACCATTGAAAACTTTTATAAAAAATGTAAAACATGGCAAATAATTAGATTAAAATCTTAAAAGTTACTTACAAAAACAGATGAAGGACAAGATGTTTGAGAATATGAACCTTTTGTTTCTTCACAATCTCCATATAATTTGCAAACATCAGATTCAGGTAGTAAAACAGATTGTAAAGGATAATTATTCTTACTAATAAATTGTCTCTTAATGAAATGTTAGTATGTAAATATATCTATTAATTACTCATCTTTAGTAAAAGATGCTTTAATATTACAGCTTTAGATTTTCTATAAAATAGAATGTTTTATTCCATATAAACAAAGTATCATTAAGAAATTCTATTTGTTAATACAAATTTATTTTTTACTTTTATTGCTTCTTAAAAACAAATATTTTCTCTCATTTAATCTTGCTTCTAATTAAAAAAGTGCAATGATATATGAATAGTACCAGAGACATATTAACCACTAATATAACCTAAATTGCTAACTAAATAATCAAGGATATTCTTCAGTCTTTGTGGAGTAATATCAAAATTATTCTCTTTTATACACGGGCGATTTGGATCACTATATTCGTCATTTGGAGGTGTAAGTGGTTGAACGATTACCAAATAAAGATTGCTATTTGATAGATGGATTGCGTGAATATTTCTGTGAATCAAGCATAGCAAATTTAGAGGTTTCTTACAAACGATAAGATCTTATGATATACAAAAGTGACTAAGCTACTAAAGTATTTGATAAACAACTTTGAACATGAAAGTGTTCCACAGCATTCAACGACGTCGTTGTAATATGATTTTGAACGGTTAGCCACGTAAATTTCGTGTTTGATATAGCAAGGCCTACATACAAAAGTATCATGTTTAAAATTCAAACACTGCTGATATTCCAATTTATTCATTTAATAGTTAACAAATTTATTTTCATAAATTTTATGTATCTACTACAATAGACGATACATTAATCTATATTCTCTACAACTGTTTGAAAATTATTTCTCACAAATATTAATTGCTGGTTTACACAGCATCATAAGATTTTGTAAGACACCTTTAATTTTAATCATTAAAATATCCCTAAAATTATTTGCTTTGAAAGCATGTATGACGTTTATTATGAAAAAAATATTGTTTTATTCAACGAATAGTTGAGTTTTGTTAACGCATTAAGAAGTCAAACAAAAAAGAGTTAGAAAAAGTACATATCACAAAAGTGTTCTGTTGTTGACTTACTCTAATTGAGTTCTTAATCTTGCATAAGTACACGTTGGTTGAGAGGCAAACAAAACAACCCAAAGTAAGTACGCTATAAGGTTTACCAAAAACCTATAAATAGTTTGTTTATACTTTTTAAGCCTTATAACACACTTACAGAAACACAATTGTTAGTTTGATAAATATTTATACTTTATAGGTAAGAATATCATTATGTCAAAACTAATATATCTTGCTCAGTATTTCGTACTACTTTTGTATATGTTAGTAGTTTGTGCGATTTGTTCTAAAATGTATACAATAAATTTTCGAGCATGTTAAAAAATTGTTTTATATAAAGTTGTTTAGATTACTAACATCAACTTTACTAATCTAACAGATCACGATAAAATATATTTCTGCTTTTCTGGATGTACTTGTTTTGGACTTCAGTAGTAAATGATTCATTAATCTGACTTCTTACCTTATAACTATATTCTAAGTTTAGTTAATTTATTTTAACTTTACTGTAAACGTCTACAACAGTGAAGTAACCAGACAAAACTTTGAATTAAAAGTAGAAAACAAGTTTTGTGGTTTTTGATGAATAAATATTACAGAGTTGATAAGAAGATTTTTAAGCTGCTGTATAAGACATAAGCTTAAGAGCTTCATGTAGCTTCAAGATGTTTGAATACTAACCAAGTCAATTTTTTAGGGTACCACAAAAGGCAAAAAGAAGTAGAGAGAATTGTCTGAAAATAAATTAATCATTTTTTAAATTTTATTTTTCACCAAACCTTATTAAAATTGTTGAGTATTTGATTCTATATCTTACTGAAACAAACTGAAGCTGTGGACTCTGTACAAATTTTGACGCCATTGCTTTTGCATCATCATCTTTAACACAAAATTGATCGTAGTTGGTGACGCTGTACTTTGTAAATACTCCTGCTTTTTCCAACTTTTTCATTACAAGACCATCAACACGTCCAAAAAATTGTTGAATCTAAACAAAGTTTAAACCATTTTGTAGATCTTTGAATTTATATTAAAAATACAGCTTAGAAAAAAGTTAGAAGAAATTTAGAATATTAAAAAATAATTGAAATAAGATTTCAATCAGCTTTAGAGATGTTGAATTGATGAGTTACAACTAAAATAATTTAAAGAATCATCGTAGCAGCAATTTGCAGGATTCTTTCAAAAAGAAGGAAGTTAGTTTCATATGCTAAGAAACAGTTGAAAAGATAAGAAGTTTAACTGAATTTGAAAAAAAAAACATTTAGGTTGATATCTACTAGCTAAAAAAAAAAACACAAATAATACTCTGTAATAATAATAAATAAGAAGGTGGTTTTGAAGCTTGTTTAATAGCATAACTATTATTAATAGCATAGCTATTATTAATCTTGGTTTGATAAATTTATCTGTATTAAAATTCTCTACGCTTACATTTTTTCAGTATCAATAAAAAAAATTTAAAGATAATATTTTTCAGAGTATTTTAAAGCTTAATCAAGTTTTTGCATACACGGCTAGTTTAGAATTAGCAAAAATTAATGAATTTAAAGCCTAAATAAAATTGCTTACATCAGTTTCCTCTTTTGATACTATGATGTAGCCGTTTTCATCAATAATATAGCATTTCTTATGCTAAAAAATAGATTGAAAGTAAAATATTTCTCATTATAAAAAATATAAATTTAAAAAATTAATTTTTTGTAATAATTGTAAGGCTTACAAATTATTTTCGAAAATATTTTCAGAAAATCTTAAAGTAGTTATTGATGAGGTAAATTCATACTTTATTAGAATAACAGCCGTTAATTAGATCATCTGTAAGGTACTCTGCTATTTCTTGAAAATGCTTGGCAAACTCAATATAACTCCGGGTGTATCCAACGACTAAACAAACAAGCAGAAAACTATTTAACTTAAATAAATATTTGTAAAATGCACTAAGACAAACAGCAACTTTGTAAGCATATATTTGCAGAAGTTATTTCGAACATTATTAGAAATTTTAAAGCATAACCGAAAAAAGTGAAAAGTAATTTCAGTACTTACCAGCGAACACCAAATCATTTATACGGACGGCACGGGCAGCAGTGATGCTGGTCTTTTGTTTGCAAAGCTTGTTTGAATCACTTTCATCTAATGTAAATGTATATACCCAACTGTCATTTGGAACTTCAGCCACTCTACGATAAAGATCCGGAAATTTTCTTTTTCGGAATCTGTGTCATCAATATTAGTAACTGAGACAAATTGCTTCTTTTAGATATATTTACTAGTCTGTAACATTGATTAAATTATAATATTACTTTTAGTACTTCTTATATATATTTTAATGTTTTGTTAGTTAAATAATTAAGATAATAATCAGATTTGACAACTTTTAAAACATAAAACAGCACAATATGTAAAGACATAAATAATTAACAAAGTAATGGCTTAAAATAATAATTATTTCAACCAAAAATGTGATTCACTTAAAAATTTCTTCTTGCTTTTTTCTACATTCTAATTCGTCTTTATTAGTATTTTTTGAACTGTGCCAAAATTTTCGAGTCATTCCAGAACTAGTCATCACAAATGTCATTTCAATTCCAGATCTTTCAGAAAATAAACCAAATATTTTTAATTAAGTTAAAATAACAATTTTTATTCAAAATGTTTTTTTTTCAGAAAGGATTTTGGAAGCAGTTAAATTCAATGTCATTTTCGAAACTTCAAAAAAGTAATGCTTTTAACCATTTTTTTTTGGAATAAAATTTCAACACAAATTAGAAAAAAACAGTTTTTTTATGACAACTACAAGAAAAATAACTAGTTGAAAAATATTAGCTAAGGTACTACGATAAGTTTGTCTATCTCATATAAATATTTCAATAGATAGAAAAGATAGTAAGAAAATAAAATGTAAACTTACGAGAAAAATGACTTCGATTTATTTGATTGAGAAAATTCGTACCAAGGAGTCATAAAAGTAGCTGTTTGGTAAATATCAAACAGAACTTTGTTGAGTAAAGTTTCATCGCCTTGAAAACCAAATTAGCAGTTAAATTTCAGTCTCGTCTAATTTACAAAACTTTAAGAAAACAAAATTTAAAAGTAATTCATTTAATGATTCACTTCATTATCATGATATTCAAATAATATACATTCAAAATTTTCTGGATTTGAAGATTTGAACTTCCTTTGGAGGAGGTCTTTGTTAGAAATGTCGCGAAAAGACAATGATGCCTCTTGAAGTAAAAAAGAAGAGTTCAATCTGCAATAGTTCCAATCTGTGGCAAGTTGGTAGTCCGTATTGTTCTGGATCAAGGTGCAAATAGCTTTTTGTCGAAAGTTAGAGTCGTTATTTGATTCAACCTGAAAAAATAAAATATGATTTTAATGTTTATTTATCGGTTGTTTTAAAAATTATCGATCAAAGTAAAACCGTTATCAGCATAATAAAAAAAAATTAAACAGTTTGAAAAACGTAAGAAGTTGTTTTTGATATCTCACCACAATTAAAAAGCAGTAACGCTAAGTTAAGTAGATGCACAGTCCTTTAAATGAGATTAAAATACAAAGACTACAAAAATACGAACATCTAATACTTACTATCTTTTAATCTATTTAATTTGTTTATCTAGGAGCTTTGAAACATATAATTTCTAAAGTAAACTATAAACAAGACTTTCCGTAAAAGTATAATTCATTACACAGCTGTATTTTGAGAAAAAAAAAGTATAAATAAACATCAGATTAAATATGTTTCGGGGATTTTAAATATTTGTAAATCTTAAAGTTTCTAATATTTTGACATTTTTAATTTCAAACAAACAATCTGAAAAGTTGAGTAGTGACTTATGAAGTGTAGTTTCCTGTTTAACTTTCATAATTAAACTAATAACTTTTAAAAATACTAATGGAAAATATAAACTGTTAAGAAAGCATATTAAAAATTCTACTTGTTTTCCTGAAGAAATTTAAAAATTGCCTTTAGATTGGTTGGTTTATCAATTTAAGAATACTAAGAGAAACTAAACAAATTTATTCGGAAAAAATTAATCTTGTTCTAAAAGATTATTTAAAAAACTAATTTTATATCAAAAAATGCAAATATCCTTTTGCTTTCAAAAATCAGTTTTTAGTACAAATATTATAAGACAAATTTCCTCGTCATATTTATTTTGACAACATGCCTTTAAGCTAAGAGCTTTGCAAATACACATTTTTACAAATCAGTTAAACTGCTTATGAAAGAAAATTTCGATTTTTAACGCATATGAATATAATATAAATAAAAGATTACTAACATGTTCACAATTCTTTTCGTTATATTCTGGAGAATATTGCTTAGCAACAAACTCATCATCAAATTTAACTTTTTTGTGTCCGTATCCATTTGGAAGAAAAAGTGCAACACTGAAGCTACCATTCGGGACAGGCTTGTAGTAAATCGTGCCCTCCAAAAGTAACAAACGTTTCTGGTTTTGAATGTTGTTAGTTAATAAGTTTGTCGTCTTGCTTT
Source organism: Pegea sp. RAD2-039 (assembly GCA_034620365.1). Taxonomy (NCBI): domain Eukaryota; kingdom Metazoa; phylum Chordata; class Thaliacea; order Salpida; family Salpidae; genus Pegea; species Pegea sp. RAD2-039. The sequence continues at coordinate 861,757 of JAQGEQ010000020.1, forward strand.
TAAACAAACCCAATTTGCGATAGGAATTTGAACTTTTGTCTTTAATCTACTGCCAGTGACTCTATGAATCATATCTTTACGGATTTCTAAGATATCATCGTTTAGCTCCAATAAAGTGATGTCTACACTTTATATAAAAACTATTAACTTATTTTATCATACACAAGTACTCATTAATATAGTTTATATCAAGGATTGCAAATGTTTAGAACTAACTAAAGTATTAGTTTTCATTTGATAATACTAGAAACAGTTTATTTTAATTACAAAGATTTTTTTAACTAGAAGCATTCTATTAATTAATATTTTAATCTTTTTAATCTAACAAAACAAGATATGAGATTGATTTTAAGAGCATTGTAGTACTTGACTAGACACTTGTGTGACAAAAAGGGTTTTTACTCAAGTGGCCTGTCATATTTACTCATCTTTACTGTCAATCTTATCATATAAAATTGTTTAAAAGTTTAGAAAAGGAAGTCAAGACACAAATGATAATAAAGCCTATTTTGCATAAAGAGCTTTACTTAAGTTTATTTACTATTGTATTACAAGAGATTGAGTGTTTTAGGAAGTCATTGCTGACATAACTGCTTCAGTTGAAAACCAATAATATAAAAATATGTTTTGTTAAAATTTACTTTGTGAGTATAAATAATTTTCATTTACTGCCTTTTGATTAATTATGCAAGGTTTAAATTAAAAAGAATCTTTTCGAAGTTTTTGCACATTTCAAAACTTTGAATCTTATTTTTCTGTAAATAGAATTTGTTTACATCAGATAATATATCAAGCAATAATTAATTACCTGTTATATCCTGGTTTTGTTGTGTACGAATCAATTGATTTATCATAAAATGTAGTCGTTAGTCTTGGGTGCAATACAGTGAGACCAATATCAGTTACCATGAAGATGTAAGCGTTAACATCCAATCTTTGTATAAAAATTAGTGTATTTATTATATAGTAAAAATATATTACCGTGCATGACTATCAAAGAAACTTATAAATAAAATTTATAATTAATTTCAATTTTCATAATCAAGGAAGGATTTTAAATAAAAAATCTACGAGCAAAAAACTAAAACTTGAAAAAATTATTAAACAAATAAGATTAAGTCGTTTAAGATATCTGGAACTTAGTAAATTTTCAGCAAATATTGACACATGTTAAAGCGACGATTCGAAGTAGTAAGTGTTGAGAGGTTCACTGCTATAAAATATTCAGACTAAAACAAACTCCAGATTTCGTCAATTTATTTTGAGAAAGGAATTTAAAAACTCAAAATTTGGAAAAGTAATAAAAACGAATAATAAAAACTTATTGAAGTGAAAAACTCTGCTCAAGTAGTGACTGCTCTAAAAATCTTTCTATCTATAAAGATTGCTTTCTGAATAGAGATTTTATTAGTTTCTTTTTTGTCTAAGTTGATTTAATATTTTAAAACACTTAAGATACTTAAGTAGTTGGAAATTTTTTGAAATTAAAGTAATAAAAAAGTTGATAAGTTGTGAAAAATCTGAGTTAATAACTTGTCAATTTCCATAACCGAAAGTAGTTCATCAACTGAAACATCAGTTCCAACGACACCAAGTAAATTGTTTCGAATTACACCAGTATCAGGTTGTTTTTTGTCATAAACAGCACTAGACACGCTTACCACCATACCAAGACCCTTAAATATAAATCAGTTGAAAGGTTGATTATAATTTTCAGTGAAAGTTATTAGCTTACAACATTTATTTTATTTTTACTTTTAAAGATAAAGTTTTTGAAATTACAAGATTAGATTTTTAATTCGTTTGTTGAAATGAAAAATTGATGTTTTATTAAAAACAATGACCCTGAGTGTTTTTTAGCATAAGATTATGATTTTTCACTTTACTAATCAAAAGGTTAGTTGAAATCTTACTTCGTTATCAAAAGCTTTCTGGTAGTAAGCTTTTGTCCATACGAACCGGCTATCTTCTAGATTTGATAATGGACGGTTGAAAACGTTGGTGTAATCCTAAGAAGTTACAAAATTCAAATATTTTGATTAAAACTTTTAGATTATTTTTAAAGCTTCAAAAATAACAGCTTATAGAAATACTTAAGCATAGAAAAGTAATTTTGTATTTTACATACTTCTTGAAATTGAATAGAAAATATACAGAAAAATACAATAATTTACTATATTACTAAAAGAAAAATTGATATTCTAATAAAAAAGTAAAATAGTCTTTCAGTTATAACTTAGAACCACACCATTGCTGTGGTTCAAACTAGTTTTTGAAATAATTTTAAAAATGATTGATGAAAGGTATGTTCTTTTACTAATTTCTTCTCATATTCTACAACTTGAAATATCATTTTATGAATTTAATCTTTGTCTTCAAACAGCGCATTTTATTGATTATTTATCTTATGAGTTCTTTATTGGATTTGTTGATTTTAAGTTAGCCGTTTAGAATTTTGCGACAAAACTAGTACAATAAACTTTGCAATAATTTGAACCAACTAGTATTTTGCTATCAATGTTGTTTTTGCTTTCAATTTTTTTGAAGTATCCATTGTATTGACAAGCAAGCTCTTTTAGAGCACCTTCATAGGACTGTTCACGTCCAACCAGATAGGTGAATACCCTAGCCTGAAAAAGAAGTGATTTTTGAACGATTTTAAAACCTTCATGGAATACGTTGCAGAATGATTAAATGTGTTTTGAATTTATACAAGTTTGACAAAATTTCATGATTTATGTTGATAAGAGAGAAAAAGCAAGCTAGATTAGAAACATTTCCTATAAAAGTTTATTTTTAGATATCTTCTCAAATTTGAGATGTACTAATTTATTTTGAAATTGAAATTTTACGGAAATCAAAATGAATGATGTTGCAAGATGAACATAAATATCTAATTAGACTAGTTGGTAAGTTTCAAAGGTTGCTTCTTGTAAAATCAAGTAAGTAAGGTAATTATCATTTATTATTTTATAGAAAACGTTTGAAATAGTAAAATGATTTATATTAGTCAAGACTTTAGTTTATTTATAAAGTGCAGTTGATGGAAATGATGAACTGGGAGTTTAAAATCTGTCATCAGAGATAGTATTTCTGCAGCTAGCAACTATTTTGTCGTAAAGATGTTGAAAGATTGAATATCAAAAGACTTTTCTCAATATGAATAATCTTAAATTTTCTCTGAGAATTACTTGACTCAGTTAGGAATCTTTTAACTCAAATCTTTTTTAGTTTTTTGAATAATTATCTAATTTTTCAGCAAATAGTGATTTGAAATTAGCTTTAAGATTTGAAGTTTTTTTTTACTAACATTTAATGGATATTTTGATAAATTAGACTTCAGAGTAAACAAAGATTAACTTTTAAGATTTCTCATCTGCTGGAAATCCCTTAAATTTACTTTTAGCTTTTTATCTTTTACCCATTCGAGGCGGTTATAGATTATCAAGTCAAATGTAGTTAATCAATAAGTAGAAATAGAATAGTTTCAGTTCTTACTTCATGCTGAGATTTCACTCCCAACTTCACGTTTCATGAAAGATAAGTTTAAGTAAAAATAGAAGAAGAATCAAATATTCAGTTGAAAGACATATTTCAGTGGACACTCTAAACGCTACGCTTCAATAACACTGATCACTGACCTGTATCTGCTGCTTGTCAAATTCCTCTTCGAAAACACGGAGAAAACTTCGTGTCAAAGCGTCCGTAACTATGACGACGGCGCAGTTACAACTTGAGTCGGTGTTTTTATCATTGAACTAAAAAAGAGTAACTTTTAACATCCTTCAAAGTTTGAAAAAGCTCCTAATAGATTTTTTTTTAATCTTTAAAACATAAAATGTTATAAGTTTTGTTATGAAAACTTTCAATTATAAGATTAATTTAATTAAAGTAAATTTCAAACACAAAGTTTTGACGAATAACAAGACAAGTTTTCTTAATTTAAAACCTTTCTTATGGTTTAGTGATAACGTGTTTATTGATGTTAAAGAAATTAAATTTCCAATTTGCCTTTGAGGCTTACAAAAATAACCTTGAAGTTTTCACATTTTAATTATTCAAATAACAAAGTTTTGATTCAAAATGTTGTTGTAAAGATCGATTAGATATTGAATACAAAAAAAATGAAATATTCAGAAGAAAATTTAGATAATATTATTAAAGATTATAAAAAGGACCTTTTTTAACAATTTCACTGCAGCTCTAATCCCAGCATCAAAGTTAGAAATGTTTCTCGGATCAATTTCTTCTAAGTTGTTAATAACCATCTAGAAATTGAAGTTGAAATCATTTTAATGACTTGTTTGTTTTAAATAATTTCCAAATTAATTTAGGATGCCAAAATTTGTGAGAATTCGTAAAAACTAGAAAGTGTGATAAACAAAAAGTTAGATTTCTTTCCAAAACTCAAATTGTCTTATGCGACAAAAAAATAAAGAGCTTTTGTAGGTTACAGGATATAAAGAAGCATTAAAAAGCTTCGAATAACATCTGGTTTAAGTTGTTAAAGTCGGTTGAAAAGATTTTACAGAAATCAAATTAAAGTATTACAATTGATGCTACTGGAACCTGTTTGTTTCTGGGCAGGGCTCGCACTAGTGTACCGTTGAATTCCGCGACAATATATTGAGGAGTTGTACTGAACTGCAGAAGATAAAAAAATGTTTTAGGGAAAATAGATCTTAAAGAAAGAAAGAATTGGAAACTTTTCTGATAACGACATCATCATCTGAAAAAGTTTCTAGATAGAAAATTAATTTGCAAAATTTTTGTCGTGTAGCAAATTGTAGCACTTAAATGATGGTTTTTGACGATGATCACGTGTCTTTGAAAGGCGGAAACCGAATCACTGCTTGAGGCGGATGTCGTTCTGTGAGAAGAAAGATCTTCTTCGCTCAGATCGTCTTAACATTTGACTATGTGCAGTCAAGCAAAACCATATCGAGTAACTTTTGTTCTTGTTAGTTTATTGAATTGTAGAAGCCAAATGATAACTAAAGAAGATTAATTTATCGGTAACCTAATTGGCAAAGTAAAATTGAAAGAGAGAATTCATTCTCACAAGCTTTTTTAATTTAATTAAATACTGGTCTTCATTGGTTTTAATGAACTTTTGAGGTTTAATCTTTCAAGATACTTGAAGTTTTTTTTAGAATGCCTTCCACAAGAAGTTTCTTCGTGATTAAAGCTTGTATTTATTACATCATCAAATAATCCAACTAAACTTTGATAGCAGTCTTTCAATTTATGGATTTTATGGGTGCTTTTTTCTGTTTGATGCTTTGATAAAAGTACTTTGTTTACTTATTGTTATTTCTTATCAGTCACAAACTTGTTCTAGCCAAAAAACGAGCTCTCACAAACAACTTGAAACAAAACTAAAAACATTAAAACGTAGAATTCATGAATAGAGTTTTGGTAGTCAACTTCTTAAGTTACATTTTTTATAAGAAAAACTGGCTTAGAAACGCTATTCAATTTTCAATTATCTCAATTAGACCAATTAGAAAGTTTTTTTTGTTTTACTAAGAAAGCTTAAACTGTTAAATTTTCCAGGTGATGAGAAAGCTTGAAAGTTTTTCAAAGAAAGCTAAAGAAGTTGTAATAAGAAGTTGTGATAATAATTTAGATCGTTACATAACCATACTGAGATCGCTGTTTTAGCAATTATTTGTTTAAACGTTTTGTTAAATCAGAGAAAAAATGTTTAAGATATCACATAAGTAGTGAGTCTAACATTCAGCATATGAAAACGCATTTATGGAAAAAAAAATTAATTAACAAGAGTTATCAAAATAATTGCTTGTACAGAACCTTTTGAATATATTTAATTTATTATCAGTTTTAGTGTTTGAATCAAGCTTTTACCTTTCTTTTGCCAAATATAAAAACTTAAGCTTGTGAAACATCTTTTATATTTGATCAAAATTATGAGTATAATAAGTTGACTAATAGAATAGCAACAGTTATAAAATTATTACTTTTGACCTTAATAAGGTGATTTGAACCAAGCAATAAATATCTGTACTTATGCAATTGTAACTTATTTCTAGGATTATTTTTCTTGCGGCATACATCGAAAAAATTAGATAAGATTTCTTGAAAGTTATTTAAACTCACAAATAAAACCATACCAAATTTTGCATGGTTTAAATTATTAAAAAAATATTTGTTGGTGACAAGGCTCTACTTTGTGATTGTTTTTCTGTCAGATTAAAATATGTTCTCCTTGGTGAAAGTGAATGGTTTAAGCAGGGGATTTAATACCGTGTAAATATTTCTTGCAATTATTTAATTCCTGTTGGCCTTACCATCAAAGTATTAACCAAAAATCATTTAAATTTTGTTTCAGATAATTTTGTTTTTCAATTTTTTATCTATATGCAGCTTTCATGATTTTAATCGGGATTATCTGTCAAGTATTAAAAATTTAAAATAAAACCAGACTAAAAAATATAGATCAAAGCTGGATAAATTGTAAAGTTGTGGTTTCTCAAATAAAAATGTAAAGCTGTACATATAATAAGAGATGACATTAAATAGCTTTAGTAATAATTTTTCTAAACTTTAATTTGCGGCATTTCAACTGAAAATTAGAGAAATATTATTATGCAAGAAAGAGTTTGAATAAAAAGTTGTCAATATCAACAGTGTTTTTAGTTTTAAGTTATATTTTCACAACAGCTGAAGAAAATTATGTTTAATGAAAAAACTCTTTAGTAATTATAAAATACTTAGTTCAGTTAATTTTGTATCTTTGAGTTGTTGAACATATCTTATTATCAAAAAGCAATTTTGTAGATTTTCTTCTAATTATAAAGGGCTTTAATCAAATTTTTGTTCCTTATTTCATTAAACTGAAGAATTGAAGTAATTATAATTGTTCAACAAGTATGTATGTTTCATTGACATTAACGTTTCTCAGACTTAATCAGTAATCTTATAATAAAAGATAATCAGCTTAACTGTTTGAGTTTAACTTAATTGTTGTCTACAATAAGTTGTGTTAACTGTCAAACTATGCAATAGGCTTTGAACTGAAATAATAAAATATTTTTTCACTGTTAACAGTATTCAATCGCTTGTAATGATTTTAATCATTAATACAATTTCAGAGAAACAAAAAACGTAAGTTTGAGTTAAAAGTACTAAAATGTAAAACAATGTTTGGATAAATAAAGTAAAAGTTTCTTACCATCAAGTTTTATAATCCTTAGATTGAATTTTAATTCATTATTGGTGCAAAAAAAACAATATACAAACATTGACACCAACATGTAGTTGCTTTTCAAGACTTTCGTAAACTTTGATCAGTCTGTATGCAGCCACTTTTAGATATTTACTGACCACATCACCCACGTTAATTAATCTGGTCGAATTATAATTGAAAATAAATAATTAAAAGATAAAAAAATTTGCTCAAATTGCAGATACGAAACTCTGGTGGTTTGTCTCATGGCATTCAACAACTGGTTTCCTTTTCATGGCCAGTAGTCTAACATGAATCGTGTTATGATAGTTTTGTATCACGGTGACGATTAATCAACGTTTCAGTCGGATTAAACGTTGTTAAACAGAGATGTAATAGTTTGTAAATGAGTAGGAATGTTGATTTATAACTTTTTTAGTTATCCATTTAAAATAAAGATCAATATACAAAAGTATCAAGAAGAAAAAACTATAAATAAATTAAGCTCATAAAAAAATTATAGAGCCTAATAGATTTAGTGAATAACAAGGAAAGATTTTACTGATAACTGGAACGTGTTAACAGATAGGGGTGTCAATAACGACAAAGAAAGTAACGTTTGACATCAGTTGAGATACTTTCACTAAGATAAGAATCTACAGAGACTGAACGCCAGACTTGCTCTTTGACTCATAATTGAAAAACGAAACTTGAATAACAGGAAGTCGATTTACTTTAGTCGAAATTGAAAAAGAAAAATTGAGACAAAGTAAATCGATATATGATGACATTGCATATTGACGCATTCACTAAAACCAGTAAATGTCGTACTTGCACCTGCATAGTAGACATAACATCACCGTATTTCTCTATTATTACTATCCTGCTATTCGAAGTTGACTATAAATAACAAACTAAACAAAATGAAATTTCTAACCACATGTCATCAGAAAAATAAAAAAGTTATGTTACCAGGTTAACATGTGGTTACAAAGAAAATATATGATATTGAAAGAGATTTTGTTAGTTATCAGTTTAATCAATGAGATATAACTTATTTTATATTATTACGATAATGAAAGTTTACAGATTTCACGGAGCTCAAAATTAGATTAAATGCTTTCCATAATTTTAATAAAATTATAAAAACTTCAGTATCAAAGGTGAATAGTTTTAACTTTCTAGTAAACTATTGGTTCGTACTCTAAGAGCTGGCATCAGTAGAACTATTTCTCTTGAGGTTTTATAAAGGGAATCATCAGCAACGTGAATTTTAAACTCAGCCTATAAAACTTTTGATCAATCAATATTAATCAAAGTCTCAAAAATCTCATTTGTACAGAATTTTAAATTCACTAAGATCTATAGATAGGTAAATAGAGTTATTTCAGTTTATTCTTCACAGCAATTCGTTAGCATAAAAGTAGGAAAAAGGCGCGTTCGTCTTGCTACGGTTGATTGAACACAGTCCACAAGACTGCCGCTGGTTTCATAAAGACCGGCATATGAGGGCCCGACTTAGGGTACTAAGTACTCTCATAGGCAACTAAACAAGGCAACTGATTGTTTATTTTGACTCAGTACTTATAGGAGGCGAATCAGTTTGGTAATCAGCTTTTTGTTCGAAAGTAAAAAAACCTTAGCTATGTTTGACCGATAAAACGTTTGGTTTAAAGCTTGCATGGCAACTTAATAAATTATTAAACGAGAAAGATGTTGTTGGGAAAGATTAAGAGTTTCTTTTTGAGTTTAATTTGAATTATTTTCAAAGAGTAGTTTTGTTTAATTCGAATTAGTTTATTAACTTTATAAATTAGGCCTGAGTATTTATCTGAAGAACTCACATAAAATATTCATTGATTAATTTATCAGATTTTAGCAGTTTTATATTTCAATAAAAAGATGAGCTTTTTTCAAATTTCCTATTTTCACTGCAGTCGATGAATATCCTGTAACTTGTTAATTTCAGTTGATATTAAAACTTGTTGTAACATGAAAGCTAAATTAAAGTGTAAGCAATGTTTTAAAGAAGACTATAAGATGCTTAGATATTCAAAATAATTAGTAATTAAAATTAAGTCTGAAAGTACTTTTAAAAAATAAAATTCAGAATTTGAGCTAATTAAAAATTAGTGAAAATACAAATGTTTAAAAGTAATAAATAATCCAAAGTAAGATTAGATCAATGTAAGGTTACTTGAATTAGTTATCTTGGATCTAAGTTATTGGACATTTTGAATACTTTACGTTTTAGTGATTGAATTTAATAAATTTGTTTATAAATTGACTCTTAGTCGTTAAATTATTGAGGTAAAAGTCGATTATTTCAGGTCTTGTTCAATAAAATTAAAGTGGTAAAAGATAGCTGAAAAAAACTGGAGCCAAACTCATAAATAAACATAGTTTTATCATGTTAGTTTATCATGAAAAACAAGCCACTTTATAAGCTATATGAAGTTTAGGATTAAAAATAAACTTTTGATCGATTTATATTCCTCAGGAAACCGATATATGATGAATCTCAATAGTAATTCTATTTCTACTTTTTTGAACAACCTTTGCACATCAGTCCGAGTGCAAGTTACGCTTGAGTGACTCGAATGCTTAGAGAGATCGGTTAGCTTAATTTCTAAGCTACATCTAACCAAAGATTTTTCATTTTTTCGGACAGGTCGCTTAAAAAAGATTAAAGCAAAAAGTTTCTAATTTATTTATTATTACAGTTATAAAATATCATACAATTTTAATATAGTTTGATTAATAATCAAAAGTAAATCTGATCAAGTCCCAATTTGTTTATATAAGATTATAAATAAGTTTTTTGAAGAAAGTTTTACTTCTGTAACTTTTTATTCAATTTATCACATTAAGTTATGGATAAGCAGCTTAGCTTTAGATAAATGAAATTTGGCTTGAGTAAATTTGATAAAATAATTTTAACGCTAATTACGTTAAATATTTTATGAGTTGAACAATTTCAGGAAAATTGGATTAATAAAAGTTTTATTACTACTTGAGTAATGTGCGACATGCAACATAAAGATATTGGTACTTGTTACTTTGAAAAGGGGCTAAAATAGTTAATAATGATTTTAAAGTTTTTAAAATAAGTGTGGATTTGATTTGTAAATAAACTTCTTAATTTGATTCAGTTTCAAAAATAATTTTTCTTTTTTCAGTGTTCGATATTTTTACTGAACTATTTTTTAAATTATAAATATACAGTAAATAATTACTTTAATAAAAAATAAATGTTAAGAATATTATATAATAATTTAAGTTTTAATAATAAACAATAAATAATACCTTTAATAGTTTTTTTTAAGTTTTATTATCTTACAATCTAAAAAATTTAAAATTTATTAAAATAAAATTGAAACTTTTTATAATTTAATGTTACAGAAAAATAACAATGGAAAATCTTAAGTAGTTTCTTTATATTTGAAAAGTTACAAGTGTTTTACTTCTTAACTATTTGGTGATGATAAGAATCATAAGTGAACTAAGAAGCTGCAGCTAACTCGAAAATAATTGAACGAAATGATTTCGCTTTCATATAAACACTATTTGGCACTTCTTATGATTCTTGAAATTGTTAATGATCGCATTTTAGTGTCATCGAGAGCTTCAATGCTCCCTAAACTATCAAGTATGAAAAAGGATGAATGTTTGAAGACTTCTCACTTTATATATGATGACAATGACTTCTTATGTCGTGATCTTGATAAATGTTATAAATACTTCTGTTACGATACATCCCAAAGATGCTCAATGTGTCTTCCACCTCCGTGCCATGATGAAGAAGAAAAACAACCAATTGAATACATGCCACTGGATGTTGAAGACTTAAATCCTATATTACTCACAATTGAAGTAGGTCATACTCAATGTCTCGGTTCTGTCGTTCAAGCAATGTACCCCGGGTTGATGGACGACCCGCGAGTAACTGGGTCTGTTGTGGTCACTTCAGCTAACTGTCTATCGGGAATTCAGATTGAGTGTGGTACAGATGAAACGAATAATACTGAAGCGTGTTTTATGCAAGAGAATGTGAAAATCACAAAAGTACTGAAAGGATTTCGTTCCTACTTTGCAACTCTTACATTCAGAGGTAAGTTTTGATTGTTTCAAAGTAATCGCCGTTTGATTTTTACGTAAACCTGTTTGTTGTAATCGGTAAACACAGATGACTGTTTCATAAAAACTGCTTTCCTGGCATATTTACGGTTCACATATTTACAAATAAACTTTTTGCTTTAAATTAGCCCAGTATTCTTCATAGTTAATAAACTTCAAAGAATAATGATTCACTTAAAATAAAAATATGTCAACAACCGAAGTTGTTTTTAGTATGCACGAATCTTCAAACTTGATCAACTAAATGATTGAATCCAAAGATGAGCTTCATAAAGTTTACGACTTTTTTGATAAATTTTATAAAAAAGCAAACTAAATATTTAAAGTTTAGCCATCACAAAAATTGAAAGCTGATATTCTATTTTTTGTTTTAAGGCTTTTAAGTTGATTCAAACAAATATTAAGTACCTCTAAGATTTTGAATATTATTTACAGATCGAAAAATTCGTATTCCACTGAATAGTCAAAATGTTCTAATTTCAAGACAATATATCGAATGTGGAAACTGTCAGTACGGAACCGCTGTTATCCGGTTATCCATTGAAAATATTGCAGCTTTAAGAATACAGAACAAATTAGAAAGATTCTTAGAAATCTCTGCATCACAAGCTATGGATGAGCAGGAAGGTTTAGGAGCCTCTATTTACGGAAAGCGAAGCAAAAAGGAGTTTGTGTCAATATCCGGCTTTCTTAATGGAATTTGGAAAAAGAAAATGTGCATCAGTGTGGAAAAAAATGACAATTTTACAGCTATTGGCTCTCCTGTAATAACTCGTAGTATTGAAGGAAAACTGCTTGCTACAGGCGTTGTTACTCATTTAGTTGTAGACAGCGAACAAATACAATATTCAATTGCAAGATTTGATTCTGGTTTTCTCTCGTTTGTTTCCACTTGGTTGAATTCAAATTGGGACACAAAGTTAAATTCAAGAGAAAACTCAAAACTGTATTCTAAGTTTGACTGCTACCCACCTTATCCGACTGCTCATCTGAATGAATCGCTGTGTTTGTGTTCTAGAGGTTGGACAAATGAGAGGTGAATTCATCTTAATAAAAATTCTTTTTTACTTCCTTTAAGTTACGAGTATTTGATTTAGATATTATATTACAAATATTTACGCGTACACTTAATTTGGTTGTTTAAAGTAATTACCACCGGTGTAGCTATAAAAATAGACAAATAAAAGAATTATTGATTCTTAATAACTGCAGATTAGAAGAATATAAAGCAAACACCAGATACACATTTCAAATAACTTTTGTAGTTTTTCGATAGAATTGAAATCTAAATATAATTTGTATCAAAACTTAAAGAATGAATTGTCTTCAGGAACTCTTGTAAAACCGCCTTCGAGGAAAATATGGATTATTGCAAGTGGAACAAATCATTAAGCACTGCTCAATGTAATGATCGGGTCTTTTCCCGTCTTTCCCAATTTCAAAATAAAAGCACAGCAGAAAATCTGCGATTGGTCGATTTACTAGTATTACCTGGTATGTAAATTCCATTTCAGGCTTATCACATCTATTTATGGCATGACTTTGTTTATATGTAGTAAGTCCGTGATTTAAATCAATGCCGCTTTTTTCTGTTTTACTTTTCTTCCATTTGTTAACACAATGTTTAATGATTCGTAACATGGCATAAACTAATGGTATGCTCAAGTGTCTTGTTGATAAAATAACTCATTTGTTTAAAATCAAAATAGTTTATTTGCTTTCATGTCTTGGATGTTAAAAAGATTTTTACTTTGAAAATTTGTTTTATACGCCAGGAAACATTAAAAAGTTGTTTTTGACATCAACCAATATTGGAAGTATTCAAGAGCTTTCAGAAATTCTTCGCCACTTGGATATGATACAAGAGCTTTCATTAGCAGATAATAATATAAGTGTAAGTAAAAAATCATTATAAAATTATTTTATAAGTACTAAAGATTATGCTAACATTAAGCTAGTTGAAGTAAAAATATGTTTCAAACAAACTACTTGATGACATCTATTATCGTTGAGTTATGTTAAATAAAACTAAAGTTAAAGAATGAATAAATAGATAAAGGTTTCAGTTGAGTTGATTGAAATCATTTCAAAAATAGTTTAATGTCTTCACTCTTTCAGCCTTTTCAAGATTTTTCTTTTTGTTATTCTTCAAGCTTTGATATTCTTAGACTATCAAATCAAGCTTGTCTACAAAACCATCAAAACGACAAGTAACAAAATATAGGTAAAGCTTATATCCAAACAAAAACATGTCTAAAAGCCCATACAATAAGCCATTTCGTTCCATGCTCTAATTACTTCATTTTCATTTTTTAAAATTGTATGTTGAGAGTTGTTTTATTAGAAAATAGGCAATTATCCTAAAGGGAGTTTATTTTATAAGTGACGAAACATTTTATTGTATTTTATTACAATTTACTTGAATAATTTATATATTTAGTCTTTTTTAACATATTTTTTGGTTTTTTCTTCAGCTTTTTATTGATTTGGTGAAATAACTTTAGTTCAGTATGAAAAAAACTAAACACAATCGCATGAAAAAGTACAACTTTCAATCAAACAGTTCTTTATTCATTACCAAAATATAACTAATTAAAAAACTAATCGTTAAAACTAATAGTTTTTTCTAAATTTTGTGTACTTTAAAAGCTTTTTAATCATTTATACAAATCATCTCACTTAGACAACAATCTTTAAATCTCAAATTTTATAAATTAAGTTTAAAAATGCTAAAATTACTTCATGTATTGATTTTTACTTTATCATAATTTGTTCTGAATATGAAACGTTTCAATAATTTAATTAATCTTTAAAACTATACACAAAAGGACGCTAGAGAGCTTACCGTTTATAATTGGTCTTTACATCATGAAGTAAAAAAGTGACAAAAACACGAATAGCTTAAACACAAATTCTTACTGATAGCCAAAAAGTTTACTTTATCAACGTAAGAAATGCTATTAAACTTCAAAAACTATATCATCAAAAAATCAGTATAAGGTGAACAAAACCTGTCTTCTACCTACAAGACTGAATTTGATATAGATATAAAAATAACGTAGCGAAAATAGAAAATCAGAACAGTTTTAGGATAATTAATTGTCATTTAATAGATAAACTAGAAAATTGGTTTCCAACTAAATATTAACTAATAACAATCAAAAGTCAGTAACTATTTGTCTCAAATCTGTTGGATTTTTCTATTTAACTAAATTAAGAATCAAATTGAATATGATAAAAAAACTTCCATTTTTCAATAATTTTTTTTACTGTTTCAAAATTAGCTCATTTTATGAATTATAGATTTGCTTTTATAAAAACTTTTTTTTATTTGGTTAAATCAATCTTGATAGTACGTTCTCAGCTTTTATAATTAAATCAATTTCTAACAATTGTTGAACTTAAAAGCTAAAAGAAAAATCAAACTTGTCAAATTTTCAGATTGAGAACAAAAATGATTTTAGTATGATGTAAATGTAAATATTTTAATATTACTAGATGATTTTTGGTAGATATAAGGCTCAGAAAACTTACCAAAAATATTTGAGTGATGTTTTATTCTAATAATTACTTTTTAATTTATTTCCTTTAAACTTTTACCATACAGCTCATTTTGTTTATATGAAAAATAAGTTTGAAGATAAGAACTGAAATCAACTTTAAATTTATTTGATAACAAAAATGAAACCCAAAACAGGAACAAACACAATTCTGACATTGTACTCAGATTTCTTTCTAGTTGATTATAAAAATATTTTATTTATTTACAGATCACAATTCCTTCATCATTTAAGTATGCTCGTAAACTTAAGGTTCTCTCTCTAGTTCGAAATCATATAAGTCTTCTTCATACGGACACGTTTAGACGTTCGAAACGTCTGATCAAGCTACTTCTTAACAACAACGAAATACCTTTCATCAAGTCGGGAACATTTCGTAAACTCAAAGATGTACAAAATTTAGATCTAAGACATAATCGAATAGAAAAACTTCACGAACGAAGTTTTAGGAAAAATACAAGACTTCAGCATCTCTTCCTTTCATACAATAATTTGAAGGAGCTTCCCAAAAACCTCTTCAGGACTAACAAGCTTCTTGTTGATCTCAGAATTGATCACAATCAGATCAGCTTTCTACATCCATCAATCTTTACCGGCTGCATCAATTTGCGTTTTCTTCAATTGAACGGAAATATGCTAATGAAGATGCCTCGCTTAATCTTT
Organism: Pegea sp. RAD2-039; assembly: GCA_034620365.1. Classification (NCBI taxonomy): domain Eukaryota; kingdom Metazoa; phylum Chordata; class Thaliacea; order Salpida; family Salpidae; genus Pegea; species Pegea sp. RAD2-039. The sequence continues at coordinate 877,306 of JAQGEQ010000020.1, forward strand.
CATCGACTCATCAAACTACGAAGAGTGATTTTGAGCCAGAATCAGCTCACTAAACTTCCGAACAACCTCTTTGAGCGCAATCGGTTGCTGAGAACAGTCACTTTTAGAGATAATAAAAATCTTCCTTATGAAATAACTCATTCTACGTTTACCAACATGGCTTCTATGAGAAGACTTCGAGATTATTTGGAAAAATTTGGAACTAGTAAATAACATTTTCATTCAAATTGGATGCTAAAGAAATTGTTGTAAATAATTGTTTGTTGTAATAACAGTCATATTTATTATCTCAACAAGTTGATAACTTTCTTGTTGCTAGTAAAGTTCGAAAACCACTGATAACTTCCGGGTAGTATTGATAATTTTCCAGAAAAATATTTGTAAATAAGCACGAAATGTTACGGAAATCGATTCTTGGTTGCCTCCAGTGTCTATATTACGATACATGTTACAAAATCTAGGCCAAAATTTCAGCTCATTTTCTTTCTTTCACGTGATGTCATCAGTGTCATTATCATTAGTAGTATGATTACCAGCAAGAGGTGGAAGATTTAGGACTTTTTCCTCTGTATGATTTGATTTTCACTAACATTTTCTACCATTTGATCATTGTCTGTTCTAACATGTCTGTTTACAACATAAGTCTTTACATTTAGATCAAGTCTCACTCTTATATCTGATGATTCATCAAGCTGATAGAGATTTAAGGATTTCGAATTACTTTTTATCATTATCAATTTTAGTTTTATTTCAGTTAAATTCGTTGAATAAAATTTGAAGTTTGTCTAAAAATGTCTCCAGAAAATAATTTCATAATTCTATTTTCTACAATTCATTACAAGCACTGTCTGAAAAACTGATTTTTTTATCAAAATGTAATTTTTAATTCAATTAAAAAATAAAAATTTATAAAGTTTAATTCTGCAAGAAACTCAAAATTTAATTGCAAAAGTCAAATATTTTCAATAATATTCACAGATTTAAGTTTTTGAAACTTTGTTTAGATAAAATGATTATTTCAAAAAACTAAACATTCGATTAAAAATGCTAAAGAAAAAATTTCAATTACCTTAAATATATTAAAAGCTTCATTAATTTTTCTCTAAATCATTTCTTATAGAAGTTAGATTATTTACACAAGCTTCAATCTAAAACTCTTATATCAACATATTAAGCTAAACACTTAAACAAATATTCCATCTAGAGCTTTTTAATAATGCAAAACTCTACAACTTTACTTTCAAAGAAACTATCCTGAATAAAAATTTAACAAACTCACTGCAAAGATATTAAAAAAGTCATTATCTCCGAGTAAATCAAGAAGAGATGATATTAATCTTTGAGCGATTGTCATTCGTAGTCCATGCATACTTCCACTATTATCAAGTAGAATCACTGTTCGATGTGGACACGAAATTGCTTGAGTGTACCTTCAAATTTATAGTTTAAGAAAATCAATCAACAAAAAGTTAATTAGTATAAATTTAATTTTGTTGATATGTGAATATTAGCAATTAACTTTTTGTTGGTTTATTTGTTTACTCTAATCTAGTTCTTTAATAACTAATCATTGTTTGAAAAATTTACTTTTTAAAATTATTAAACATAAGAACAGGCGTCGAAATATGATTTTAATTTTTAGACTTTTACAAATAAATATCATAATGATTTTTAGTTTGAAATCTCAATGTTTATTATACTTAAGCCAATTATTAAAGAGACAAGGCTTGAGTTTTGTCAAAACTTTTATTCTCTTAATTTTATATGGTCTCTGGATTACTTCTTTCAATTAGTTAATTTGTGATGAACAAACATTTCATTGAAAACTTTGTTAGAATATAAATACAAAAATATTACATGTACAGAAAGCAAAATGTTTTTATCAATTTAATATAAAGATAAATATTATTTATTGAACAAAGAAATGTTTGTTCATAAGTTTTAAGAATTTAATTTTTAAGGGTAAGTTAAAATAAGAATAACTGCTCAATATCGTTTTGACAACAGAAAGTTGGAGTTTACTACCTTTATATTTTTATGATTTTTTTAACTTTATAAAAAAAAAAATTCAAAATCTATGAAGCTCAAAAAAAGAAAAACTTTTGAAAACAGTTTAATAAAAATTTTACTTCAGAGTAATTTATAAAAAAGTAGAAATGACTTTATAAATCAAGAAAAGGTCATTAAAAATTCACATAAATTACAGCTGATTTACAGGTAACTGAGTTTGAAAATACAAAGTAATTGAGCTTCTTATCATCGCAGTAAGAAGAAATAAAATTCAAGAAATGTTCTATGACTTCGAGAGCTTTTAATTTCATTATCAAATAATTCAGTTTGAAATGTTGTTAGAATTACTAAAAATGTTTTCAAAAATGGAATTACACTTCAGTGTTTCCGGTTAATTATAAGTTGGCATGAACTTTATGAGTCTAACGCTGAAGTTTGAGTAAAAGTGTGGATGAAAATCAATGATTGACCCACTGACAGCAACACTTCTCAATTTTTATCTAACGTTACAAGCAAACTTCCACAAATGTTATTGATTTTTGCAATCATAAGGCTTGAGTGTTTGAAAAATTTGAAAATTCTTCATTAATCAAATGAAGAACTACAAATTTGATTATCAAATATAAATTAAAGGTAATAAGATGAACAAGGAAATGATTAAAAAGAAGTTGAACTCATTTCTCTTCAATTCTTTGTTATAGAATAAGTTATAATGATGTAAGTTAATCAATTGTGTAAGAAAACTGCTGCAGGTTTCGAAGGGGTAAATATTTGTACATTTCATTTCTATAAAATACAGTTTAATAATAAAAGACTTTACTAAAAACCATTGTAAGCTTTAGCTGAGAAGGCGAGCTTTATATAAACAATAATTTATTTTTTAATGAAAAAAAAGTTGAAACAAACCACATTTGATCGCGACAATCATAAATGTTTGGTTCTCCATTCGGCCATTTAACTGTCCAATCAAAGCTTGGATAAATTCGTAAATATCCTTCAGTTGAACCGAAATACTGCCATTTCAGTGAAGGGTCTTTTTGTGCGTTCTTGATGAACTGTTTATCAAAATGTTTCGACCAACGTTTCTGACCAGAATCTGAAAACATATGGAAAGTTGTTTTTAGCATTCAAGCTTTAGGCAACTGACAAAGTTCATTTTAAGTTAATTGCTTAAATTGTTATCATTTCTATGAAATTTAGAAAATTTAACAACTTTTGTTAGAGAAACAACATGCTTCCAGATGAAACTAAATACAAACTTCAATGCAAACATTTTAAACAGAAATATTTGTACAAAGAAACTAAATTAAAAATAATACTTTTTTAAATATTGGAAAATTTATTTAAAGATTGTTTTGTAATCATCTAATTTTTTTCATTCTGCTTAATTTTGAAATATAATATAAATGAATTACCAAAATATAATCGGTTATTTCGCAGATTTAAACATAACTAGAATCACTTTTATCAGTTCAAAATAATTACGTTCAAGAAATAAGTGAGATCGTTAAGTCATCATTCAAAATTTAAGTCAGTAAATAATAAAAGCCATTAAAGGATAAAAATACTCTAAAATGAACAATACTGAAAATCAATAAATCTATATTTTATATTTCTAGCATTTCAAGGCTTACTCAGTAAGTCTTGAATAATTTCTTATTTTAGGTTGAAATATATTCAAATAAGTTATAGAGTTTAGCATCAGACATTTTGAAATCATGAAAAGTAGAAAAATGATTATCTCACTATTTTACAGCTACTTTCAAAAAGTTCAGAAAAATGATAATTTTAACAAATCAATTTAAATGTTAACAAACCTCTCTGAAGTACACTATATGGAGTTTGAACCAAAGAACTATTAAAGCAAACGTCTTTGTTAAAATGTAATGAAAACCTCATTTCTGGCTCTCCATTATCTTCTGAAGTAAACATAACAAGAATGGAATTAATTCCTATGTTTAGTCAATTTTAATGCCTAAAAGTTTTCGATTAATAGTTTAATTATTAAATCGTTTGGCATTAATTTGTAATCTTAGTAAAATTGAAGTAATAGATGCACACAAACAACATCACTTAGATATATCTGAATAGTTTCCATATAAGTGACCGTGCAAGAAATAGTAGCATTTAAAAAACACTGTAATGTTTGACAAAGTTTGTAAAAAAATTGTTTATAGTAAGATGACTTATAAGAAGAATTCTATACATTCTAGAGATCAAAAAAAGGAGTTAGATTATTAACCTAAATAAAAGCGTGACTAGAAAAGACAAGACAAGAACATAAAGGTCTGAATAGTTCTATGAAAGTTATTAAAATGTCATTTTAAGCTTTGACTACAAATTGACAACCACGGTAGATCAATACATAAAACAATAAATATTTTCATATTTAAATTAAAATAACTGGAAGTTTCCCCTTAGATAGATCGTGAATTTTATCTAAACAATAAGATGGAAAAAAATGTTGAATAGGAAAATCTATATTCAACAAAAATCGATGGATTTTCGATTGACGTTTTCATGAAAATGTAAAAATATAAAAAACGATTAGAATAAAAACCATTTTTATTTAACAACAAGAAAAATATTATATTAATAAATTTTAGATCATCTATTAGATTTCATGGCTAAAATTTCTGCTATTATATAAATTCTCATATTAGTTGGAAACATATAAATATTTTTGAAGTTATTTAGCACATTTTTTAAAATTCATTTTTTTAAATAAATAATTACAAAAATTACTTAAAAATATTACAGAATAATTGATTTAAAGTAACGAATTGTATAATAAACGATCAATAACAACTATAAGTTAAATTAGAACAAATTGCCAAATAGGAAAGCATTTGAAAAGAAGTCTTGCAAAACACTGAATTTATAAAGATTTTATGATTTTGTATGATTTCAGAATGAGTTTAAAATATTTCATTTTAATAATATCAGTTGTCGTTTTGAATGTGTAATAATCTGCAGTTTTAAAACAGTTTTTTTTAATAATTTACTGAACAAATGTGGAAATTGTAGCAGTAATGCTGTGAAAGTTAAAATAATCTAAATTAAATTACCGAAAATTTCAATAAAAATGTTCGACTAAATATTGCTAAGCATGAAGTGAGTCTCTAAATTCATCTACCAAATAAACTTGGCCTTTAGTTTAAACTTAACAAATGCAATAAGAGTTTCATAAATTTCTGATAAAGCATCCTGTGATTATAAGACGAGAGTTGAAAATGGGAACGACGTTAGAGTTCTACTTCTTACAAACTTTTCAAAACTACCCAGCAGCAAAATTTGTTTTAAATAATTGATGAGAAAAGTCCTGGCTGAGTTGAAAAGTAGAAAAATTTCTGCTAACTCATATAACAAGTTTTTGTGACAGCTAAACACGTTTGATTTTTTTTGTTTGGAAACTCACAACAACTTAATAGCAACATTTAGAATTATTTGTGAATCAAGTTCCTTCCGTGATTTGCTTTAACTATAACAAGGAAAGCGTTTTGCATTTGAGGAGAGAATGAATAAACTGATACTTTACCCACATCTACTATTTAAATAGAATATAAAATTCATAATTTTCTATCTATTTTAGTGGGTTTTGTAAACTGAGTTCTTTTGTTGGCAAACAAAAAACAAATAAGTTTTTATAAAGCTGTTTTTGAAGAACGACTAATTCTTGTAATAAAGACTTTTGAAATAAAGTTTTTCATAAGTTTGTTTTCATATTTACATTTGGTAAAGATTGATAAAAGCTAGAACTACAAGGTTTATATCTATAAATAACAATTGTACTAATTTTCACTTCTTTCCAACCAGCTTTATTTCGTCGTCAAATATAAACAAAGTAAGCTGCAGCTGGTATAAACTATATGATTAATTTAAGTACTATCATTTCCTTATTGAACTTTACTTTAATTGTAGCCATTAAAGATGATTTGTTTTGAAAGCTAAAAATCACTTACAGAGTAAACTCAAATTAGGCTTAAACTCAAATTAATTTTGGTTGAACTTTCGATGTATTTTTTTTTCAATATATTTCTGAATAAATAAACATAGCTTAAAATCACAAATAATTGATTTGTAGTTACATATTTTTGTAAAGTTTTCGATTGATATAGATTAAATGAATAACACAGAAATATGTAGATGTAAATTTAAGTGCTTGATATTTCTATTAAATTAATGGAAAGGAGTTTTACCTCAATTAAAATAGAAGAAATAGGTTGATTTTTTATAACCTTTTTTGAAATTGTAACTCAACAAAACACAAATATTATCTAGAAACTCAAAATAGAAATTTTTCGGAATTCTTAGCTTAGTTGTAAACGTGAAAACCGATGAAAGATTTTTTCTGGCGTCAAAATTAAACAGACTTTTAATTCTTCCTCATGCATTATGTCAAAAAGAGTTTACATCATAATCAAAAATGACAAAAAGTCTTTTAAACTTCTAGAACCTTTGATAGTATCGAAACTTTTTCAATGAACAAATCACTTTAGCTTTGGAGTAACTTAAGAATTAAAGATCTTGGAAAGCGTTTTAGCTTTCGTAATAAAAATTTTACTACTCACCTTGTTGTGAAAGGGAAGTTTCGGGAAAGTTTTTAGCTGCGTTGACTAAATCCTAGTGAAAAAATCATTATTTAATTGATGTAGGTATTTGTCTTCAGAATCATGTTAAGTCAATATTTTGCCAGATTTTAGTATTGTTGTTAAAATAGTGTAGACACATATATGTAAATGTAAATCTATTAAATTGTAAGCAAAAACAATATTACATAGAAAAATGTTTTCGTTATTAAGTGTTTCAAGTAACCAAAACATAAATTATTGATATTTTTAAGCTGAAACCTTACAGTACTGTTATCATAGCCAGTAGTGGTAAGTTATGCAAAAAACATCAGACAAAAAGTAAAAAAAAAAACATTGGAACCACTTCATTATAATTATATGTCCAAGTTTACTCAATTTACTGAATTAAATTTCCGAAAAAGAAAAAAAAACATATTTAACTGCATAATCAATGAGATTATAATTTATTTAGCACAAAATTAAATTATTCAAACTGCTAAAGATTATTTTGTGATTAGATTATAAGGGAAAGTTTGAACACAATTTTTTTCAATTGATGCTGATGTTAAAAGAGTTTTTACTATCTGAATTTTGAAAAATATCAAATGATCTTATAATTATTAGAACATCGACAACGTACGCTTTCGATTAAGTGATGAGGAAATTCTGTAAACACAGTTGTTGTATTCTGTGTTTATACTAATTTATATTAGGTTTTAGTTTGCAAATATTCAATAACAGCTTGAATGTTACTCCCAATTTTGATTAATATTAATAAAAAAGTTACAAAAGACAGAAACACAAACAATATGTTTACAAAGATGCTTTTGAAAATATTCTTTTTGTAATGTAATTTAGTTTTTATTTGAATGATTGATTTGAGTTTTTTACTTCAAGCAATTTAAGTTAAAAAAAAGTTGGTGCATTAAGTGTAAGGAATTTTGATTAGTTCTTGGGTAATGTTAGAAGTTTATATATTTCTCTTTACTCCAAAATCAGCTTCACACCTCTCAAAACCAATGATGTTTTTAGTAAAAAGTTGAAAACATAAAAATTGAAATATTGAAAATATTGAAGAAATGTTGAAAATTGTGGAATTTAAATTTTGGTTTAGCTCAGAATAAGGTTTCTAGATTAAAAGAAATTAGAATTGTAGAATTTATCACACCAATTTGAGTTTGATAAAAACGTAGAACTTCTTAAGGTCTAATGTACATCTTGCCAATCTATCAATAATTTAAGATGACCATAGAAAGGTTTTAGAGATAAAAGCAGGGCAGATTTTTGTAGGCAGGAAAGTGTCACCTAAAGGTTATACTAATTTCTAAAAAAATTAATCACTAAAGTAATTCAAAAGAAGAATGCAAAATGCTTTTTCATAGAATCAAACTAATTTGTATTAAAATATCTGAAGTTGGTTTTAAGCTCAAATTTCCGTTTTTATTTTTTCATTTTACTTTTCATTCATTATTTAGCTCTTTGATAATCAAGATTTTAGCGAAATGCAAGTAATAATATTATTACACTTTTAACAAATTCAAACTGAACTTAGTTTTAATAATTTTAACTTTGATTCGTTACTTCATTCTTTTCATCAGTTTTATTTCCATTTTGAATCTCATCTTGCATTATTTATACCTTTTTCAGTTTAAAATAAGGGAGAAATAATTTACCTCAACTGAGCTTTTCCTCCTTTCCAAAAGCTTTGCAAGCTTAGAAACGAGTTCATTTAGGACTTCAGTTCCATTCGCTTCTTCAACTACAAAATTATCCGGTTTCCCGTCGGGCGCGATGTGCTGTTGAATTTACAAAGTTAAATACAAAATTATAAGCTGATGACACTAAGTATGCGTCATTGATGATATTTTAGTGTTCTGAAATATTAGTGAACAATCGCTTTTAATTGCACCTTAATTTAAACGAAATAAAGTTAAAATATAAACTAGTTATAATATCTTTTTGGTACAAGATTAGATAATATTATAAAGAACATTTTAAAATAGTGAGGATTTGATAAACGTTTTTTTAAATTTTCTTAGATGATGTAAAACTAGTCATTCAAACGGTTTCAAACTTAAGGCTGCTATGTAGCTTATAAAAAAGAAGTTTACAGAATAAAAATGATTGTTTATAGAGCTACTTATAAATTTCTTGATTAATTCAAATGTAAAATCTTGGTAAATATAACAAAGAAAACATTTTAATCTTTAGCTAACCTTTTCATAGGCCATCGCGCCATTATAACGTAATATATCGTTTCCCAAGTCTATCTTAGACAACGAGTTTCTCCTACAAATAAATGAAGAATTTACAAAAACTTTAATCTTTAGCATTGCTTATTTGAATTGAAACTTTGTATACACAAAAAAGCAATTTTTGATATAGCTTTGATTTATTAGCCTCTAAGTGAAAGTTTTGTTTAACTCATCATGTAATTACAATCGTTTTATCATCACGATTTTGTAACTTTTATTAAATATGTGATTTTTCATACAGCTTGAAAAAATTTAGTGATAGTTATAATAGTTTTAGATTCTTAGAAAAATCGCAAATACTTAAAGTTGTGGCAATAACAAGCTACATAAATAAAATGAATTATATTATAAGTCTTTTACATAAAGTTTATAAATTAATTAATTATCAATTTTGAATTTATACTTTTTCTTGAACTTTACAACAAATATAAGATTGCATTTGTAATGCCATCTTTGTCTGTCACGTTAATTAAGCATTACAAAGTTTTGATTTTGGATGACACACAAATCAGTAGAAGCTAGCTTCTCATTTTTTTGATCCAATTATTTACTTTTTAAATTTGGCTCAAAACTTACAGCTCATTTCTGTCTAACAATTTTTAAATATTTTATAAGTTTATTTTTATAAATTTTATTATCGTAATTTAATACAAACTTTAAACTTATATATCCTAAATTTTGACTGTTTTTGTTACATTATAATAACAAATCTTACTGTAGATGTTCTTCTGAAGATTTGCTTGCTTTAGCGAATAAAACAGAATTCGGAAAAATGAAATCCCAAATTTTATTGTTTAAGCAATTATACGATGCTCCCACATACAATAAGCCACAAATGAAGATAAAATGGCTTTTCTTTGTTTGTGATTTATAACTTAATTTTTTTTTATACATTTTAAATCTAAATTTTAGAAAAGAGCCTTATCTTAAAGACTACTGAAGCACTGTAAAAATGACTTTTATTTTTAATCTATATTAAAGAGCATTTATGTTATAATTTACAGTAATACTATTAAATTTAGTTTTTAACTATAATATTTACTACAAACCTTATGAGTTGCAATGCTTGATGTAATTACATACATATCAAGCTACTGTTTTCGGTCCCGTTCTAACTTTTATGTAGGAAGAATTATATTTACCTAATATTTAAAGTATTACTGGCAATAAAAGAAGCAACCAAACAGTTTTATTAACATAATTTTTTTGGAATTTATGTTCTGAACTACTGACCTAAATTTCGAACGCTTTTACGTTAATTTTTTTAAATAGTTTTACTTTGAATAATCAATAATGAAGATTTTAAAGAACTTGAATATTTCTAACAAATATACTAAAATAATTTCAGACTTTAATTAAACAAAATCTAAGTATTTAATCATAAAAGCATTTTTGCAATGAGCGGCAAATAATCCTATCATACTAAGAGTTTGAATGCTAAGAGTTTTATAATCAACAAAACTTTCAAACAATTTGCAAAAAAATTGCTTTACCAACTATTTTAGAAAACTATTGCTGTAATAGTATGTTACTTTGACAAACGATAATCTTAAAAATAACAACTTTGTTTATAAACAAACTATACAAAACTAGCTTACACTACATTTTCTCAGATAAAAGTTAATTGTTATTTGTTTTTAAAACCATCTATAAAATGGTAAATTGTCAATTAATTCTTGTTCACTAAAACTAATTCAACTTTTATATAGTTTACTGAAAACTTTTGCAATTTTTACTGTTCTATTCGTACAATTTGTCATATAATAGAAGTGAAAAAGTTGTTACTAGTGAATTTTTTTATGTTCTGGCTCCAGCTAAACAAAAAAAGTTTTGTGATATTTTTTTTATTTATACTGACACCCCGCGGTAGTAAGTATTTTGTCGTTTACATAAGAGGGTCTTAACCTATTTTTACAAGTATGAAAACTTCAATTATCAATATCATCAGATTTTATTTTTAGTGTACTCATACTGTTGTATACTCGTCTAGTAGTCTAATAAGGTCTTCGATTTTTGTAACTCTACTTTAAACTCCATATGAAGAATAGAAAATTAATCAAACAATCAGGTAAACAGTTTCGATGCCTTAATCGGTAAAACTTATCAGCCAACAAAACTAAGTAAAACGCATGTGCTACCATAGAGACTTGTGAATACTTTTTTAGTGGGGTTCATACTCTTTGAAATAATTGCATCACTCATCTTAGTATTCTTGTTGATTCTTGCTTATTATAAGTTAATTAGTGATTAAGCTATTTGTGAAAAGATTAACTAGAAGTGATTGTGCGGTAGTAACATATGGTACCTTGTGCACGATAATTATAAAATTGCGTAATTATTAATTTATCTCACTAAGGGTTTTACTTTTATTTATCTATTTATTGTTTATTTACTACTTATTTATTTATCTAAAATATTAAACAAATTTTACGAATATTTATTTTACTCAAAATTTAATTTTCAAATCTTCCATTAAAAATCATTTAGCTTTGTTGCAATGTCGAATATTAGTCGTTGAAAAAATTAATCTTTTTAAATCTATACTTTGTAATAAACAAGTAATATAATTTTTTTCATTTTCTATCTTTAAAACAAAATTTGATTTAATTTAAGTTTTATTTATTCAAAAACTAAAAGGATATAAGCTCAAATACAAAATTTGTACTTTCCTATTTTATTGTTCTACTGACAAACTTATTTCTCTATAAAAATTCTTTAAATATCTTTATTTCATTCATATATCCTGAAATGATTTTGAAATTCTAACATTAGCTTTTTCATATCCAAAAAATTAGCATTTAATTAACCTTTAAAATGTCCTTGATAATATGCAAGTCATTGCATGAGGCCCACGTTATTTCATGATAATTAGATTTGTATTTTAAAATTAACTTTATAAGCTTAAGAAAAATTTTAAGCGACTTGAACAGGAGAAACTTTTGGTAACTTGGAAACGTTCATAATTCATTTACTTCTTATTACAGTCTTTAATCGTTTATTTTAAAGCTAATAACAGCTGCTTTTATGACTTAAAACCTGAGGGATGTTGCAGGTAGATTTTCGAGTAAAAAAACTATAAAGATGTTGAATTTAATTAATATTTTAATTTATTGCGCTGCATTTGATAAAAGTCTATATGCTGAGATCTATTCTTTGATTGTCAAGTTGATACCTCGTTTTAACAAATTTTATATACTTGTAAACTGATGACTTAATCGGAGCAAAAATAGTTTTGTATCAGATAGAAAAAGGCGAGCAACTACTGGCCAATAAATAATTTATCACGGACATTGATTTGGTCTACATAAATAAATTGGTCTTGTACAGAGCTGACAATAAGAGTTTAATATAGATTAGAGGTTTATTTTATTTATTATTTTGTAGCAGCTTTATTTCACAAATATTATTTCTTATCAATAAAAAGAATAAAATAATTTTTCTAATAAAAATCATTTTAAGTATGCAGATAGAGATGAATCAAGAATTACCAAAAACCTTAGTGATAGTTTAATGCTTTATCTGCAAATTAATATCCATAAATCTTACTAGTATCAACTCTTGGCATAAATTAAATGAAAATTTGTGGTATTAATCGCCAAAAAATTTTAAACGTCACGTGACAAAAACTAAATGTTAATTAAAGCAAATGAAACATTGAATTATTATGTACTTGCATTTTACTCAGTGAAATATTTATCTTTAAACAATTTTTTTATATAATAACCATCAAATACGGAGTGGATATAAAAGTTAAATGCTGACCTGACGAAGTTATAATAGTTTAATATAAATGATTTAGATATTATATATACCTTAATAGAAATCCATTTAACATATTTAAACATAGTATTTACAGATAAATTTATTATGACAGTAAAAAGTATCGTTTTAAATTACTTTCTACAAATTTATGTTATTACAAAAACAGTTAAAGTTAAGCTTTTTTGAAGAACTGCAAAAGAGTCATTATTAAATTCAGACATTAGTTTAACAATTTGAAGATATATTTTCAAACAAATACATTTCCATATCTGTTTCATACTCAAAAGATGTATGTCATATATATGATGAGTTTCAACAAAATTACACATTATTGAACTTAGGAAATTACTACAATCACGCGATTTGATGATCAAACAATGAAACTGATTCAATGTAAATACAGCTTTGATGGAAATATGAAAACAACAGATCCTAAATGATCAGGAAGAAAATTACTGGTGTTGATAGCTTGAGTACTGGGCTGGTTGGTACTGTTGTTGCTGTTGTTGATAATTGACCTGATGAGAAGGGTATTTAGGTTGGTGCATCACAGATACATCACTGTAATTTCCTACAGCTGGTGGGTTAGCTGGTTGTTGGTGATATTGGGGATAAGCTTGCTGAGGTGGTGGGTGGTGCATTTCATTGTAACTTGTCATTGCTGGAGGCCGATGTGATTGATGTTGGTTATATTGCATGGGGGTTGTTTGAACAGCATATTGATGTTGTTGTTGTGGAGGTTGAAGTGTTTGTTGTTGATTAGATTGTAGCTGATCTAAGGGTGCTGATGAAACTCGAGGGTTTGATGGATGTTGCATTGGTTGATCAGTACTTGAAAAGATGTAGCCTTGATTTAAGGTTCCTGGCATTGGTGTTTGATGAGAAACTGTAGGTCCTGGTGCTGTGTTGTTTGTAGATGGCATTGCAGAAGTAATTACTGATATTGAATCAGATTTTTCTGGATTACTTAAAGATGTTTTAGGAGCATTTGAAGAGTTTAGATCAGTTGCTGGCATTAAACTTTGTGAACCACTTTGATTTGAATCTGCCACAGTTGCTAACCAAACCAGATTTCGATGCAATTGAGATTGGTATTTTGCTGACTCTGCAGCTCGTCCTTTAGCCTGCTGATCAGAGATACATTGAATCAGGTGACAATTTTCTTCAAGCAATTTCTGAATTGTTTCCGGATCAGGATCCTGTTTACGGCCAAGAGGTGCAAGAAAAGTTAACGACATGCTTTTAAGAAAAAGTCTGAAAAGTAATTTAATTTATAATTTAAAAAAAATGAAATCTTTGAGAACACTTTTAAGAGATTCAATTTTATAAAAATTAAACAAGCCAATGGAAAATATCAAACATTTAAATATAAATAGACAAAATCACAAATGACAAGTTTTGAATGAATTTCTTTAGTTTATTCAATACATCAATTTAAAAGCAAACAATAGTATGTCAGAAATCAGTTTATAAAATGAAATATAGGATACTTAAAAGCAATAAATATTTACTTCATTAAAAGATAGAAAAATAGTATTTATAAAAAATTTTAAATAATAAATTTAATTGATTGTCACAGTCAACTATTTTTACTATCAGAATGATAATTATCAAATAAATTTTATGAGATAGAACTAGTTTCTAAAATTATTAAATATCATCAAAAATATTTTAGGAGAAAGATTCATATAATAGAAATAAGCATAAATTCTGAATATATAAAAAACATCAAACAAGAAATAGAACTCAAATAAGTTAATTAACTAAAACACAAACTATTTTGAATTCATTATAAATTTTGAAGTATTTTAATTATTAATATGTAAATAAAACCTTAATATTGTAAAAAAATATTCGACTGATTATATAAAACGATAAAGATTTACTTCAAAATATTTCAAGATTATCTTCAAATTTTTTATTCAACTTCACATATTTAAAACATTAAAAAATTATATTAAGCGGTGGCAATAACCAATTTCAAATAAATAAACAAAAAATAAGTTGTTTCTGGAATATTTATTTATTCTAAAAATGTATATATGATCACACCATAAGTAAATCTTACATAACAAAATAAAAACATATTTATGTAATGAAATAATATAAAATTATTTCTTGTAAAAAAATCAAAATTTAAAACTAATTAAAATCATATCATAAACAAAAATATATGAATGTACCAAAGATACAAGTCAGAAAAGTATTTAAAATATAATCTTTATAAATAAGATGGTTATACTATACGAAGCTTAATTAAATTTAGAACTAATTTAAGAACAAAAGAGTTATAAGAAATTTAAATTATTATATAAAATTGGTAAATGAAAGTTTGCCATTAAAAATAAGTTAAAGGTTTAAAGCAGTCAATTTATAATAAAAAGAATTTTACCAAGTAGTTTAACCTTATGATTATATTTAAGAAAGTATAAAAAAGATTTTATATAAATAAAGAGAAAATAAACTGTTACTTTAACATTCTGAAATATATTTATTTATTGATTTATTTATTATATTTATCAATTAAAATTCGAATTTGAAGATTTTAAAGGCAGTAAAATATTTAACAAGTTTAATGAAGTTTTATTCAAAAACTTCATTATAAAAAAAAATTAAATAAATCGTAAACATAAATTTCTTTAGAACATTTTGGCAGTATTTTTGAAACGATATATTTTATGAAGAAATTTAATATAAGAAATATCCAACAAAATAAAACTTAGCTTTACCGAACACTATATTTTCAAAGATGGTAGATTTAAGATAGCTTCAATCACCAAAGCTATGGCTTATCTTATGAAATGTAAAAAAATGAAACATATAAATTATAGATTAAATATCTACAAATTTGAGTAAAGATTTTAAAAGTCTGATTTTTTTAACTTTCTTATTTGTTAGGATGCATGTGTACTATTATTCCAAATGGCGGGTGCCTTATATCGCACAACAATCAAATATTTAATCTTACTACTAGCTAAAGTAGTATTATGAGATAACTGATCATATCAAAAATATTTTTTTTTAAATTTATTAGGAATAAATTAGTAGATTTCCTTAAGATTCAAAAGAATCAAAAAAGTAACTAATAAAACAGCAAAAAATGAAGCCTTGATTTTGTGAACGTTGCAAAGGTATCAAGAACCAGAGCGAAGACCTCAAATCATCAAAGACCGTTGAAAGTGTTCTTTCAGGAAAACTAGAACACACGTAAGTTTCTTGCCAAGGTATATAAACTAAAGCTTGACAAAAAATTTGAGCGCATTAGAGTAGCACATAATATGTGTGAAGATGATCGCTTAGAAAATAAGCGTCTCCTAAAAGAGGCGTATAACCGAAGTCAGAAGGAACAACCAACTGATTTCAAATACAAAGTTCGAGGTCCACCATGGGCCTTGACAATTTTCAAGGTTTTTTGAAAAAAAAAACAGAAGTGGCAAATAACTACTGGTTCCAGAGCTTCTTTTGTACATGCTCTCCGCACACAATTGTGAATACCATCCTTCTACCCCAGATATAGATTCACAGAAACCTATTATCAAATCTCACGAGCTTCAAATACAATTCTTCTGTTACATTAGATATGTTTTTCAACGCGCTGTCGATTATTAACAACATTTTCCGATTGAAAGCTCTTTTGCATTTTCAAGATTTCACATTTGTTTTTATTACTGAAATTTGGTTGAAACCGGTTTATCCTGATTCTTTTCAGGTTGGCGGTAATCTTTTTTGTGTTTTGCGTTGTGACAGACTTATTATGTTATTTACAAAACATCGCTCAACCCAAAGATCTTCAGAATTCAGATCGATGCCATTAATTGTCCAATATTTGAGATTATTGTTTTCAATTTTCATTACTCAAAGTCGAAATTTTATCGTTTTGTATGTACCTACCTACCACCCTCTAAAATTAATGATGAAGTTACTGTTAAAGCCTTATTGAAGGGTTTGAAGAGTGATGTGTATTCTGGGTTATATATTTTGGGGGATTTTAGTTTTAGTAAAATTGATTGAAATAACCCGAGTTCAACACTTATAAGAAAATCGTACAACTCGGATAGCGACAATCCTAATTCATTCATTTTAAGTTATGCCTTTTTGAGCTTCCTCGATGCCAATAACCTATCTCAGATGGTTACATTTCCAATCCAAGTTAATGGTAATATTTTGAATCTTCTTACCACATCAAACTCTCAGAACATTATCTACGTTGATCAAAAAGATTCTTTTACTCTAATATTCGATCACAACATGATTGAATTCAAGCTCCATCAAACTTTTTCCATGAACGTTAAGACTTCAAATAAATGGAATTTTTATCGTAGAAATTATAATGGTATCAACAAGTTTCTGTCGGTTGTTGACTGGACTTCTGTTTTCAACTCTACCGAAGATATCAATATTATTTACTTAAGGCTTACATCGTTAAAGAGTCAATAGAAAATTCATACCTTTTTATCAAGTCAACGAAACCCATATTTGCCCAAATATTTAAGGAACTTACAACATCTAATAACCTCCTATACAAACAAACTAAAGCAGACTCTTCCATCAAATCTCTGTATAAAGTTCTGTGGATAGTTAGGGAGAATTATAGTTCAAATTTCTATTTAGGAAGAGAAAGGGAAGTTTTATCTTCACCTAGCAAGAAAACCTTTTTTGGCTTCATAAATCACAAGCTTAAGGCGAGATCTCAAATACTTCCCTTGCTTAGTAACATCAACCAGCTTGTGATGGAACCAGAAAATAAAGCTGAGTTGCTAAACAATCAATTTAATAGCATTTTTATAACCGATGATCGCAATACTTCTTCTCTTTCCTACTCCAACATTCTTAAAAATGTCTCTGAGATGATATATCTTGACACAATGGTCGATACGGTAGCTAAGGCTATTTCTTTTTAAATCATCAGTTTTCAACACCCCACATCAGATCCTTGCTTTGTTTTTAAGAACAACTTCTTCGCTAGTAAACTACAGACCAGTTTGACTGACTTCGGTTATCTGCAGAACTGAAGAACACATCATTCAAAAGATACTATCAGAAGGACACTGAGTAAAGTGGTGAACTGCCTATGGGGCTCCAACTCCAGTTTTGATATCCATAAGTATACAAGCCTTATTTAGCATTGAAACTAACATACTAAGTGAATTTTGATTAAATTAGATAATTATGCAAACCAAACTTATGCAAGTAGGGTTGAAACAGCATCTTTTGATTAATAACAAAGCTAAGAAAAATTAGTTTTACAAATATATCTTGGCGTGTCAAATTAGGGTACGATTTGTGTTCTTTTAGCACCTACTTTGGTGGTAATTTGATATTTATCAAGAGACACGATTTTAGTAATTTGTATTTATTTTTAAAGTATCAAAAACAAAAGGTAAAGCTCAAAACACAATGTAAAATTATCTTAAACGATTATTTTTTGAATTTGTATTAGTTTGAGAGATCTTGAAATTACTAAATAAAACATATATATCAGCAGAAGTAGACATCGTTACATAATCAGCAGCAATACTTTGCTGGTTGTTCTGCAAAGCTGCACATCTAGGTTCGCTTTTAAGTAGTAGCTCACATGACTCGGAAAAATTTTTCTGGACAGCCTATAATATTTGAATTTAGTAATTGCTATGATTAAAAGCAGATAATAAACTCACGATATGTAATGGAGTATTTCCATCTATATCTTGAGCACATACATCAGCACCATGATCAAGTAACAACGAAACTATTTTGAAATTATTTTGAATAACTGCTCGATGTAAAGGGGTCGAACCACTTGCTTTAGTTTTGCTGTTAACAATGGCTCCGTGAGTCAACAGCAATTTTGTTATTTCTTCAAAACCACAACGGGCAGAATAATGCTATAAAACCAGCAACTAAACATTCGAGTAAATAAAAGTTGATGTATTTTACTTACTAGAGGAGTGTAGCCTGCAGAATCACGTACACTTGGTTCACCTCCTTTTTCTAGATACTTTTTAATTGCGGGCAAATCACCTGTTGAGGCTGGTGACCACGGACCACGAGTAAAGTTCATCTCATCTAACGTCTGATGGACACCACCAACACCAATGTAAGACTCATTGCTATGGTTACAACAATGGTTGCTATCATCATCATCATCTTCTTTATATTTTTCACAAATATACATTATCTATTTTTCTATCTTTTGGTTTTTAAAAATGAATAATTTCTCTGCATAAAACTTAAGAAATTTATAAATCAAAAATAAATGAAAAGATATTGCATTACACTTTAATAACAATATTTTCTAAGTTAACAACAAACATCACAATGTAAACCAGAAAAAATTTGCGGATTTGACAATTTTTTTGAGAAAATCATTTTTATAAAGAAGCACAATAATCAAAATATATCAAAATATTGATAGACTTTAGATCTAAATGAAATTTTTTTGGTTAATTAAAGATTTTATCGTTGGATTTGATTGGTTTCTGGTTGCTCTTTATTATTTACATCCAGCTTTGCTGCCTTTAATGCTGCAGACGTCTTCAATTTCCTAAGAAAAATTGAAAAAGAAAATAATCTTTGCTAAGATAAAAAAAAAGATAAACAAGCTTCTTCTCATGCTTTCGTAATTTTATTTTAAACAATTATCATTTCCTAATCTTATTTAAAGATTTCTTATGTATGCTAAAGACACTAAAGTAACAACTAAATAAATCTTATTAAAACTTGAATTCTTACTGAAGTCTTGAATGTATGGATTGCATATCAATTTTCAATTCAATTAGCTTTTCAGTATGACTTTTCACTTTTTCTGACCATTGCTTATATTGAGCTTCAGCAATTATGTTACATGATTCTAAAACTTGTTGAGTTTTTTCAACTCCTACAAGTGACTTGTTCTGGTCCTTATAAAACAACAACGTATTAATAAAAAATAAAATATTTAAAAAAATTATGTTTGAAAATAACAATTAATTATTTAACCTTGCTTAAAAAAATGATACAAAACTATTTAAGTTTGTTGTAAGCTTTATATTTTAAAACAAGAGTAGTTATTAAATAAAAAGAATATTTACTTTTCAATCTACACAAATTTCAGCTTAAAAAGTATTAATGAATGATACTAATAATTATATTAATAAATAAATTACGCATCTCACTTATTATAATTTATAATTAAAACTCAAAATACATTAAATAAATACCTTATATTATATTGGTGTACACTAAAACTTGACTATTTTTATAAAACAATAAGTTATATATAACTATTGGTGAACAGTTAATTATTATGCTGATCTGAATAATCTTTTCTTTTTTTAATATATAATAAAAAATTTGCTTATATAAATATCATAAGAGTTTAAAATAAAAACCATTAAAAAAAATTCCTAATGATGCAATTATTTTAATTTTTTATACAAATAAATTCAATATAAAACTCAAACAATAACAAAAATATACAAATCAAAAAAATTAACGCCTCACTTTGATAATACTTTTTATATCTTCTTCATTTAAAATTCTCTTTTGAAACAATTCCATTTTAAACAATAACAATTATTTATAAAAAATGATATTCATATAATTACATTTAAAAAGAGACAAATATGGCCTTAAAATTTTAGTATCAAGAGGATAGATTTCATTAAAACCTTCTGTTGTACAATCTAATTTTCTTTTTTACTATTCCAAAAATAGCCCCTTTATAAATTATTTAAATTAATACCAACTCTTCTAAGAGACGTAAAACTCCTTATTTAAATTCAGAGTTGGAGCTTCGAAAATAATTCGTAACTGTACTCAGTGCCGTCCTGACAGCTGCTGCTATGCCATCTAGGCTATCCGTATTAACTCTTCTGTTACGTCCATACCTTGTTAATGTGAAGAGTGGAATCGTGTGCAACAACTGGATTTCCATAATTTATGCTGTGGCTTTGTGCCTTCGGGAGTTTACTCTAGCTTCGTCGTTTAGCGTATGAAACAGCAATAGTTTACATCTAAGAAGCCCACTCTTATGCTGGGACGCATAAGTCCCTACCATGATCACCGGTGTTGATGATGACGTGATGTTAGATAGTGACGTTAAACATCTGCGTGACGTTAAGTCACATCAAGTCGAAAATTTGCGGCATTATAAAAATAGAATAGAACTTTCCTATATTTAAATTATATAGAAATATAATTTACAATTAGAAATAAATTTACTCATTAAAAAATTACAAAAATTTTTAAATTTCTGTATAATATGTATTAGAAAATCAAAATGTCTAATAAATTTCATAAATTGGTCCATGATATCAAAACATTTATCAGTTATATTAGTAAAATCTAGTGAATGTCCACAATGTCATTGTTTTAAATTTAGATTTAATACTAGCACAGCTTACAGTCATAATTTATCAAAGCATGTTTATATATTTCAAGAAAAGCTCTCTAGGACATTGTTTTTATTTTTATTTATTGGCTTTGCCAATCACTAGTTACATAAATATCAAAGAAAAAATAAAGAACAAATTGAAAAATATAAACATTTCTTTGTCTACAATATTTAAAGAATTATCAGAACTGAGTTTCGATCCTCATAAATTTTACAATTTCGAGTACACCGACCAGAATCTTGTTTGATAGTTCAATGAGTTCAAATAGTTTCCAAAATGAAATTGCAATGCCAATTTTAGGTTGGCAACTAAAAGTCTGTTAAAATTATTCCTTCAAACATGATAGATATTCCAAAACTAGAATATTTGTAAATATTTAAAGTTTACTTGTAGTATGCTTTTTCAAAATTGTCAAACAATAAACTCAGATCTTTTAAAGACTTTTGTATCTCCTTCATGGTTTTAATAATCATTTCATAAGACTGAAGCAAGTACTTTATCGCTATATTAATTAGTTCTCCTACTTGAACTTGGTACTTCACAGAGTCTTCTAATGCCTACACACAATATTAATAATTACTTTTAAAGTTGTAGCAACTAAAAACTTCATTAATAAAAAGATAAAATCTTGAGCACAATAATGATTATTATAAATAAACAGTTGTAATTAAATGTTAAAAAGCTTTTATTATAAAATTACTTTATGTTGTAAAAGTCACCTAAAGGATATTCATAAAGACTAAAAGAGCTAACAATCTTTTATTTGTATTAGATTTTAAAAAATATTATGTACTTTTATTTCCTCATCTATAAGCTTAACTAGTTTTGCCAATTTTTCTTCTTGTAACATTACTATTCTGAGCAAAATTAGCCAAATAATAGATGAAGATGAATTATCAGAACCTAGAATTAAATTTAAGGAATTAATTTAAGTAGTTATAATATTAATAAGCATTAATAATATATACAATATGCATACATAGTAGGATTTACTACAACATACTAAGCTGCATAAATATAAATAATATCAAAAGCAATGTTTGCTTTAAGTAAAAAGAAACTAAGACTGAAAAAATTTACCAAAAGGTGTATATGTGAGTTTAAAAAGTACATGAAATTGATTTATATATATCAGGTTGAATAATAAACCATAAATTATTACAATACATTTTGTATAGAATAAAATAAACAAAACTTATGATTGTAAAAGCAAAAGTTTTAACTTTATTTAACAATTTTTGTTTAATGTTAAATTTACAGCTTACAAAGATGACATAAGGTGCTTAATCAACTAAAAAGAGTAAAGTTTGAGAAGAGAATAACTAAAAATTCTAAAAGTTTAAAGCTTATACTACCTTAGCTTAGAATTAGACTTCTGATTACATAAACGAAATTCTTTAAGTTTAAGATCATAGTCGCATATGTTTGTAACCATTTAATTTAATCTATAATTTTACTGCGCTCGGTGTTACTTACTATAAATTTGTCTAATTATTCAAGTTTTATAATAGTAAAACGAATCAAAAATCTTGAGGAGAAATGATATACAGGATTAAATAGACATGACCATCTTGAAAAGAGCTGAAATTTAATTGTAAGTTATAGCAAACTTATTTGAAACAAAAAGATATTTTATAACAATCTGCTACATGTATGTCTTAACATCTCATAATGTACTTAATGAAAAAGTAACCAAGTAGTATGCAAGAAGCTTTCTTCCAACTTTCTTCCCAGTTTTCTACGACACCTTATTTTAAATTCAGCGTGATAGACAAAGTTAAAAAAACTTATTGAACTATTTTAGTACATTGACCTAGAAAATGTTTTATTTGGTATATGAAGGTGCTTAAAATTTTCTATGCTTCTATCAGCACGAAACTATGAAGTATCTGATAGTAGAAGTATACAGAAACTAAAATCCTGGATTTAAAAGAAAGTATTTTGTTATCATAAATTGTTAGCTGTTAAGGTAATCTAAAAGTTTTTTTAAATATAGAATAAATTTTTGAAGTTGACTAAAGTCATCGTAACAAGTATATTATTAAGGTATAAAAAAAGTATTTTCAACAAAACAAATTCGAAAGATTTTATATCTAACAAATTTTTTTGATGTAACCATTTTAAAATAGTTTTTTTTTTGTTTATAGTGTTTTTATCTGGTAGTAAAACATTATTTCAATCAAACATCCTTTAGTAATTTACAACTCAGCATGCTGAACGATTTTATTTCAAACTTTATTTTATGCTTTTAAAAGTAAGTATATTTACAAATGTTCGCGTGAAACAAAACCTTGTTGAATTTCAAATGTTAAGGTAAGATTTTGTTGATAAGATAATTATTTTTAATGTTTATGATGACTATATTTGCTAACTTATGTCTAAATGATGACAAATTTTCACCAAGATCTCTGAAATATTCTAAACTTTTAATTTTTGTTTTAAATTAACAATTTTGAGGCTATTTATTTGATGAGTAATGTTTTACAGACTTTTCCTGAAACCATCAATTTATTAATGATGAATTTCAAGTCTTAAGGTAAGTTTTTGTTGATTAGATAATTATTTTTAATGTTTATGATGACTATATTTGCTAACTTATGTCTAAATGATGACAAATTTTCACCAAGATCTCTGAAATATTCTAAACTTTTAATTTTTGTTTTAAATTAACAGTTTTGAGGCTATTTATTTGATGAGTAATGTTTTACAGAAATTTTCTGAAACCATCAATTTATTAATGATGAA
Organism: Pegea sp. RAD2-039; assembly: GCA_034620365.1. Taxonomy (NCBI): domain Eukaryota; kingdom Metazoa; phylum Chordata; class Thaliacea; order Salpida; family Salpidae; genus Pegea; species Pegea sp. RAD2-039. The sequence continues at coordinate 901,003 of JAQGEQ010000020.1, forward strand.
TTTCAAGTTCTAAGGTAAGATTTTGTTGATTAGATAATTATTTTTAATGTTTATGATGACTATATTTGCTAACTTATGTCTAAATGATGACAAATTTTCACCAAGATCTCTGAAATATTCTAAGCTTTTAATTTTTGTTTTAAATTAACACTTTTGAGGCTATTTATTTGATGAGTAATGTTTTACAGACTTTTCCTGAAACCATCAATTTATTAATGATGAATTTCAAGCCTTAAGGTAAGATTTTGTTGATTAGATAATTATTTTTAGTGTTTATGATGACTATATTTGCTAACTTATGTCTAAATGATGACAAATTTTCACCAAGATCTCTGAAATATTCTAAACTTTTAATTTTTGTTTTAAATTAACAATTTTGAGGCTATTTATTTGATGAGTAATGTTTTACAGACTTTTCCTGAAACCATCAATTTATTAATGATGAATTTCAAGTTTTAAGGTAAGATTTTGTTGATTAGATAATTATTTTTAATGTTTATGATGACTATATTTGCTAACTTATGTCTAAATGATGACAAATTTTCACCAAAATCTCTGAAATATTCTAAACTTTTAATTTTTGTTTTAAATTAACACTTTTGAGGCTATTTATTTGATGAGTAATGTTTTACAGACTTTTTCTGAAACCATCAATTTATTAATGGTGAATTTCAAGTTTTAAGGTAAGATTTTGTTGATTAGATAATTATTTTTAATGTTTATGATGACTATATTTGCTAACTTATGTCTAAATGATGACAAATTTTCACCAAAATCTCTGAAATATTTGATCTGCAATATTTGTGTTGTTAATTTTAGAAAAAGTTGCTTATATGATTATTTTATTTTCTAGCATTGGTTTTCAAGTTCCAGTACACTAACCAACCAAAAATGGGCCAACTTGTTGCTACCCCTTTTTTCTGGTGCCAAATTTTTACTAAAACAATTAAAAGGATTAGAAGGATGAGAAACAAGTATTTTGGACGTTAGAGAGCATTTGCCACTAAATTTTCAAGAGGAGTACATCAGCGTAGAAAAGATCCAGAAGAGTTTCACCAAAAATCCCAAACTATAGAAGTTAAGATGAAAAGAAGATGTAGAGAAGAGAGACAAGTACTGGCTGATACTAAACACTGCGAGATGGAAACCACCACACCTAGTTACTATCCTCTGAACCTTACAAGAGAAGCAATACAATGAAGCCATGAAGAGATCCCTGAAAAAAGCAACAGCTAGGCAAACAAGACTTCATCGAGAGTACTCAAGAGCGCGATTGAAGAGAAAGAGCTGAAGTCATCAGGGGCTATCCGACTTGAAGACCTTGTTAGGTGGGGAGTTTGGCTGGGCCAAGGCACATCTTTATAAGACCTATTAAATTGTGTTTTGATCGTTTGGAAAGATTAACATTTCGAAATTCAACCGATAAGTTTACTAAGATGCTGGAGATGACATTTTCCTGAGGTTGTGTCATGTGAACTCCAAATTATTTTATTTTAAATCCTTTTCATATTAAACCAAGCAACTAAAAGTTTAAATGGTTTTATTTATTTGGTGGTAACGTAGCAAATGAAGATGGAAAAAGATGTCATTTAAAGAATATTACGGTTAATTAGATTGTCAAGTTGCCTTATTCAATTTAGCTGCTTGATTTATAATCTATAAGTTTAGCCACCTATAAATGTTTATGGCATATATATTTGAAGATATAGAACTCGATAGCTTATAGGGTATTCGATAGCTTCAGATTTCTTAACTGCTGGTAATCAAATGCTTAACAAATAACTTTCAAGTGAGGTTGTTGAACTTAAAGTTTGATGTCGTAACTGCTGACAATTATTCTGCAGAGAAACTTAGTTATACATGATGCAAGCATAACTTGCGCTAAAGGATTTTCCTCAATTAATCTGAAACTTTTCATTTTGATCATTTTTCTGCGAAATGCTTCACGTTGAACCAGATGTCTAACTAATCTTTTAAGCATTTGTTATCTATTAGAGATAATTTCACTCGTGAGCTTGATACTGAAGACCTTATAGATTTTAGCGCAAAATCTGACTAGTTGTATCTACTCACGTATGTTTCAAACTAACGTCTCGAATAAGGGTGAAAAGAATTCATCTTATCGCATGCAGCAACTGACTTTGTGAACCAAGATATCAATAAGTTTCAAGCGGTTCATCAATCGATGGTATTTAGGACTAAAATATGTTGTAATTTCATGAGCTAAGATTTTTAAAGACAAACTTGTTTTATTAAACCATATTCTGTTCTCTATAGCTCGTGGCACAGCTTAATTTTTCTTTGTAGAGATTAAATTACAATTGCATAGAAATTCAACCCAGTGTAAAATCAGAGGTATTTTTTTATCGAAATAAGGAATGTTTTGCCCAAAAAATAATTCAATTTATAGAATATTGTAATGATTTTTAAAAGAAAACTAGGACAATTAAACCATGGCTCTATTGTAAACATTATCAGGTTACTATATTCAACATCCACAACGCGAAGAAAACTTAATAAACTTGCAAAACATTTTTCTAATTTATTCTTATTCAAATTACTATCTTAATTACAAATTTTAATACATTAGGCATATCCAAAGTCCCAGCTTTTTTAGTGCAGAATGTTTTTTTACAAAAAAAGTAATGAACGACACAACTAGGTTTTGAATAGATCTTTAGAAATCATCCGATAATCGGCTTTATCAGTTCAATCTTTGTTATTTTTACTTTTAAATATAATGGCAAGCTGCAAGAACCATCGCATTACTTAATTTGAAATAACTAACATTTGCAATATGTCATAAAGAACTTTATATTATTGCCAAACTTGAGAAAAATTATTTACAAAACTTTGGGATGAACATATTGAACTTAATAGTTTATTGTAATTTTTTTTCAAAACTTGATATTGTTTTCAGTTTATAGCTAATGAAAAAATCTTACTACGCAAGAAGATTTTGTATATCGTAAGTATCTATGATTAGACTATTTATATTGTAAACCATTTCTTTTCTATCTATGATTTTGAAGTGAATAAGTTTTATTCAAGACAGTAGTGATTTCTAATTGAGAGGAAGATCTTAAAAATTTCTAAACAGTTTGGTATACAACTTATAACAAATTAGTGTTTTTGAAGAGATCCTTCTCACCTAGATTTTAGAAAAAGTTTGATAAGAAACTCTTATAAAACTTAATCTCTTACATTTATAATCAGTTTCATTAATTCTATTTTCTTCTTAAATAATTTTTTTAAACTAAATTTTCTCAAAATTCTCACTTCCCTAATAAATTTTTTTATCAATAGATATTTCAATCTTTAGTAATTATTTGTGTATTCTTATGACCACTACAAATTAAGTATTTTCATAGAAAGATAAATTTTTGACAACTCTTTAAAACTTGACTTTAGTATGACTTTGGTTTAAATATAAAATTCCCCTAATATGATTTATAATTTAGTTGATCTTTTTAAATAAGCCTAATTTTTCACATGATTTTTACTTATTTATTTTTCATCAAAAATATTCGCATTTCTTCCTTTTTTATCTTTGGATTGACACTATAAATTTTTCCATGAAGCGCAAATTTAAAAAACTGAATTACATTAAACAAATATTTATAGTAATTATAATTCGTTGCTTATTTTACTTAAATTTAAGTTAAAAGTTTTTTCAATAATAATAAATCTGTTTTGAGTAAGATAATTTCATTTATTTTAAAAATAATAAAATTAAACTTTTAATTTGTTCAATGAGGTCCAGTGAATATTTTATAATTGATTAATAATTAAATTATTTTAAATGAAATTGTTTGATTATGTTTTATTTTAGTTCAAAATAATTTTGCATATAATACATTAATTAAAGAGTTGTTATTAAGTTACTAATAGTAATAAATTATAATCATAGTTACTTATTTTCGTTATTAAGTTATTAAAAGTACAAAAAAGTATAAACTTTATGATAAACTAATAAAAAAGTACTTCGAAACAAATAAAGTACTTATAAAGAACTTAGCTGTCTAATATAACTAATGAAAATAATGTCCTTGACACCCTTGTATTGATCAGTCTATAATTACTTGTATAGATATGATATCATTGCACAAAAACGTTGGCAATTGCTTGTCTCTTTGTCTTTTTTTCAACCAGTTCAGCAGATTAGTTGATTAATTTCGTGTACTTGTCAAATAGATAGTTTCTTCCTTTCTGTCTATACTTTTATTTGAGTTCGTAAATTTATTACTTGAAAGATAGTTCATAAACTTATTTGATAAAATAGTAGTAAAGTTGTTTTAGTTTTTGAGAAAATGAAATACTAGTACTAGCATGGTAGTCTTCATGTTATAAGATAATTTTTGCAATATATCACTAAATTTATAGTCAAATCAGAAAAAAATTATTTTGTTTTTATGATTTTTTTAATGAATCATAATTATTTTAGTTATTTTTTGGATTATCAAAGTAATTTAAGCCATTATCATTAATAGTGTTTATAGACTTTATTTCTAATTACCCTTTGTATACATTATTCAAATTAAATGTTTTAAGAATTTAGTTTTAAATAGGTTTGGTATCATTGTAATTTGATAAAAACCTTTAAACCAAACAACAACAAATGAATATTAGTTTACGATTTTTTCAATATTTATTTTAATTTGACAAAAATAAAATCTTGTTTTCTCTGTATTTATAATTCAACATATACAACATTATGTGGAATAAAAACCTTTAAAAATTATGTTTATCGTTTTCAGATCTTATTGGACTAGTATCTAGAAGATCTAGCTAAAAATAAATCCATCTAAAGAATGGATGTTGCACAGGAGTCCGTATTTTCTTCTGGTTTTATATTGAAGCTTGAAGATAATCAGAACAATGACAATATTGTATATCGTTTAAAAAAGAATCAAGTTGTGCATTTTTTGCTAGGAGCTACATTAGCATATAAAGATGTTACAGTTTATACCGACGTTCCTTTGAAAGATGAACAATGTAAACAAGAATCAAATTTTAGAGCATTACAGTGGTCATATCCTGGTAAAGTTGGAGATAAATCCAGCTTCTTAGCTTCAGTTACTTTCAGTAAAGCAGGATCTTTCAGATATTATTTCTCATATCCAGGTAATGAGACGGCTGGTTGTGGTTATTTTTTGATTGAACCAACATTGAAAGTTGGTAAATCTGACGAACTTTTACCAATTGATTCAATATCAATGCAAACTGTATTAAGCAAGTTACTTGGAAGTTTTGATTCATGGAAACAGCGTCTAATGATTTCAAAAGAGTCTGGTTATAATGCTTTACACTTTACACCTATCCAACTTTTAGGAGAATCTAATTCAGCTTATTCTATCGCTGACCAAGATGAGCTCAACCCAACATTTTCACAAGATGGTAAACCTCTTGAAATGAACCAATTAAAAGACTTTATTGAAGAATTACGACAAGATTGGAATATGATAAGTTTGGTTGATGTTGTTTGGAATCATACATCAATAGATAGTCCCTGGTTAAAAACCCATCCACAATGTGCATTTAATCTAGTTAATTCACCTCACCTTAGACCAGCTTATCTTCTAGATCGAGCTTTATTTTATTTTTCAATCAAAATATCAAAAGGAGATTTAGCAAGATTTCCTGATGGAACAATTAATAATGAAACTGATGTAAAAGTCATAAAAGATCTTCTTCTCAGGACTATTATTCCACCTTTAGCCTTGTGGGAGTTTTTTCAATGTGATGTTAGTGCTGAGTTGGACAAGTTTCAGCAAGCCCTTGAGAGTAAAAACCTCCCACCAAAGCTGGGATCTAATGATACAAAAGTTCAAATTGTTCAAGATGCTGAGTTTAAACGTTTGAGTTGTACAGTTGACATTGATGTTGCTATTAATCAATTCTATTACGCTTTTGATAACAATTTTGATGCTGGCTTTGCAGCCTTTAAAAGCACTTTAGAATGGCTCAATGAGACAAAGAGAACTCAAATAGAAGATCAAATACCTAGCATAGTGGAAAATATTTTAAGTAATATTAAATATGAACGTCTTGATGAAAATGGTCCAAAGCTGGGCAAAGTATCAAAAGTACATCCAATTGTTCCAAGATATTTCCTTCATAATTATCCGGATACTACAGTTGAAACTGATGAGGAAAGTATCATGAACATTTCATCAAAAGCTGTTCATATAATGGCTCACAATGGCTGGGTATTGAATCAAAATGCTCTGGAAAATTTTGCAGAATATCCTTCAATGACATACTTCAAACGTGAACTTGTTTGTTGGGGTGACAGCGTCAAACTAAATTATGGTAAATCACCTGATCATTGTCCGTATCTATGGCAACGAATGCGTGTATACACTGAAAAAATGACTACTATCTTTCATGGGCTTAGAATTGATAATTGCCACTCTACCCCAATTCATGTGGCCGAATACATGCTAAAAGCTGCCAGGTCTATCCGTCCCGACCTCTATATATTTGCTGAGCTCTTTACTGGCAGTGACAAAGTGGACAACTTGTTTGTCAACCGCCTGGGCATCAATTCGTTAGTAAGAGAATGTTTGAACGCTTGGAACTGTCGAGAACAAGGTCGGTTGATCTACTTGTACGGCGGAGAACCAATTGCTTCGTTTACCAAAAGTTCAATCCCAGTTTTACGAGAGAGTCGCGCGCACGCGATTATGTATGACGTCACTCATGATAATGAATGCATGATAAAGAAGCGCAGCGTATATGACGTATTACCTTCGAGTGCCCTGGTTGCTATTTCATGTTGCGCTATCGGAAGTAATCGTGGACATGATGAAATGGTCCCACACCATATCAATGTGGTCCATGAAAAGCGCTTGTATGGTAGATGGGACTCTTCTAGCATCTGTGGCATTGTAAAGATCAAAAAGGTCCTCAATCAATGGCATCATAAACTTGCAGTTCAGGGCTTTTCACAAGTGTTTGTCGACCAAAGGACTGAGGACGCCGTGGCCGTGACACGTCACAACCCTGAAACACATGATAGCTACGTCATGGTCGCGTACACATCATTTGATGACGAGAAAAGAAAGCATGGGGCGTTAGGGGCACTTTCAGTTGAAGGAAAAATTACTAGGATCGGATTTGAAGCAAAACCTTCTAGCACTGATCTTACTTCTCAAGAACTGATCTCTGATTTCTCTAAGAATCTAGGATATATCAATGGAATAGAAAATGTGTCTTTTGATCTAGGAGAAGATCTAGATTTATCCGAGAGCAAATCAATCAAAGCAATATATAATGAAGAAACCCGGATGTCAACTATCGACTTCTTGGACTTCACTCCTGGATGTGTAGTGATGTTCAAATTAGAACCAACTTCCGATATCAAGTCCTACATCCAAAAGATCTGTGAGATCGATTCTGATTTTGACAAAATCATCGAAAAGATGACTTTGAACACGATGAATTATGTTTTGTTCTGTTGTGAAGAGGAGCAGAAGACTTTCAACAGCTCCCATCGATCTTTTGAGATTGATCAATGGCGCCCTCTAGTGTATGCCGGCTTAATGGGGATTGCTCTTCCAATGCAACAGATCAAAAGTGAGAATAATTTGGGACATCCGATTTGTAAGAACTTAAGAGATGGTGATTGGTTGTTACGTTACATTTCGGGTCGCTTAGAGAGATACGAAGACACAAGTGCCCTTGGAGATTGGTTGGACCGGAAGTTCCGTTTGCTATCTAAGATTCCTCGTTTTCTGATCCCTACTTACTTCCAGCGAATCATAGGAGTCGTTACCCGCCGGATTCTTAACTCATGTTGGGGACGTATGTCACAATTTGTGCAAGATGGTGGTCCATTTGTCCGCGCCCTTTCTCTCGCTTCTATCGCGTTATGTAGTGACGTCAGAAACGCCCAACTACCACGTGTCCCACAGGACAAGTTGAAGTTGAAAGTGGACGCAATGCCTTCTCTAGCGGCAGGTCTTCCCCATTTCAGTTCTGGGGCCATGAGATGTTGGGGTCGGGACACTTTCATCTCGATGCGAGGACTATTGATGTTAACTGGACGCATGAATGAAGCCCGCAACATCATCTTGTCGTTCGCGGGTTGCTTACGTCATGGACTCATTCCAAACTTGTTATGTGAGGGAAAGGCTCCCCGGTACAATTGTCGTGATGCTGTCTGGTTCTGGCTTCAAAGTATACAAGATTATTGTACAATTGAAGGCAACTACGACTTGTTGAAGGCCGAAGTGTACCGAGTGTTTACCACCGAGTCTGGACCACCACAACTCACAGTGACCGGGGCAAAGAAGCAACCGCTGTGTGACGTCATACAAGAAGCTCTTCAACATCACGCCAGTGGTATCGACTTTCGGGAACGAGACGCAGGTGTAGGACTTGATCGAAATATGAGAGATGGTGGCTTCAATGTGAATATCAGCGTCGATTTCGCTACTGGCATCGTTTCCGGGGGCAACAAAGATAACTGTGGAACTTGGTGTGATAAAATGGGCGAAAGTGAGAAAGCGGGAAATCGCGGCGTGCCAGCGACCCCTCGTGACGGAGCTGCTATCGAGATTATTGCTCTTTGTAAATCAGTAACTAGGTGGCTACACATAGTGAGAAAAGAAGGACATTTTCCATATGAAGGAGTGAAATATTTGAATCTAAACGGAAAAACAAGCAGATGTACCTGGAAAGAGTGGGGAGACCGCATCAAGAAAAACTTCCATAAAAACTTTTACATCGATGAAACGGACCAGTCCACGCTTGTCCACAAACGCGGGATTTACAAGGATACATTTGGTGCAACAAACCAATGGTCCGACTACCAACTGCGTCCTAACTTCGCTGTTGCTATGGTATTTGCACCTGAACTTTTTAAAACCAAGGAAGCGTGGAGAGCGTTGGAAGTTGCAGAAAAGAGTCTGCTAGGACCCCTTGGAATCAAAACCCTCGATCCTGATGATATGCAATATCGCGGTGATTACGACAACTCACTTGATAACGAGGATGCTTCGATTTCAAAGGGTTTCAACTACCACCAAGGTCCTGAGTGGTTGTGGCCTGTTGGTTACTTTCTACGAGCCAAGCTGATTTTTGCTGCTAAACAAACCGGCAAGTTAAAGGAGACTATCGATTTCATTCAATCTTATCTGGTTAATGTTCAGCAACATTTAGAAAGATCTGATTGGTTAGGTTTACCTGAACTGACCAACAGTAATGGCCAGTTTTGTAAGGATTCATGTCCTATACAAGCCTGGTCACATTCTTCGTTTTTAGATCTTATGTATGATTTGACAAAAGCTGAAAGTTCAATCTAAGCTTACCGAAAATTTGAAACATTTTTGGCTCAATTAAAGTTAAATACTTCAAACAAATAATGTTAAAGGTCTAAATAATTTTGTAGAAATCATTTCAAATATAAGCATTTAATTTTTGTGATGACATATAAAGTTATCTTAGATTTTTTTGGAATATCTAATAGTACTATTATTTATACAAATATTGTCTTTACTGATGAAATTCATGCTTTATTATTATTAGTTAATTTAAATTACTACTAATATTGTATAACAATTATATAAAAATGTTGATAGTTAAAATGAAACTAAAGATATTATCTTTGTTGTAATATTTTATTAAAAACAATTTGTACATAAGCATATCTATTTGCATGAAACTGTGAAACTTATGAACTAAGTTATTTCAAAAAAGCTCTTATATAATTATGTTTTATCTCTATCATTATGCCTTTGCTATATTTTATCATAATCTTGCTTTTTGATCTTTCATTTAATTTATTTTGTAAATATTTAATGTTTGTATCTCTAATGCACTTTTAATTTGTTGTACTTTTCTTTATGTATCTTATCTTCTTTTTACAAACTTTATCGAAAACATCTGAGAAGTCTTATTCGAGCCATTTTTGCTTACATTGCTACATTAAAAATTTTCAGCATTTTCGCTTGAGTTGATGTTGTCAGATTACATTAGAAAAACAGTGATTGGTAATCTATATATTGCGAAAGATTATAGACTTTAACAACCTTGATAGAGAGCTTTATTCAAGTAGACACTGCTCCTTAATAATTCTTATCGTCAACTTTATTTTCAGTCAACACAAGTAACATTAATGAGTAATTAAGGGTATGAGTAATCGATATCTCGTAATGCTTCTGCTTGAAAAGCTTTTGTAGTTCAAATCAGATTGGCCTTACCCGGTTTCTTTACATGTAAGGACATTTGATGGATTGCTGAAGTCATCTCTTTTTCTAAAGCTGTCTATTTGAATCATGTTTAAATTAAGATTGCTCTTAATTCTATTTAAGGATTGTCTAGAATTATCATACGATTTTGGTTGTGGTTATAAAAACTATCTTTGGTTATTTTTGATAGATTTATTAAACACTTTCATAGAATATCAAATCATAAAATAGATTCTACTACAAGCAAATACTTGTGGTTTTTCTCAGTTAATTCATTATAGTAGTTCAATAAAGTAAACTTTAATTGCTCCCGGTGTCTTCAGTTAATATAATCTGAGGTTAAATGGCAATGAAGAGCTTAGCTATGCGTTTAGATGTTTACTGGTAGCAATTTAATAGTGTTATATGGGGAGTGATGTTTAAAGTTTTTTAATACCAGTAAACAGTAATTGAAATAGATTTAATCAATCTTTATCTCTTTTAGAATTTTCCCTTGAACATAACAGGTTGAGTTGCAGCTATAATTTTTAGACTTTAACTTTTTTATATTTCTTTAATAACTGATTTAAAATGATTAACTTATTTTCCACTAAGTGTGCAATTTGAATGCATTAAAAAAATAATCTAAACCATAATTAAATCGATTATTTTCTGCTAAAAAGCAATTCATTTTTAATCAAACGGAGTTTTTCTAAACAAAAAGTGATATTGTACATTTTTACAATAATACAAACTTCAAATATATTACAACTTTTGATTGAAATTTGAATCATCATTAATCAATTCTTTTTGAAAAAGTAAGAAATTTATTTTTTTATTACAATAAATGTGAAGAAGGGTGCCTGAAGAAAGTACTTCTCGCTAACACACATTCTTACAAATAATACTTATTAAGTTAGAAAATGAGTTGTTTTTCAATTATCTTTAAAAGATTATAAACTTTTTATGTTTCTACCAACAACTGAATCAAATATTTAGATAAGAAAACCTTATTCGCCAATCTGATTACATTGTTGAATACATTTGCTTATTTTGTTAAAAAACTCCTGTAATTCTGACACTCTATTATCATTAGTTGAAAAGTTAACTTCTAACAAAGAAAAATAATACAATGTTACTGCTGTTAAAACTCTTGTGGAATACGTCAATTTTTACTAGCATGTTTTCTATAATATTTCATTTGATTGAAAATAAATATAAAGTAGATGATATTAGTCGCCTGTTTGCGCCGAGTAAGGACATGCTGGATGTGCTCCAGAACAATTTTAATCTTTCTTTCTCTTCTTTAAAGTTAGTTTGTCTTCTCTATTCTTCAGTTGTTTACGGATCAGAGAGCGTCATAAGAAATGGTCTGCTACAATATTTCCCAATTGCTGGTATCAATATCAAATGATTTCATATCGAATTTGAATGTATCGTTAAAGAGAAGACAAGAATGGCTAATGTAACGTTTGTCTTGAGAGCCCCCATACAGGGGGAATTCCTTTGGGATTCGCCCACCTTTTATCCGACGTATGTGATAAAGCCAACCAAGCCCGTGATGACTTAGCATGATGTAGATCGTTATCAGGTTAGTGTTTTCAGGAATTCCTTGTTTGAGATCCTTTGCTGTGACCATATTCGTTGGATACAACCGAAACAACATAAATGAAAGGTGTTGGGTTTATTTTTGTTTGCCTTGGACAAAGTTCGCTGGCGTCCAATAGCGTACTGTAGACGAAGGCTCTGTAGATGGCAGCCTTAGTTTTGATGGATATCTTTGGATTATACCTAAACCTGGAAGTGAGTCGAGCAAATGTACCCGATGCTTTACCGATGCAAATGTTGATTTCGCCTTTTATTAATGATGGTGCGAGTTATAAATATTTGTTAATAATGCAAACTTATAACATATTATTTTTTTTATGAAATATTTTACGGTTAAGTTTTGTAGTAAAATTTATAAAAAATAGATTTATAACTAAATTAATCATACAAGTATTTGGATAGTTTTTCTTAACAGATCAAGCTTCATCAAGTTGTAAAATTTATTAAATGTGCTTTATTCATAAATTACTTTATAAAAACTGCAAGTTTATGTCTATGTATTACTATATATTACATATATTTACTATATTTATATGCTGTATTAAGCTACTGTATTTATTTTAGTTTTCTTTTATGAAATGCATCAAAAATCTTAAAGTAATAGCATGCTTAATTATCAAAATACGGAAATTCTAGTTAGACTCACAATAAAATTTGTTATTGATGAAATATAGCAACAATTTTTAGATATGTTTCACAAGCTCTATAAAAAATTGCACAACCATAAACTCAGCTCAACCAGAAGGGTATTTTAAAGATTTAACCATCTAACCGCTTTGTCTTTACAAGCTAAAACTGTTGATTAGAAAACTAATTTTTAGGTAAAAACAATGATTTAAATAATTATTTCATTTAAGGGGGTTTTGTACTGCCACATATATACATCGGTTAATTTTATTTTTGTTCGTTTTCTCAAAATCTTCTCTATATTGTTTACAAAATAATGTTTACTATCAGCCTTTATTCATTTAAACATCGTAGAAATAGATCTTTAATTTTTACCGAAGTAATTTGTGTTTTAATTGCTGTATATATTATCTAGTTACAAAAATTTAGTTTAAAAGTTGATTACATTTATTACAGATTTTTTTCTTTAGAACTTACAGAGTTACATTTATATCTGTTTAATTTGTTTTGTTTTTTTCAAATTTTTGATGAGAAGTTTTCTGCTAACTAAATAATGTTTAAAATGATAGTAATGCATGACTTGCCCTGTATGAACTTGTGTGGTTTAAATTATTCATTTTTTAATGAAGAATTGAAAGAAATAGTGAACCACTTTATATTAGTAATTTTATAAAAGTTTTGAGTAAATATTTTTAATCTAAAAGTGTTTTGATTGCTATTATCTAATTAAATATTAATTAATCCAAGCAAAAGTTTTTTAAATCTTTTTTTTATTTGATTTATAAATTTGATAAATAATTATAATTTCAGAAAGTATTTAATGAAATTAAAAATAAATTATGTGGTTTTTATATATTTTATCTTGGCTAGCTCTTATCTTTCAAGTTAGTCTTATAACACTTGCAATAGGTAAGCTTATTTTATGTATTTGTTTCTTATATTTTTAACTAACAAATTAAATTAAAGATTTTTTATTTTGAAATTCAACTGCATAAGTCTTCTTACTTGAGTGTTCAAAAGATTTACTTTTAAATATGTGAAGTATATGTAGTAGTTGTTTTGTTGATATATTATAATTTTTCAGGAGCTGCTTTATATTACCTGGCTGAAGTTATAGAAGAGTACACAGTTACAACAAAAAAAGTGATAAATGGGATGTTGATTGTAAGTCTAATCAAACTTTTATTTATTTTTAAAAATATCTTTTATTTATGATTAGAAAATTATTATAAAGCTTAGGTATGTTTGAGAGTTAGACTGTTATTATTTGATTTGATTATTTAAAGGTTCATTAATTCTATTCTAATTTTCACCAATAATTTTAATAGCCTAGTTAGCTATACAAATATAATTAATTCATTATTTTAAATTAGCAGTTAAAACTTATAAAAAAAATTTTGAAAAAGAATTTTTGAAAAATCAAAAACTGCTGTCAGAATTTTTAAAAGACTATTAATTTGACATCACATTTCTGTTATAATTCACCAAATAATATCTTAGAAGTTGTTATTAATAAATTTAATCAGATTTGAATTTGTAAACTAAAAAGCGATATTGCATTTTTCACTTCTCAAAGATCTGAATTTTAATAAAATGTTTCATCCATTGATCTTTCTGATATTTAGATTTATGATATTGGATTAAAATTATATTTTCATAATAATTTTTATAATACTTACTTAATTTTTTGAATATCGTGTAGATCTCCTGTTTTATATACATGGGGTTGTGGATTATAGAGGAATTTCCTTTATCAATGATAGCTGCAGGCCTCTTCACTAATGTCATAGGCTTCCATTTACTTAAAAGCTTTCCATTCATTGAACTTACTTCTCTAAGTTTTTTGTTAACTTGTGGTAAGCTTTTGAATCAAATATATTTTTTCAATCAATAGTGCAATTAGTACTAGTTTGGTACAAGTATTTATACTGATTAAATTTGAAGTCTGTTTTCAATCAAACAATGACAGGCTGTGACAAAATTTCTTTTCAGTTCTTGTATTCGTAAACCACTATTATGCTTTCAACTACTTCAGTCAAGTTTACTACACTTTTTCAGAGGTAACTCGCTATCTCTACAAATCACAATCTAATTGAGACCTTCACAGGTGTTAGCTTACTTTACCCTTTGCTTGTGGACCATCCCTTTTACTTTTCTAATATCTCTATCTGCTTCCGATAATGTCCTTCCTTCACATCTAGGCAACGGTTAGTTTGATTCTTATGTGCATTGATTTTTTAATCAAATAATTTTATTGTTAAAACAGATAGCGACGTGCTGTCACATTATATGACTAAAGGAAAGAAAAAGCGTTCTGTCCTCCTCACCATGTTTGAAACTTGCAAAGAATGGGTGATGCCACGCTCAAAAAGATTCTAAAAGCATCTGTACGGACACTAACATGGCCCTAACAACCACCACTGAAAATTGCAGTTACTAGAGAAGGCAGAAGCCTGTAGAAGCCCCTCAAACGCATCAGTTTCGATTAACATTTATCTGTACTAGTCTTTGCTTGCGATGTAGGGTTCCCGACAGATAGTTTAATTCCAGATATGTTTGAAGAACTTCTCCGTTATCATTGTGAGGTGCTTCGGATACAATAATCTAGATTAGAGTATAAAAGTGAGAAAAATGTTTGCAAATGGTTGACGATAAGTTACTTCTATTATATTTCCTCTGTTTGGGTAAGGGTTTTCTCGTGAACCAGCGATGAAACCCAAAATGACGGCCTTTTCTGGTCGTGATAACCGATTAGCTCGCCCAAATATTTGCTGGGCTTCATACATTTGGTCCCTCTAGAATTGCAAATTTATTTTGATTATATGCCAAACTGACTTCAAGCTTTTTTGATTGCTAATAAACGAATTTCTTTGTGAATTGTAAAGATGTCAGTTTTTACCGTTAGAGTCAAACTCTTTTTAGAGATGGCATTCGGCTGTGTGTAGTTGAAGATCTCGTTTTTTAGAATTGGTGGGTTGTTGTGAACTTGTTGCTTTTGATAGGTGCTTTGGTTCTTGTTATCTGCTTGAAAGTGTTGCGTGCTGACACGAGCTTGGAAATATTGAGTGTTGTTGACATTTGTATTTGGTGAAGCAGGTGCCTGAGATATCTGGAAACAGATTTAAAATATTTTAACGATTAGTCTCAATTCTAAACTTCAGGTTTTTACCAGAATTTTCTAAATCTAAAAACTTTTATTGAAAATAATTTCTATTTTATTGAACAGGAGGCTTTGTTTTTCCTCCTTAAAAATCAAGGATAAACTGGGAACAGAGTAAGGAGCATCAGACACAGATCTAATATGTCTTAAAGAATTCGGATCAATATTTGTATTGGTTTTATCAACTAGACAGTCGCTATTTCATTATTAACCCCACAGTTAATATTTTAACAATATTATATTCTATAAATCTCAAAAAGATTTTTATAAAACATAATATTGAATAGCAACGTACTGGTACAACCATCCGAGCTTGTAGCTCTTCATCCTTAGCGGAGTTAAACAGTTGATGGGAGGTTTGAAGTCTATTTATTTGAGGAGTTTTAGGTGTAGGTATTACTTGATCATTGTCCAAACGTCCCCTAGCGACAAACTGTTGTTGAGATGATGAAGATGCTTCGCGATCCGTTGCTAATGGTGATGGTCTGTAACTTCTTTGTTGTTTAAATTGTTGGTCTAGAAGCAAAAATTAAAAGATAAAATGCTGACGTGGATGAGGTTGTAGCAAGATGTTACCTTTGGTGATGTTTGCAAAATGTTTATCTTCAGAAACATCACTTGTTTTTAAACTGTAGAAAAATTGGGTTATTTATTGACAGTAAAATCAAAAAACTTTTATGTTACAAATGTTGGCTCAAAATAAGAATAAAATCAATAAAATTATTTGATACTTTTTTGTATCTGCTACTGCATCATCCGTGGTAATTGCTTCAAAGTGAGTGAGATCACCATTAGCAGCATTTTGTGAGTCAGATTTTGAAGAAGTTGTAGCAACTAAAAATCAAATTGTTTTGATAACTCTCAAAAGTATCGTTGAAAACTGGGATTTAATCCTTAACAGCAAATTAACCTGTTACAGGATTGTAGTTTGTCTCCATTTCTTCATCAGAAAAGATTTCGGATGGTTCTACTACACTGCTATGACGTGTAGCTTCATCAAAATCATCTCTTGTCCCAACAATTTCACTTTCTTCTATTGAATTAAGACAGTTTTGAGATGCTTCTGTTGAATTATTTCGAGATTTGGTGTTCTGTCAATCACATGATTTTTAAGATTTAAGTTTTTAAGAAACATTTTGATGTATCACTTCGTCATCTGCATCATGAAGATCTTGAGACTCGTGAATCTGAACTTGCTTCTTTCGCTTTCTAGCATCTTTTGCACTAACATCACGACCAGTGAGAGGTTGTTCTGATATATCTAACAACTTAGTTCCGCCAGTCTGTCAAAAAACATTTTTTAAATTGATGTAAAATCCTCATCATTAAATTTCTTACCACTTGTCGATGATTTAATCTTTTGGAAGTAGAACTTGGTGTTGAATGTGTTCTAAAACCCTCAGATCGATTAATTAACCGAAAATTAGAGAGTCCTTTCATTGGGGTAACGTCAGATGACTTCCTAGTCATATCACGATGTTTAACGGGGATTGTAGTCTTTATTCCTCCCCAGATTCCTGTTTTCTTCATCTGATTACTTGCTTCATTAGCTAGAAGATCAGGTTTGAACTAGTGTCTACCAAGAAAGTCCATATTACCTCTTTTCATTAAATCATTTTTAAGAGCGGCTGATTTTGGCTTTTTCTTTAATGTGAAATGGCGAGGAAGAACAGGTAATTGGCCCACTAAAGACCGGAAGCTGAGTTTGTTGACAAGCTTGCATTCAAGGGGTAAAGTCGAGAAGTGGTTAGTCTCATTAACTGCAATGAGTATCATTAAACTAATTGTTGTTGTTGTTTCAAATGTAAACCTTTTGTGTTGATGTCCTCAGCCACATTTTCTGCTATTTGGTTACCAGAAAGATCAAGATTTAAGGTTACTGTTGTAGGGTAATTCTTCACCATGTTAGCTACTAATGTAACCCATAAGTCCCGGTCTTCCAAGGCCTTCTCAATAATACCTCCGATAGTATGCTTCATCTAAAAATATGTCAGAGATTCTTTTTCTAAATGTTTATGTTGGTTAAAATAAAAATTTAAATAATTATAACTAATGTTTAGTTTGAAGGAAAACATTGAACAAATAAAACTAACTTCCATTAAACCTTATAATAATATAGGATTTGTTAAAATAATTAAGAAATTTATGAAATAATATAATTCTAACTGATATTGAGAGTCTGCTGATTCATTTGAGATTGTAAAAGAACTTATTTAATTTTTATTTTAATACTTATTTATTTTAATTTTTTTTTTGTGATTATATCTGGATTAGAAATCAATTTGGACTTTTATCATCTTCAATTTCTATATACTCTATTTGAATAACTGCTAATAAGCTGTGATTAAGTTTTGTGGTGTATTTATTTATATTTTTACTTATTATTATTTATTATATATTATTAACTTGGTATATTTATTTATATACATATCACATACATTTATCTGACTTATAAATTTCATACTTTGGTGGAAGCTACTAAAAATCTATCATGGAAACTATGGTAGATACAAATGGCAGGACCTTGCGGTCAAAAGCTCCAAAAAACCCAAGCAAACCAAGTTATTCATAACAAGCTTGCTATGGCAATTGCCAAGCTCGTAACAAAACTTGCTCTGGTAAAGATCTGGCAATAGATTGCATCAAATGTCTCTCTAGGTTTCACCTCACTTGTAGTGATGTGAGTAAAAAATTTTATGATTTATTTGAAAATAATAAAATGCAGCAAGTGGGATTTTGTTGGTCCTGCATTAAATGTAGATCTATGGACAAAACAACCACCTCGTCCAACACTAATACAAGCCTATTGTCCGACATCAGCAACACCATATCCACTGAATTGGCCAAATTAAAATCCGAAATTGGCAACAATGTTGCCAAAATCAATGAAAAGATTTCTATCTTATCCAAATCTATGGATGAACTGGATGCCTCCACAAAGAAGCCTCTCACATGGGCCTCAGTTGTTGGTAATTCTGGATCCGAAAAAAATACTAACGTGGTGCAACTTCTTGCCAAGAAGAACTGACACGCACAAAAAACCTACTCTGGACTGGGAGGATAGAGAAAACAATGTCATCATCTTTGGTGTCTCTGAGACTGATAAAGACGATGACATCAAGAATTTTAATCAAATGAGCACTCAAAGCCTTGGTTTTGTGGACGCTCCAAAAGTTTCAATGACCAGACTCGGGGCAAAAAGATCAAATCATAAAAGACCGTTAAAAGTGTCCTTTCAGGAAAGATGGGACAAACGTAAGTTTCTTGCTAAGCTGTATAAACTTAAGCAGGACGAAAAATTCCAGGGCATCAGAGTAGCACATGATATGTGTGAAGATGATCGCTTAGAAAATAAGCGTCTTCTAAAAGAGGCGTACAGCCGAAATCAGAAAGAGCAACCAACTGATTTCAAATACAAAGTTCGAGGTCCACCATGGGCTTTAAAGATTGTGAAGGTCTTTTCAAAAAACGGAAGTGCAAAATAACCACTGGACCCACATCACCCTTATTCAACCTCTCTTCGCACAAAATTATTAATACTATGCTTCCAGCCCAAGATAACAGTACACAGAAGCCTACCACCAAATCTTACAAGTGTCAAAAAGACAATTTTTCTATTATATTAGGTATGTTTTTCAACGCACGGTCAATTGTCAACAAAATTTTCGAATTGAAAGCTCTTTTGCTTTCTCAAGATTTTACATTTGTTTTCATTACCGAAACTTGGTTGAAACCCTTTTATCCTGACTCCTTTCTGGATGACAGTGATCTTTTTCGTGCTTTGCGCTGTAATAGACTGTTTGATAGAGGCAGCGGTGTTTGTGTAATCTATAAAACATCACTGGCACCTTATGTCAGTGCATGGATGCCATATCAAGTTGGTGATATCAGAAAAATCGAATCTATTCAGGCAACATTTACGAGATTGGTTTGCAGGAAACTTAATATCAAATACGAGAGTTATAAGCATCGTTTCAGCTTCTTCAATCTAGATACTTTGGAAATCCGAAGAATTAAATACGACCTTATTCTGATTTTTAAAATTATTCACAACCTAATTGATCTTCAGTTTGATGACTTCTTCTCCATTAGTCCCTCCCTCAAGTTATATCAACTTAGAAGACATAAACTACATCTTAATAAGCCCACTCCACCAGCTACGTTAACCAGATTAAGTTTTTTCTCCTACCGCACAATCAGTACATGGAACAATCTGCCATCAGAGATTGTAATGTCAAAATCACTTATGCTGTTCAAGAAAAAGCTGAATTGTTATAATATCGCCAACATTGCCATTTCTAAACTGTGAATTTTTCTCTTTTACAATACTATGATTCTGTGCAATTCTTCATTGTCATATGCTTTTTCGTTTACACGTCAAATAGATCTAATTTGTGAGAATGTGTGTCAGCGAGAGGTGCTCTCTTTATGCACCCTCCTTCACATTTATTGTAATAAATAAATAAGTAAGTAAAAGAGCTTATTTAATTTCATAAGTATAGTTACTTCATACCATAAAATGATGTATCATACATTTAAATTGTTTGTATTAAGTATGAAATGAGCTTAAGAAAATAAATCTGAATGTCAAATAAATTTCTTTGAAAAATACTAAATCTGAACCGAAACTCATTTTTATTAAATTGAATAAAACTTTAAAGAAAACTTACTTCATCCAGATTTCTCCGAGGTAAATGTAAAATACCAATTAGTAGTTTAATTTTAACTATAGTAGGTAAAAACTCAAAACATCTTAAAATGTTATCAATTTTAGTTGTTTTAATGATCCCACTTATACTGGCGGGAACCCATAATTCTTCAGCAGAACCTAACTTGTTACAAAGCCAAGTAGCAGTATCATTTTCATGAGTATTTGTCATTATACAGAATATATACAATTTCTGAAATTTGATTAATTCCCTTTAAAACAACTTTAAAAAATCAAATACATTGTCTTTACAAATATATAAGTTTAAATAAATTACGTATTATACACATTATTAATTTAAAACTTAATTAATTTTTTTATGTATGTTAGTCAAAATAATATTCATTTATAAAAATTAATTATAAATGTTTACGACAAAAAGTTAAAACAAAAATTTATATTTAAAATAATCAATAAAAACTTTTAATCAAAATAAGCAAAATTGATGTGCTTAAGTACATGGTAAAAATAAATTAAAAAAATGTAAAAGTAAGAAATCATCAAATGTTATAATATCATTTCTAATATAAAACAAGTTTAGAAAACAAAACTTTATTAAACATTTCACAAATAAAAAGCAAATTATTCAACAAAGTTAACAATTCAATTTTCATTCATAATTATAAGCTAGTTATAATTTTATGATTTATTAATAATCTAGAAATTAAAATATAATTCAAAAAAATTTCCAAACATACTTATTAGACCAAAATTCAAGTCAGCAAAATGATTAGAGAGACTAAATAGCAAGAGAAATAGTCATATGATAAAAATTTGAAGTTATTTTACAATGACGTTTAAATAAAATTATTCAATCACCAAAAAACTATAATTTATTGAGTACTACAAAACCTATCAACCATATCACTATTCCAAAACGTCAACAATAAATAATCGCGCAATTTTCTAAAATCATGTTTGCTTCTACTATGGCAATATCATTAAATTATAAATTAAATTAATTATTATTAATTAAATTATTTATTATTAATTAAATTATAAATGTATGTAAAACATATTCTATTATGAAAAAATAAATAGCGCAAGTGTCTTCAGCTATTTAAGACAGTATCAATATATTAAAAAGACATTTAGCATTTAGGAAAAACATCAATTTAAAGCATAAATTTAGATTCTATTTGAATAAGGTTTTCAGGGTATAGCTTATATTCTATTAAATTGTGCCTGCAAATTGGGATAAAATTATTCTTAATAAGTGATTTGTATGTTACTTGTGAAAAATTACTCTATTCCGATAAGAAATCAATTCAGACTCGTTTAGTTTTGTTACACTCTTGAAACATTCTAAGAATTCTAATTCTAAGAAACCATGCTTTTTTATCAATCTTTTCAAATTGTACGTACGTCTAATTCTTGAATACAATGTCATTGCATGGATGCCATATAAAATTGGTGATATTAACAAAATCGAATCTGTTCAGGCCACATTTACGAGATTGGTATGCAGGAAACTTAATACTAAATATGATAATTATAAACATCGTCTCAGTCTCTTCAATTTAGATACTTTGGAAATTCGACGGATTAAATACGACTTAATTCTTATTTTTAAAATTTTTTACAATTTAATTGACATTCAGTTTGATGATTTCTTTTCCATTAGCCCTTCCCTCAAGTTATATCAGCTCAGACGACACACATTACATCTTAATAAGCCTATATCACCTGGTACATTGGTCAGAGCAAATTAGTACTTGAAACCAGCTGCCATCAGACATTGTCATGTCAGAATCACTCGCGTTGTTCCAGCAGAAGTTGAATCGTTATAATATTGTCAACATTGTCATTTCTAAACTGTGATTTTTTCCTTTTTCTATATTATTAAAATTTTATGTAATTGTTCAATGTTATATCACTCGTTACATATTGTTTGTGAGAATGTGTGTTAGCGGAAGGTAATACTTATTTCATCTCTCGCGGTTATTGTAATAAATATATAAAAAAACTGGCTTGAAGCAATAAAAATAATTCGTGATTCTGTACGAAGCCACCACACACTGCAATTCCAATGAAAACTCCGTGGGATTCAGAAGATTTTGAAGAGCAGAATAACCAGCCTTGATGACTCTTCAATTTCTGTTGCAGTTTCAATAAATCCGGTCTTAAGCAAGATTGGAGCTGGAACAAAAAGAGTTAGACAAAACGTTGTGTGCTTAGTTCTTACCCAGGTCATATTTTCATTTATTCTTATTGTGTTTGTTATTTCAATGTATGAATTTGTTGTAACAGATTCACTGATTGAAATAATAACCACAATTTGAATATTGACATTTGACGAAATTGGCTGAAATACTCTGACAAAATAGAGAAAAGAGCTTTCCAAAACTTGTCTACCTGAAAATCATAAAAACTCAAAGTATTTTTTAAACTCTATACTTCAGTACAATTTCATTATGTAGAGATAAGATTTCTTTAACTCAAACTACAAATATTTTTTGGTAGCTATTTTGATGGAACCAATAATTTTGGTGGGACGTACATACCACTATCTAGGTACTATCATAAACAACTGAGTCTAAAGTACATTCAATCAGTTTTGATGGTGTAATAAATCACAATTTTTATCATGCGTAATGACAAGTTAACAAGTTGATAAAACAAAATAATTTGTATGTTTATATAAAAAGAGCATTCGAAATGAGATACAAAAACATTACATGTGATGCTATTGAAATCTTATAACATCACATTTAGCTTGGCTTTGCTTTTGTGTTATCAAGTTCTCTTGCAGCAAACATGTATTTGCAGATTATCTATTTCAAACAACCGTGTTTCTATGTAGCATTTATTATGCATCCAACTATTTAGATATTTGCAACAAAAACTTGTTTTGAAACGTTTAAGTAAAAAACTTCATCATATATTCACGCAATCTAATCATAGATCACCGTAAAGTGTAAAGATAACTTTTGTATTTGTAGTTTATTTACCAAACAACAACAAACTTTTTAAAAAAGTCAGCTACTAATTTGTCAAATAATAGTTTATAAAAACAAAAAACGAACTTAAAAAAAGAAAGGTTAAAAAAGGAAAAGTTGAGAACTACAAACAAATTTTTGACAAAAACTCGAGCAGCATATTCAAAACAGGGACTTTTGCAGCATTGATTTTAACAAGATGACTTCACTACGTTTATAGTTTACTAATTTAACATGATTGTAAAAGAGACATTTCTAGCACGACGAATTGCTAGAAGTGAATCATTTAGTTTTTTGAGGTACTATTAATCCTTTTTTGGCAATAATGCTGAAAATTGAAATGTACCGCATTGTAAATAAAATTAACAAGCTCATAACTACGATTTTAACTTATCATAAAATGCATTTGATGAAGCATCTAATCCTTTATTAACAGGGCTATTAGCTAACATCCGAAAGTCTTCCTGCCAGAATTTATTCCAGCATCCAGGAGCAACATAAGTGTGAACGCAAGAAGTCTCATGATGGAAGAAACGACATCTGAAGCAAAAAGAAAATGTTGAGATGGAAACAGACGAAAGTGACGAAGACTCACTTAATAGCTCCTTGTAGCAACATACTAATTGCTGTTTGTTCTAATTCATATTTTTCGATGTTTCGATTCTTCTTTGCAAGATGTTCAATTAATTGAATGAATGTGATTGGTTGATCTAGAAAATACTTCTTGATGGTTTCCTCATGCAACTTTTGACAAATTTGAGTGACATCAACAGTGTTTACATCTGAAAAATATAATTATTTGTCGATTTTAGAAAACTTTTTAGTACTAGTAAAAAAACTAAAGAATCTAAAATAAGCATCAGAATATAAATATCGAAATTATTTGCGGAGTTCTCAAAATACTTGCAGAAGAAATAAAAGCTCTTAATAATATCATGCATTTAAAACATGTAAATAAGCAATTTATTTTTATGAAAAATCTTGAAAACACCTTTTGATTTAGAACACAAATCACACATATGATCACATTCAAAAGATGAGTTTGAATCACCAAAATAAGAATAGATTTGTTGACGGCGACATCTAGTGGAAAAGATTAGTTTCAAGCTTCAATATATTTGCTATAAGATGAAAGTGAACTGACCCAGTAAATGAATAACAGATTTTGACAAGGGCGAGTAGGCTTTGAATTTGTGAGTCTAGAATTGTTTTTAAAGTTTTGTTTGCAGCAACTAAAGACATTACACGAAAAACATCGTTGAAATTGAAATAAGTAAGACATAGAGCAGGTTTCCCATCACGTCCAGCTCTGCCAGATTCCTAAGATTACAACAAATAGATTTATGATGAAAATAAGAAACACTTAAGCAGATAATTCAGTATTTTTACTTGGTGGTATTGTTCGACGGTTTTGCTGATTGAGTGATGAATAACAAACCTCACATCTGGTTTATCGACTCCCATTCCAAACGCCATTGTAGCAACCATAATCTAAACCGACCAACTTCAAATATCAATTAAAACAAGATCAAGTCCTACTTTGATTTCACCATCCTTCCATTTTTTATGCAGGGCACTTTTTTGGTCATATGGCAAAGAAGCATGGTAGAACTCGGCAGAGAGACCAGCTGACAGCAGGCTATTACAAACGTCTCGGCAGTTGCGAACCGACAAACAGTAGATAATACCTACCAAATATTAATGATTAATCAAGTTGTTCACAACTTTCAATTTGTGTTTGAATCTAACATAAAAGCACATATATGTCTCTACTGACAGATATCATATTCAGTTTGAATGAATACGTCTCCCATACCTCCTCAGAGGCTCATCATTCAGAATTAACCTAATCAACAACTTTTATAACCCCAGTGGACTAATATTTTTTTAAATAAGGTGACTACAATTTGGAATATTTATACCGACTCTATTACTACATCACAATCTATCACCTCTTATAAATTTTTCTTTGAAAATTATATTCAAGTGATTTGTTCATCATCTTTTTTATTTCTCAATTTATTTTGTATTCTTGATTTATATCTTTGTAATGTTTCTAGTTTTTCTACATTGTTTATATTAATCTGTGGCACTTAGTAGGCTGGTCTTATGCCATGCTTTGAATGAAATAAAATAAATAAAAATGACTCAACATCTTTATTGTTTTTAAAGAAAGAAGAAAAGAAGTTAGATGTTAGAAGAGCAAATTACTTATCAAAAACTTGATGAAGTTGTGAAAGTACCTGATTGGTTGTTGAAGTGATTTGTGACTAATGAAATCATATCCTTCATACAATTTTTATGAACTTTTGGTTTAGCTCTCATCTCATAAAAGAGGTTTGGTCGGTTCAGGGTAGTCCTCAGCACAAAAGGATCTTTCATTTTCAAGGCGTTCATGGTATCAACTGCTGACTGAGATATTAATATGATTTTATGAACATCGAATATTAAACAGAGTTTTTTCAAATGTGAAACAAATACTAACAATAATTGCAAATTAAAACTTGTTTATCACGAGATTAAAAATACAAAAAAAGTTTGAAAATAAGTCCTGAGTGACACAAAATTCACCAGAAGCATCTTGAACTCGATTTTTAATTAAAGCTTGCTACTGACCTCTGGTGTCAGAGTTGCACTCAACGCCATGATTGGTACTTTAGGGAACAAATTTCGGAGTTCACTCAAAAATTTGTATCCTGCAAAATTTGCATTTAAAAAATCAACAGCTTCATTCAAATCAGCAGAAAATCACTTTAAGGAAAGATTTGTTGCTTGGTCAACTTTTACCTGGCCTAAAATCATTCCCCCACTGGTGGATACAATGAACTTCATCTATAGCAACTCGTGAAAAGTTCTCGTTGTTATAACAAGCTTTCAACTGAAACACGTGACAAAAGTCAATAAAATTCGGTTGAAAAAGTTAGATAAGAAATTGTTGAAGTGAACAAATAATTACAAGAAACAAAACTCACTTGTTCCATAAGCTGATTGCTTTTAATCAAACGTTCAGGTGACACATACAACAGTTTTAACTCAGGTGAAGATGTCTCCATCAAGTGATAAATTTCTAGCGCTTCTCTCTATGATGAATAAATAGATAAAGAAGCTGAGATACGATCGAATGCTTACTCTTGGTGTTGAAGCGTGTAACATATGAGCCTTAACCCCAAGTTTTTTCATATTTTCAACTTGATCCACCATAAGTGATATCAGAGGAACAACTACTAACGTGAGACCTGGAAACAGAAGGTCTCAAACTTGAAGATTTTAGTAAAAGTTAATTGAATCAAATGAGATAAAACTATCAACTTGTTACAAAATCATTTTATTTTTAAAAACAAAAAATAATTTTGAAGCTATTGAAGTTAGTTGATTAAAATAAGAGGATCACCTTTTGAGATCAAGGCAGGTAATTGGAAACAAAGACTCTTTCCTCCTCCTGTGGATGTCACCATCAAGACATCTCGTCCACTAAGTGTCGCGTTTATGGCTTGCAACTGGAAACTTCTTAAGCAATCCAACTTGAAAGTAGACTGAAGACACTGTTCAACTTTCTTACTCCAAACATAATCTAAATTCAATGATTTTTACATTCTCTTTGCTTTTAAACATTTTTAAATAAGATTTTAAAGTTTAAAAATGTAGTTTTGTATTATTCAAGAACCAACCAACCATTTCTGTCGTACTGATCATCAAAAGTCTCGACTAAATGATCCAGTGATGAGCCTCCAACTGCTAGTTGACGAAGCTTCCATTCAATCTCTCTTCGCAGTTGGTTAAGATCTTTTTGCTCATTAAGAATCATCTGACTTTCATGCTTCTTCTCGCTCAGGAGGTTTAGAACATTTCGCAATTGGGCATGAAGTCCTGAGAAAAGCCTGGATGTTGATAATAGAGGATAAATTTGATATTAAAGACCTTCAGCAGAAGATCTCTCTTCACTCCATGAGATAGAGTTAGTGATGGCGATGATGTTGTTCTTCAATCTTTGGTCATCTTTATCCGGTATATGATCTTCAGTTTGAAGAAGACTACTTTGTGATGATGAAGATCGTTTAGAAGGAATCCATTTAAAAATATTCAATCTCGAATAAAACTTTGAGATGTCTATTAAAACATTGCGTGACATCTTCTTTGTTCAATCTAATAACATCTCTTATCAACTTATAAAACTAGATGAACACCAAAAACAGAAATTAGATTAAATCCTGCCAACCTCCTACAGCATGATTTCATAAAAACCAATTTATTTCAGAAAATAATTTATAATTAAATATTTCATAAAATAATTATAAACCCTCAAAGAAAATTTATGAAATAATTAAATAAATTGACAAAAAGTCTTTCAAAATTTATCAAGATGACGATAAGGATTTGAAGACAAGTTATTTTGTAAATATTGTTTAGAGTCTCAGAGTTCAGTGTGAGATTCTTTTTCGAGATATTCAGGAAGCTTATCAGCTGCACAACGAAATCCAAGATTAGAAGCCGAACTATCTGCGGTATTTTCACTTCGCGCTGAGCACCGATGACGAAAGCAGAAGTTCTACAAATTCAAGACACAAGTGATGAAGATCTAGTGATGAAGTTAAATCTAGTTTTGAAAATAAAATAGGGTCTAAAAGTAGAATTAGATATTTGTGTCATTTCAGAGATTGTGAAACAGAATTGTCACCAACCTTGTTACACATAAACGAGCCTCCTTTTTTCACTTTCACTTCACCAACTTCAGGTCCTTTCTTTAAAACATCAACAGCTGTTATCAATACTTCACTATCAACACAAACAACTTATTAAAACATTCTTTAAAATATTTCTTGAAACTAATTTCAACTAAAAATTCTTTATGTGATTAAGCTAGGTTTTAAAGATGATGAAATTAGAAATCAAAACAGATTTAGACTTCAAACTCACTAAAAGTAAAGAAATCTGACTATAAGGTTTTCAAAGTAACAATCAAAAGCTGATACAATACTTGCAAAATAGTTAAAGGAAATTAGTTTAAAAATAGATTGAAACCTGATATTACCGGGTTGACTGTCAACTGAGAGCCATGAGATTTTGTGAACCAGTCTTCTACCCATTCCCAAACATTTCCAACAGCATTATGAAGACCAAACTTATTAGCAGGGAATGAATCAACTGGTGAAGTCGATACAAAACCGTCTTCAGCAGTATTTTCATCAGGGAATTTCCCTTGCCAAGTATTTGCACTGTATAAAATAAACAAAAAACAAATAAGTAATTGGTTAAATTGTTTGAAGTCAGCTATTGATAATGAATTTACCAAAAACTTTTATTTTGTAATCTTATAAAAATTTAGTTATTTATCAAATAAAAAAACTAACTAATGCTTTCCATAAGGTTGGAACTTGTTTCCCCAAGGATACAAGCGATCTTCTAAGTTACCACGCGCAGCCTTTTCCCATTCTGCTTCAGTAGGAAGACGTTTTTTTGCCCATTTACAATAAGCAACAGCATCATTCCATGAAACATGAACAACTGGATGATCTAATCTAATCTCAGAAAACAATTGGAATTTTGTTAGTCTGATTTTGTCATAACTATCACTGTATTTACTTTAATAATTTTCATCAACATTTTAGAAGAATGTTTTTTAATTACCTTTTTATTATAGAAGATTTATGGCCTTCTGGCTGAAACCAGTTGGACTGATTAACTGGTAACCACCATGGAGCAGAAGCAACCGCTTGAGTAATTTGATTAGAAACTTCTTCACTTAACAACAAACTTAACACGAATGAAGAATTGAAAGTTTCAGCTTCAGTAATATATGAAGTATTGCCAATAAAATATGCAAACTCGGAATTACTGACTTCATATTTATCAATCCAATAATCAGACAGTTGAACTCTTTTAACAAAATAAACTTCAGTTAATCTAATTTGTTGATAATGAGAATATTCATCTTAAGAATTGATCATAAAAACCTCCGTTTTGGTTCTTCTCCATCTTGTGTGATAAAATCATTTGAACCCATTGAAAAAACTCCACGAGGAATCATCACCATCTGATTGGTCCTTTTAATGGTTTTGTCAGAATTCAAATGATCCAAAATTGTTTGCAAGTTTTGATGAAAATTTCTAGATTTTTTATCTAAAGCAGTTTAATTCAGACAAAACTTTTGTTAAATTTATTTTTATAGATTTAATTTAGTATAAACATTACATATATATAATATAGTATTTACATTTCTAGCTTATAAGAAAGTACATTTTATAAGTTGATACTTTTACAGAATTACAAAAATTTAATATAGAAATTAGCAAAACAGATTTTGAGTTATATTTATCATAAATGCAAACATGAACTTGAAACAAATTTACCTGATGTAGCATTGATGGTAGATGTATGAGTCAAATATAATATAAAAATGACTAATTGGAAACTTAGCAACATTATTACATTGATTCTAGCATAAGAAATATAAAATGATAATGTATACATGTATATATAATGTTTTATACATAATGTATAAGAACTATAAAAATTAAGTAGAATATACTTGCAAAAAATATTAAAAGTAAGACCAAAACTCTTAAGTTAATCTTTTAAAACCATTTTAACTAAATGAAAACACTAAAAACATTATTGCAGTATTCTCAGAGTTTAGAGTTTCATTTCCAAACACACAACCAAAACAACGAGGCAGTTTGTGGAGAAATAAGTTTTAGTTATAAACAAGAGTAAGACAGGCCAACTCCGGCATGGTTTCATAATCTTGCACAAAAAATATATAATGGCCTTTTTGGAAATTTACTTTTAAGCTTTTTGATTACACTTAGGGCAGGTGAAAATAAGACACTCTTGCTTCTAATTATTTAAGCTTTACAAATAATTTTAAGAAGCTTTATGCCTTTTTGGTGTCAAACAAAACGTTTAGGAATCTGCTTATTTCGATCCATTTTAATTAACTTTCGTTCAATTGACCTTTTTTAATAGATACCAAACGACATTACCATTTTTGGCAACTTTTAAGAACTTAGTTGTAGAAAATTTCAAATGTTAAGAAATTTCATTTTTATTAAGTAATATTTATAAAAAAGATTAGCGTATTTTTTCATAAACTATCTACAAACTGCAAGTACAGGTATAATTAATTGACTCAAACAATATTTTTCGACATTGTACCATTAAAATAATCCCAGAAAGATGCATTATAGAGCTTAAACAGCTCTGCAACTAATTAAAAAAGGTCACTAATTTATGACACTGCTAATCTGAAGGAATATAGACTTATTTAAAAAATGTTTTGTCAGCAACTTGATATTAAGAGATTAAGGAGAAATAATGGTTTAAACGTTTCAAAATACCCTTTAACAAATGTTTTGCTTAAGCTTATAAGTATAATAAAGTTGAGGGAAAGATTCATGAAAAAAAACTTAGTATTTTTATGACTGGAGTTTTGTTTGGTGGTATGAGAAAATATTTTCCGTACTTTAAATATTCTAAGACTGTAAAAAAGGTTTCCTAAAAAATGTTTTTCAGCACAAGTGTCAGTTAAAGAAAGAATTTAACTCATTTGATTAGTCAGCTGAAAAAATTCAAAGACTTCCAAAATAATGTTAGATGCATAAATGAATAATCCTAATATATCTGTATATGTATCTATAAATATATTATTTATCTAATGTAACGAGTCTGTAAACTTCATGGAAACCTTTTAATAAGTCTACAGATGAAGAAAATTGTAGGCTATTGTAGTAGAATTATATTGAAATTGTAATCTAAGAGTTTACTATAAGAATCGTATGTCTTCATTTTACTAAATAACTGATATACTTTGGACTGAACCCTTACATTGCCGAATTTTGTTCACAAGAAGTGGGAAACCTGCAATATCGGTCAAAATAATTATTTACTTGCTATTTCGAACTTTGTGAGTATCATCATAACACTATATATTTTTACTTAAAAGTTGATTATTTTTGACATTAATTAGTAATGAACAGTTTACTACTTTTCAAATTTTGAAACTTTCGTCGAGAAACTCACGAAGAGTCGCTGATGGCTGCTTTTGAGAATCCAAATCCCTGAGTAGAATCATCGGAATCTTTAATAAAAGTAGTTTGTAATTTAAATATAATATAGGTATAAAAATAAAGTATATAACAAATAAATAAAATGATTGAATTCTAATTATCTTGTAGCTTATCATAATATCTTTTAAGTTTAAATTTTCTAAATTGATCTAAAGTTTTAACAACGAAATAATTTTTTTTGCTTCAGATGGTAATTATTAGCTTAAAATGAAGTTTTATATTATTTTTAAGGTAAAACATTTTTTATCAACCTGTTGCCTGTACTAATCGTTGATTTTGAATATCAATTGCTGAGTTATACTTTTTAAGGGTAGCAAAA
Source organism: Pegea sp. RAD2-039 (assembly GCA_034620365.1). Lineage (NCBI taxonomy): Eukaryota > Metazoa > Chordata > Thaliacea > Salpida > Salpidae > Pegea > Pegea sp. RAD2-039. The sequence goes on from JAQGEQ010000020.1 coordinate 932,599, forward strand.
ATTCTCTAGAAGATTTTTTGGTTTACAACTGTTTTGTCATACTATCGCGTGTTGAAGTATTTTTGGGTCTTTTTTATACCGGTTAACATTAGTGTTTCTTTTTAGAGAAATTTATTAAAAGTATTAGTTCAGAAGCCTTTATATGGTTTTTATAATTTGCAATGAATTATGTGTTAATTTTATAATAAAGTAGGAAACTGTTATTGACTTAAACTCTTATCGATATAGTTGCTTTTCTATATTTAATGTATTTATATCCACGGGATTTATATTTAAATTTTGTTATAAGTTTAATTTAAAAATCCTTTTCTATTTCACTCTAAACTTTATTATGAAAAGTAATTGTCAGTTATTTGATATTACCTTTCTAGTTTTCATTATCAGAAATACAGCTTCCTTGTTTGGGTTTTGCTTTGATCAGTTTATTTAAGAAATTTTATTTTATTGGTAATTATCTTTAGACTTGAAATTAAATTAACTACTATAAAAAATACTTGTAATTATTTAAAGTTACTCAGAATCTGCTTATGTAGTATATCAACAAGTTCCTTAAAACTGTCAAATATAGTTAATTAGTCAAATATAGTTAATAATAACTTAATTAAGATAAATAATAAATGTTGCTAAAATTTGATTATTTTTACCAATATAAAAGTGATTGTTTATACTTTTTTATTTTTCATGCACTAGTATTTAGTTAATAATTTAATGACAGTATTGATATAAATTCTGCAAAATAATTAAAAATTTATATTACTTACTCATTGTCATTTGTATCATTTTTTATATATGTCATTATTGTATATTGATTATTGTATATTGATTATTGTATATTATGTATGTATTATGTTAAATATTAGTGTATCATTAGCTCTAATGAATATTTGCAAAAAATATATTCTATATATTATTAAATTATCAAAAACAAGAAGTTTAGATTATTTAAAATTATTTCAAAAATATATCTTAAATTTAAAAAAATGTAGACTTAAATAGATCAATCTTTAACTTTGATATTATTATTATATCTATAGAAATATTACAATATAAAAACTACTAATATAAATGTTTTTATTATAATTATGTATATTTGAAAATAGCTTACTTCATTTAAAATTATAACAGAACTAATAAAGTAAGTCAAAACAATAAAAAAATTTGGACTAATTTTGCATCACTTTAAAAGTAATCCTAGCTTAAAAAATCATTTAATTTACCTTTTTACTATTAATATAATTGTCACATAGTTAAAAGTAATTGCAGAGTTTAGAAGATTTGATAAAGATAATTTATCATTACTTATTTATGTAGTTAAGACCAGAAAGACTTAGTTGAAAGAATTTAGAATTTTTTTAACTTATAAAAGTTTCTGTGAATATTAATGAAATGGAAAATAAATAAACTTAAATTGGTATTTATGTATAATAACTACTTATTGCTAGAGCAACATATAATAAGTTATTAGAACCAGTATACTTGTATAACCAACTTAGTTTTTTGGTGTAAACTGATAAGATTGGCAGTTTATTTGACCTAAACCTTATGTAAAATAAACTTTCTGTATAAGCTGTAGAATCTTATTTCTTTAAACTTATCTTGATGTTTGGATTGTTTTAAAATAATGATTAACATACATTCTTATAAAAATTGTACTATTGAAACAAGGCAAATAATGAAATTCAGACATTAAGTTATTAGTTGCTACTTTTTAAGCTTTGATATTGTTTCATAGAATTAAAATGTTAAAACTTTCATTTTTATGGTTTCTTTAAGAGTTATAAATTCTATACTTGTTTATTAATTTCTGCCATATCTAGAAAAAATTATTTAGATCAATCTTATAATTAGTTATTAGTAAACTTTTTGAATAATTTAGATAATCATATGATAACTAAGTTCACTTTATTTGAAGTTACCATTTGCATACAATTGTTACTGTTTTGTAATTCAATAAACTGAAGAATGACAGACGTTGCTCAGTTCTCTATTATTTTAAAAAGCCTGATGGTTTCAAATAATGAAGATCGAAAAAATGCTGAGGTTAGTGCTCATTTATACTTGAGAGTTATATAAGTCGAAATCTTTTACAGGGTAAGTATGAAAGTATCCCTCTGATTAATCGGATGTCTTATCTGTTAAGTGTCTTATCAAGTAAGGAAGAAGAAGCAGACATACACCAACAAGCGGCTATTCTTCTGCGTCGAATTATTACTTCAAATTTTGATGACACTTACAACAAAATAAGTAAATAAGAAACTAAATATCGAATCTGTGATGTTTATTTTCTACACTTTGTGTTTAAATGATGTTTCAAATATTAATTTAAGCCGAAGAGCAACAAAATGATTTCAAAAATCAACTCTTGGCATGCATCACATCAAACTCCGAACACTTTGTACGCAAGAAGGTTGCAGATTGCGTTTCGGAACTTTCTCGAAGACTGGCAGGTAATTAGTTTCTTTTTATTACAATCAAAAGCAACTTTCATTAATTTGTATTTCTTAAATTAATGAAATCTTTTGAGTTATTTGCATAACTTCCGTTTTTATATTTGATCTAAGCATAAAAGCAGCTTTTACCGTAAATGTAAAAGTTACTAATAAATGTCGGGTGTGATTATTAATATTATTTCATATTCATTAAATAAACAGTTTATCAAACTTTTTTATAAATATTCTAAAAATTAAATATTTGTATCTACTTTTAAATTGTCTTAAATATATTCAATTTCGTTTAGATGATAGTGGTAAGAACAACTGGCCAGAAGTTTTGAAATTCATGTTTGAAAGTATTAGCACAAACGATGCCACAGTCAAAGATATCTCTTTGCATATTTTTTGGTTAGTTTCAATTTGAATCTTATAATTATTTTTGAATATACGATTATGGGCTTTTGCAAATCTGGCTTCAACATTTGTAATGGTTCAAATTAATCTTCTAGTCAATATCCTGGGATTTTTGGAGGTCAACAAGATCACTATAAAGATGTTATTCATCGGATGTTGGCACAATGTTTACAACCCACTGAAACAAAAGTTGTACGTTTTATTAAATATTTGAATTTTACATATGTGCTCACAAATTATTATTTTAAATAATTTTGAAATTTTCAATTCAATTCTGTTTATTTGTAATTGATATAAATCATTTCTAGAAAGTTAACAGATCTCTTTTTTAAAACTTTTTTCATAATCACCGTTTTCTTGAATTAATCTTTAATGACTTCAGGTGAGGTACTCAGCTTCTTGTGCTCTTTCTGCTTTCTTGATGGAAAATTGTGACAACCAAAGTGTTATAAGACACTTTCAAGATCTGATTCCTTTGTTTTTAAAAGTAAGTCCCTCTATTTAGTTGCATCATTTTATGAATTTTTCTAAAAATTTATTCAACTTTTAGTCATGTGAGGAAAGTACTGATGAGGCTGAAGATAAAGTCTTAAAGAGCTTGGTTGAAATTTGTGAAGAATCTCCTAAGATCATCAAACCTCATATTGGCATCACCTTGATGCTTTGTCACAAAGTAACCTTCATCAACACTTAACAGAAAATCTAACTTGTCATAAGAACTACCTAATTAAATTCTTAATTGTAAAATAAAACCCATTTCAAATTTTCTATTTGTTTTTTTCTCATCTTACAAAAGTCCTGTCTTAAATTAACTATTATCAAACTTCATTAATTACTTTTGATTATAGATGATAGCTGACACTAATGGTGAAGATAGTATCAGACATCTAGCTTTAGAGGCTGTTCTCACATTATCTGAAACAGCACCTGTTATGATAAGAAAGCAGAAGAACTTCATACCTGCCATAAGTAAGCACTTTTTCATATTGTTTTTGTCAAATTGTACTCGCATTATTATTTAGTTTGACATCTAGAAGCCAACTAGATTGTGAAAACTTGGGTTTCTGTTTTTATATTAGAATTATACTTATTTTAATCAGTCTTAAAATATCTCATTTCGCTTGGCTTCATTCAATTTTTTATTTTTATTTACATATTTTCTTTTCTAATTTTTTCTGTAAAGTTTACAAATAAATTAATTATTGATGTAATCCTCATAAAAGCCATCTGTAAGATCCAAGTAATGTTGATATCAGTTTTGAATCTCATTTACACGTTCATTTTGTGGGTATGTTTTCAAATCATGTCTTTACATCTTCTTCTCATCTTAACATCTGTTTTTTCACCAAAGGATTAATTTTTAACATCTTAAAAGATGTTATCAACTAATTGTTGAATAATTAAACCATCATTTTATAATTACAAGTGTTTTGATGATCAACAAACACTAATTTGAAACTTTCAACAGTTCCAGTAATCTTGCAACTGTTGGTTGATCTGGAAGACGATGAAGCTTCCTTGATTGAATGGTCTCAAGCAGATGATGTAGAAGATGAAACAGATTCGAATCCTGCGATTGGTGAAAATGCAATCGATCGTTTAGCTTGTGCCTTGGGAGGTAAATGCATCTTACCACAGATCATGCAGAATGTCCCGAGCATGCTTCAGAGCGGTAAGATTAGTGTGATGACGTCATCGTGTGAGTTGTGATGACGTGTGAATGGTTTTTAGCTGATTGGAAACATCGACACGGCGGCTTGATGGTATTATCATCTGTTGGCGAGGGATGCACCAAACAAATGGAAGAAATCTTGCCTGAAATAGTTCAAAGTGTTGTTCCATTTCTACGAGATGATGTAAGACTTCATTTTAATTTATTTATTTTCTCATTTTTCATTCTTCAAAAGTTCAATTTTAAAATCACTTTTTATACAAATGCGTCGATCACCTGATGACGTCTTCTTATGATTACTAATGTCTTCCTGTGTTTATGATTGTATTAGTGACGTCACTTGTATTTGTAGCATCCTCGTGTAAGGTATGCAGCTTGTAATGCTCTTGGACAAATGTGTACTGATTTTGCTCCGACAATGCAAAAAAACTTCCATCTGCAACTAGTTCCAGCTCTTTACTCTACTATGGATGATGTCAAGAACCCTCGTGTGCAGGTAACTCCAGAAACTTTTTGGAATAATATTTGATGTTGATGGAAATTAATAAGTAAATTAGAAGCGACACAACTAAGTTACAATTCAAAATCTCCTTTTTAATGATTTTTTGATTTCTTCCACTTTTTTCCGCTTTCAATTCAAACTATTTAATTTAAATTTAGATTAAGTGTTTATCTTTAGTTTATATTACAGAAAATACAAAAACATTTCATAAATTCAATATTTTAGGCCCATGCTGGCGCTGCCCTGGTCAATTTTGTCGAAGACTGCCCCAAGAATACTTTACTGCCGTATTTGGAGCCTTTGTGCACTAAACTAGAGCAAGTTCTAACTCAACAGATTCACGAAGTAATTATTCGATTGTTTTTATCGTTTGTTTGATGCTCAGATAAAAGTATCTGATGTGGTGGAAAAGAGTTTAAAATAATTGCTGATCATCAGATCAAAGTTTGTATGATTTAAGATGAAGATTTAACAAGATTGAAATCAACGATTGAATCAACTCTGATATAAGAAAATTACAAAATTATCCGACTTTCGAAAGCTTCATGACGTTTTCTTCAGCTAATGCAAAAAGGGACCAAGTTGGTACTTGAACAAGTGACCACTACCATAGCAGCAGTGGCCGATACAGCTGGGGAACGTTTTATCGACTTCTATGACAAGTTTATGCCAACTCTGAAGTACATCATGCAGGTATCCTCATCTTGTTCTTACTCAATCATCAAACTGATCTTCTGAATTTCTCTCAGAATGCTTCAAGTGCAGAATACCGGTTGTTGAGGGGCAAAACCATCGAGTGTATTAGTTTGATGGGTCTTGCAGTGGGATCAGAGAAGTTTGAACCAGATGCTCAGGTAACTCTGATCTTTAATCTCATTCTCGATTTGATCTTTTGATGCTCAGGAGATAATGGATGAGTTATTGAGAACTCAAGCAGATATCGAGTCTTGGGAGGAAGATGATCCACAGATCTCATATATGATTAGTGCATGGGCAAGGTCAGTTGGTTGGTTGCTGATTGTAGCTTCAAATTGAAGTCTTTTTTAGGATGTGCAAATTACTTGGATCTAAATTTGTCCAATACTTGCCCGTGGTAATGGGACCATTGATGAAAGCTGCTTCTATTCGCCCCGAAGTCACCATGCTGGACACTCAAGATGTGGACGCGGTAGATGAAGATGATGGTTGGGAATTCATCAAACTAGGCGACCAGGTAGGTGCCCACTGACCACTTCAACTGGTCCATTTGATGTTTGAACGTTTCAGCAAAGTTTTGGTATCAAAACTGCTGGTTTAGAAGAAAAGGCGACCGCATGTCAAATGTTGGTTTGTTACGCGCGTGAATTGAAAGAAGCATTTGCTGATTACGTGGAAGGAGTAGTGAAGTTGATGGTACCACTTCTCAAGTTCTACTTTCATGATGGTGTTCGATCATCGGCTGCTGAATCTCTCCCGTTCCTTCTTCAATGCGCGGTACTTCGCGGTGATGAGTATGTAGCGAGTATCTGGAACTTCATTGCTCCTAATTTGCTTCAATCGATCGCTGATGAGCCCGTCACTGACACACAGTCGATCGCGATGGAGTCGTTAGCCAGGGTCAGTTTCATCTGATCTTCGTCTTCCCCTGATCTTTCATCTTTGATCTTTAGTGTATCGAGATCCGAGGATTAGGATGCTTCACGATGGAGCAGTATCACGAGCTTGCTCAGATTTTACACAAAATGTTGGAGGAGCATTTTGAAAGATCTCAAAAGAGATTGGATCAAAGAAATGATGAAGATTACGATGAACAGCTGGAAGAGAAATTAATGCAAGAAGATGAAAGTGATGTCTACATCCTGTCCAAGATCAGTGACATCCTACATTCACTCTTTGGGACTCATCAAAGCGAGCTCTTTCCTTTCTTCGAAACCCTTCTCCCTCATTACACCAAGTTGCTGGTATGATCATCTTCCAGAGATCGACTCTTACATCTTCATGCTGTTGTCATGACAACTGTCCTCCACAGGCGCCTGAACGTCCATGGAGCGATCGGCAGTGGTCGCTTTGTGTATTTGATGATATCATCGAACATACGGGAGCCGCTTCCATCAAATACAGCGAGTTTTTTGTCAGGTGATTTCCGCTTGGTGGCGCCAACACTCTTCAATCAACTTGATGTTTATTTTGAAGACCGATGCTCCAGTATTTAAATGATGAGTCCCCTGAAGTAAGGCAAGCTGCTTCTTATGGGATCGGAGTTATGGCCATGAGTGCCAGTGACGCTTATGCAAATGTCATTCGAGGTTCTTCACCACCTCTTTCACTAGCCAAACTCTTATAACTAAATCTTTTAGAGGCGCTTACTCAACTACGAAATGTCATCACTGGACCTTATGGATACCTGAATGGTATTCGAGAAGTGATGCAGGAAAACATTCCTCCTCTCGAAAACTGTATATCAGCTGTGGGAAAGATCCTTAAATATGCTCCGGCTTTACTTGGAGATCAGAGAAGTGTTTTGTTGTCGGATTGGTTGTCCTGGTTACCTGTTGTAGAAGATAAAGAAGAAGCAACTCACGTATACAGCTTCATATGTGACTTGATTGAAAGGTTCTCGAATCTATTCATCAAATTTGATGTTTCAAATCGATTTTAATAGCAACGATACCGCAATCCTGGGTGACAACAATATCAATCTCTCGGCTGTGATCTGTCTCATCGCTGATGCTGTGTATGGGTCCTCATTTAGTGACTGCCCTCAAGTCGCCAAACGTATGGTCAACATCTGTAAAAGTGTCCAGGTAACCCTTCACATTTTTACGCTTCATTTTTGTTGACTTTCTTCAACAATCAAAATTGTCTTCTTCTCGTGTTTCAATCTTTTCAATTTTGTTGAAGACAAACGCTTCTGAAGTTTGGATGTCAGCTATAAATGCACTTCCTTCACCCAAGCAGATGGCGATGAGTGTTTTTATGCAAACCAGCAACTCTACAACCAGTTAATCACACCATTAATCTTCCTGTTTTGTGTATTTTAAGAAATGGTTTTATTTTAAGATGCTACTCTTCTGTCTATAAATTAATTTTAATTTAGATTGATAAATTATTTAGATTTCACGACCACCATCTTTTTAACTAACCCCTCCTCCTCAAAGTGCCTATGATGAAGTAATGTATGTTGTGTGCTTGATACTTTTTAACCTTCAACTACGATGGTAAAGTCAGCAAAATTTATCACAGTGGAAAAGTTACGACCAAAACTTGCGATAAACTTTTTTTTTTCAACCTGATCGCGCTACACGGTGTGTTGCCGCCTACAACGCGGTTTCAATCGTCATTTTTTCAGTATTTTATTCCTCTTTGAGTGGAAGAAGACTGAATTTTTTTTCTTGGTACTCATTGATGCGTTTTTTTTTTTGCATCGACTTTTTTCACTGCCCTGCATCTAAGGACTTTTTTCCTTAAGATAAGTGCATATCCCATCGATTTGAGACTATTTTATTAACCAGCACATCAACTAAGTATTATCTCGAAACGTTCTTTGTCTACTGGTCCAAAGTTTGCAATTTCATAAAAAGTTTTGCAGAACTAATAAACAAAATTAAGTGATGTATACTGTCATGTTTAATGCATTCAAAATTACTGCAAGTTTAGTTAATTAATCCACCTAATTTTACTCATTTTGCACGTAAAGCTTTTCACAAAAGTTGGTTTAGACATAAAAGTATTTTGTTCTCCAAGTAAATTGTTGACATTTTTAAGTTGAATTATCTTTCAACAAACCAAGACTCATTCAGTAAACTTTAATTTAAAAAAAATCTTTTAATAAACCTTCATGACGTTGTAGATAGTAATCTTTATCTACACAGATTTTCAGTCATGAAAGATTTCAATCTAAAGAATATATTTAAATATCAAACCTCATTGTTTGGATGATTGTATCAAGCTTGATTAGAAAACTTTAAAAAATCAAGTCATGCCTGATATCAGGTTTGTTCAATATGAATGGTCTGATGATTAAGTAAATTTCAGAAAACTTATTCATACAATCTGAAAAGTAATCTATCATGATCATCTTATCTCTTCTATTGTATATTTTTAGCCATGCTAAAACACTCAGAAATAACAAGGAACCAAAGTATGTACATGTAACATAGTTTATTCAGATGCTGCATCGTATTCAACAAACAAATCATTATGAATTGGGGCACATCGCAACCTCTGCAGGCCCAATTATTTTGAGCAGATAATTATCATACATTCAAATTTGTATTAAATTTTGGCAAACAACCCTAAACACAAAGCATAAAGAAGTGTCCGACTTGCATTACCAGAAATCAAACAATAACAAGAAGAAATCATTTCAAAGAATAGTAGTTAACAACGATACATATGTTATAACTGTGTCAATACTACCGCCTGGTTAAAAAGCGAACCTTTAAAAATCACTATATATTACTAGAGGCAGACTTAGCTGAAGTAATTATCAAAAATCTGATTTATAATACTGCTGCATCCGTAATGATAGTTAGCTTGTAGACTAACTAGATGATTTATAGAACATTCTTTAACATTTCTAAAGAATTGTCTTGAAAAAAATAATTAAACATTTTATTGTGATGGTTTTAAAAGTTTATCTACTAAAAACTGCTGATTCTAAACCGATAGTGTGTAGACCTCATCAGATTATCAATTTTCATCAGGCTTTGTTGCTATTCCAAGAAAGGTAATAAAACGCAAATAAGAGGAAAAACAAGAAAAAAGACAAAGAAAGACCGGGTAAGGGAAAAGAGTTTGGATAAAATAAGCTGATTGTGCACAAGATACTTTGCACGCAAAAAATAAGTGAAAAATCAAACTGCTTCTAAAAGAACAGCCGAGTAGTTTGCACCACTTACAACAGCTGTACTCTTGATTACAGTTGATGGGAGAAAGATCTACTGTCGATTAAAGTCGAATGCGTCACTACGTCTTGCGTAGTTTCCTCGAAAACGTCTCGTTTCGGTAACTCTCGAGTCGTCCCGCATACAAACTTGACATCGACTGACGCGTTGTCGAAGATTACCTCTCATGAGGGTCTCTGAATCAGGAGTTCTGTGGAAGACAAAAGTAGTTTTCAATCAAATGGTTTTCTATATAACTTCACTCACGAAAATTGTTCATTGCGCATAATAGTAGCAAGCCAGAAACTATATCCGTTGCAATATTTGTTACAAGTGCCACGTCCATGACATTCAACAAATGGGGCAGCTCTGAAATCTTCTAAGCACGACCCAGGTGACTGAAGATCTTGTCCACTACCTTCAGCCCCAGCACCAGTATGCTGAAAACAAGGTTAATAAAAAATGAAAGATAAACTTTATTTGCTGAGTCATGCGGCAGCCGAGTGTCTTCTTCAACTATCTAATTACATCACGTCTGAGTTATATTTATAAAAAAGCCAGCGACTGTTTATTACACGCTCTAACGTCATTAAAGTTAATACTCCGAAGGCTAAAATTTAGTTTAAATCAGTTAAACAAGCTTACCATAGCAAAGCTGTATCCGATCCATAAGCTAACCCAATTCTCTGGGCAATCTGGAATGATTTCATCTTGACTATGAACAGCAATAGCGATTGAAGGGGTTTCACAAACAATACATCGGCTGATGTAAGGTTCAATATCCGCTCCTGCCACATTTTCAATTAGCAAGTAAATCGAGGGTTAGACACAACAACTTACCGGTGACAGACTCTTTTGATTCCGGCATCTCTTGTGGTGTAGTCAACCAGTAAGAGTAATCATTTCTTGATGCCACTCGGCAATTGTTTTCAAGATTACAATACATAAAAGGCATCGGACTGAATCGGCGAAGACAAGATCCAGCAGCACCTATTAACAACGGGCGTCAGTTTTTCAAGATAATTTGTTGGTGATGGAATGAGGAAAAACTCACCCAAATCTTGTCCATGAGGCAATTCATTTCCTTGCATAAACAGGAATGAATACCCGTCCCACATCTTACGAAGCCCATAAGGACACTCTGGAATGTCAGTGGTCTGACTATGTCTGGTGATGAAGTTTCCATGGAAAAGGGCCGAAGCACCAGCAGGACCTTGGTCACCATCACGACCAGGAATACCGTCATTACCTCGTGCGCCTGGTCGACCTGAAAACCGATACTTAGTGATGAAGACATTGAAATAGGTTTTGCTCAACCAACCTTGTGCTCCAGGTGGTCCTGGAGGGCCAGGCTCTCCCGACAAACCATTGAAACCATCGCTGCCGCTTGGACCAACATTTCCTTTTGCACCAGGTAAACCAATTTGACCACTTTTGCCGTCACTACCACGAGGTCCTCTTGGACCTTGTGGTCCTATTCGCCCAGGTTCTCCCTTTTCTCCGTAAATTACAGTTGGTATGGCATCGTCTCCTCTGGCACCGGCCGGACCTGAGAGGCAATAGTTGATTGAAAAGTTCAAATGAAAGTTCTTAGAAACCAACCTCGCTCTCCTTTCATCCCAGGAACACCAGGGCTTCCAGGTAGTCCCATCTCACCAGTTTCGCCAGGAATACCCTCTAATCCCATTCTACCGGACTCTCCACGTTCACCGTCATCTCCTTGTAGCCCAGGAGATCCCGTCACTCCCTGATAAAAGAGCATTTTCAGAATAAAAAAAATTTCCGAAAAGCTTAATTAGTTTACTTCACGTCCGGGTTCTCCTTTTATGCCTTCTGGTCCGGGGAGTCCAACCATACCAACCAACCCTGGAGCACCTGTTTCTCCTCTTTCACCATCCAGCCCTCTTGGACCTCGTAACCCAGGTTCTCCCTTTTCTCCTGAAAAACAATTTTTGTGGTCAGCAAACCTCAGCTTCACTCTGTAATTCTCTCTTACCAACGGAACCAATAAATCCTGGAGCTCCCGGAGCACCTCTCTGCCCTTTAGTTGAGAATCCTCTTTCGCCTTTTATACCAGGTCTTCCAATCGAGCCATCAATACCAGCTGGTCCAATGTCACCTTTTTCACCAGATGGTCCAGGTGGACCCTGGTCAAGTATTGTTAATGTAAACTCAAATCTAATGAGTTAAGCCAACTGACTTGTTCTCCGGGTTCCCCTCTGGCACCTCGACCACCTCGTGGACCTGGTTGTCCTTTGCGACCAGGTAGTCCCATTACAGATTCACCAGCAGGACCACGATCACCTTTTTCACCACGCTCACCGTCCAAGCCTTTTGGACCATCAATACCAGGCTGCCCACTACGTCCATTAGCACCAGGGTTACCTACATGAAAACCAGTTTCATAAATCATTTATTACATTAGAGATTCAGTTCAGACGTACCCGGAAATCCTTTTTCTCCTTTTGAACCTGGGATTCCCTCTAGACCAGGTACACCAGGAGGACCAACTGGTCCTTGTCTTCCACTTGTACCTGGTAGGCCAGTTTCGCCCTTTCGACCTGGCTGGCCAGGCTTTCCATCTTTACCAGGTGGACCAGGATTGCCAGCTTCTCCGGGACGACCTTCTATCCCATCCATACCGTCCGAGCCCTGAAAAGTATCGTAAGGTTAACTGAAGTCAGAATACTTTTCTCTTTAAAATCTACTTACTGGCATTCCTTTTTCTCCTCTTGCACCAGGAACAAAGCTTGCTGGACCAGAAGGTCCTCTGTCACCTTTTTTGCCTGGTTTTCCAGATGCGCCAGTAGGACCATCAGCACCACGATTACCTTTGGGACCTGCCCGACCAGGAAGACCGATATCTCCTTTGTCACCTTGTCTGCCTGTAATGTTCTAAGTTAGTGACAACATTTGTGCAAATACTGGCAGAAAGTACCTGGTACGCCATTAGAGCCTGGTTCACCATCATTACCATCAACACCATCACTACCATCTTCACCCTTGGGCCCTGGTTGTCCGCGATCACCTCTATTACCTTTTGGGCCTCTTTCACCTGATCTGCCCCTGTCACCCCGATCGCCTTGTTCACCTTGACAACGCTTTGTAAGAATTTTGACGTGAAGTAAAATTTTTGGATACCTTGAATGGGTTTTTGTTCCAATAAGTTCTCTGGAATTGAGTCCCCCTTTTCACCCTTCATTCCATCGTAACCACTTGGTCCAGTGTCACCTTTCTCGCCTGTTAATCCATTGCGACCAGGCATTCCATCCATACCAGGGCTTCCTGTGAGTCCTCGTAAACCAATATCACCTACATTTGTGATTGAATTATTAAAAAAGCTTTAAACATGACAACAAAAGTCGACTTGACGACGGAAATACCTTTTGGACCTCGTGAACCAGGGTTTCCATCTCTTCCACTTAGACCATCCTTTCCCCTGGGTCCAGGTTGACCATCTGCACCATCTTGTCCAGGCATACCAGAAAGTCCTTGTGGACCAGGTCCTCCAGGAGATCCATCATTTCCTGGCTCTCCAGTTAGCCCAGGCTCTCCCTTGACCTCGATTCCATTCTCGCCAGGTGAGCCTCTAGGGCCAGTTGGTCCACGAGAACCTTCAAAAGTTGACTGATTGCAGTTACAGTCAACTTGTAGCCATAAATATCACCTTTAAATCCAATTCTCCCGCTTTCTCCTTTTTTGCCTGCAGGGCCAGCGATAGATTTACCAGGTTCGCCCTTTTGACCTAAAGGTCCTGGTAGACCAGAAAAGCCCTGTGCCCCTGTAGAAGGTAATTGTCAGGAAAGACATCTTAAAAAAGTTGTTTAATTACCTTCTCGACCAGAGTCACCTACAGCACCCGGTAAGCCTGGTGGACCAGGACGTCCAGGTAATCCCATCTGTCCATTTGCTCCAGGCTCTCCTTTTTCTCCAGGTTTTCCATTTTTACCGCGTTTCCCAGGGTATCCTTTACCATCTCTACCCTGCATTACAACCGCTGCTAGTTACAAAACTATTTTACGACCCAACAAACTTACAGATAGTCCAGGCATTCCTTTTGAGCCGTCAATACCAGGCTCACCAGGGGGACCTCGACGTCCCTGGGGACCAGTCAAACCATCAGACCCAGGACTACCCTTTTTACCAGGTGATCCCTTAATACCTCGTCCAGGACGACCAGGGAACCCACGGTTACCCTTCATACCAGATAACCCATCAAGTCCAGATTCGCCTTTGTCACCTAGCCAATAATTATCATCAAATATCAGATTTCAGTTTATAAATTTAGATTTACCTTTTCTTCCTTCTTGTCCGGGTGGTCCATCAGCACCATCACGTCCCGGGTTACCCTTTGGACCATCTGGTCCCTTAGCTCCGACTGCAGTGGCAGGCTCACCTTTTTTACCTTTGATGCAGAATCAATTAAAACAAGCTTTAAAATCAGACTGCGAGCTACTTACCAATTGGTCCGCGAACTCCGGGTTCACCAGGTTGCCCTCTCGCCCCTTGTTCACCCTTTAATCCTGGAGCACCTTTAATGGACTTTCCATCTAATCCTGGCATTCCCGGACTTCCAGGGCGACCAATAATCCCAGTTAGACCTATAGGTCCTTCTTCTCCCTTGCTACCAGGTTGTCCTTGAGAACCTTTTTCACCTGGCCTTCCATCCCTAGCAAACAATTTGAAATGTTTTGTAAATAACTATTTAGTTTCAAAGTTACCTTCCAGCAGCACCAGGAGCTCCAGCTTCTCCTGGCTCTCCTTGAGGACCTGAGAAACCTAAAGACAAGTTTGGTAAACATCGAGTAAAAAAAGTGGAGACATTACCTTTCTCCCCTATAATTTCTTGATAAAGCAGTTCCCCTTTATTTCCTTTTTCGCCAATAGACCCTGACTGACCTGGTTGACCAGGATCACCCTGGAAATAGATAAACAACAATAACTAAAATTTATTTACTCATTTACCATTCAACACTTACAGCTTCTCCTGGATACCCAGAAAAGCCTATAAAGCCTTTTAGGCCCATTTCGCCCTTTTCACCACGCTCTCCCATATCACCAGGAGTTCCAGATATTCCTTGCATACCTTTTTGACCAGGTTCACCTTTTGGACCGATAGGACATGCCCCACATTCATCACCCTTCGGGCCCCGAGGTCCTCTTCGACCTGATTTATTTTGAAGTTAGAAAAAGTGAAAATCAATTTTAACAATACCTTCTCTTCCATCAATTCCAGGTTCTCCACGAGACCCTTGCGGACCAGGAGGACCATCTGACCCAACTGTGACATTTCTGTCTATTCTAGCATCTCTCCCTGGTTCACCCTTTCTACCGGGAGTTCCTGGTCGACCAGAAGCACCAGTTAGGCCCCTGAGACCTGGCTCTCCAGGAGATCCAATTCCCATTTTCCCTTTTTCTCCTGGGACACCTTTTTCTCCGGGGGGACCACGGTCACCATCCAAACCAAATCCACCTATGAATTTAGCAAAATTTTATTTTTTGAACTTCAATGATTAAATTAATTTTTCTAAATTTTGAGATCATCTAACTTACCCATACTCCCCTTTTCTCCGTCAACTCCGGGAGGACCGGGAAATCCTCGTCCAGGGTTACCTTTTGGACCTTGAGATCCGTGCTTTCCTGGATTTCCTGGTAATCCCCTTAACCCGTTCTGACCAGGCTCCCCTGAAGGACCAGTCAACCCAGTCACTCCAGGGCTTCCTGGGCGTCCAGGTGAACCTTTTGGCCCAATCATTCCCTTAGTGCCCTACAAACACAGAAAAGTTAATGATTGTAAGTTTAAGCTTAAATACAAAAATAGAAACTGTTTAAAACCCAATTTGAAAAAGAAATTATTTGTTTAGAAAATTGTAGAAAAATCAAAGTTCTACAAGCTTACTGGTATGCCTGAGTCACCAGGTTGCCCTTGTAGACCCCTTTCTCCTTTATTTCCTTTTACTCCGTTACGACCTGGGATTCCAGATGCTCCGGTGTTCCCCTTTTCACCCTAATTATGTGAAAGATTTTTGAAATTTGAACATGGCTGTAGCAAATCATGACTTACATCCATTCCGTTGATACCAGGAATACCAGGTTTGCCAATTTTCGTTCCCTAAGGTTTTATAACATTTTGTAAAATATTTGACGGGTAGATTGATCTTAAGTGCTTACCTGCGGTCCAGGAGGTCCCATCTCTCCCTTGTCACCCCTTGGGCCAATCAGACCTTTCTCACCCTGTCACAAATACCAAATTTTTTTAACTCTTTTTTCTTTAATTGTAGTGATAGTAAATACCTTCATTCCATCAAGACCAGTTTTTCCTTTAGAACCAGGTTTTCCTCTATCTCCCTGCATATAAAAACAGATAGTATTTTTTTCTTTATTTAAGCATCAAGCAACTATTTGATGATTTACAAGATTAGTTTCAACAAAAATTAAGAAACTATTTACCGGTTCTCCTGGCTCGCCTTTATTCTGTAAATAGAATAAATAATCAAACTTGTTTGAAAAAAATTTTAAATTTGACATTTAAAGAACAATTTATAAAATCTATTTCAAAATAAACTTGTGTTGATTGAAACAAACCCTCAGCTAAAAAGAAGCATCATTGCATCTTGATAACGTTGATCAATATTTGCATCACGTCGTAAAATCTATCTTTTATGACAACTTGTTACTTACTTCTTCACAGGCTGTTTGCTCGGTGTAAGGATCTCCCACAGTATCACCTCTCTCACCCTTGTTTCCCTGATAAGGTATAACAGGCTCTTTATAATAACTTGCGCAACTATTGTTGTTCTCAATAACTGAATGTTTGTACTCAGTAGACCCTTGGTTTCACGAAACCCTTATAAGACCCTCTTAGGATTTTGATTTTTTTGGAAGTCTATATTTTGATGAGTAAAATCAGCAAGGCTAAAAGCAGAAGCAATAGTTGCAAAAGCAGAAAGCTAATTGATGTTGCAATGATTGTACTATTGGATCATTAAAGATCAAAGTGAAGTGATTTCTGGTGCTTCTGTAGAACAGTAGAAGAAATAAACACGTACTACTATCGCGTCAGTACTTCCAATTTGTGAACCAACACCGCCAACACTTCCTAATGCGTTTCCCGGTTCGCCTCTTTCACCCTTCAAGCGATAAGCCATGCAGAATAAAAAGTGTTGATTACTTTACAATTACTCAGTAATCTTTATTTATTCATTAAATTACCCTAAACTGTGCAGCCTCATTTAAATCAAGCATGAATTCATGTCACACATAAATAAGAAATACGGAAACAACCTACAGTTTTCGTATTTCATTTCACCTGCATGCAAACAGACTTAGCAATACCATGAGCGCTGCAGAAGCTTGCACAGTAATTTTCATAGATGGTACACAGGCAGGTGAATATTAACACACATTCATTAAAAGACAAATAATTATAAACAAGCAAAACATGTGGTCATCACTGATATACATTCCATGTGATTTAAATACACTTATAAGATAATCTACGATTAGACTAGTTGTAATGATTATTCAACTTTTGTAGATAATCATTGATTCGAATTATGAAAAGAAACTTTGAATAATTACAAATTATGCAAACATAAATTTGATTGGTTGGTGATCGAAATACATGCTTCAATAATTGAAATAAGGAATTGTTCCAAATCAGTGAAAAGACAAACATTTTCGTGGTACTAGTGGTGAATACTCTAGAACAGGTAAAAGCATAAAATTTAATAGCATAAATGGATACATAAAAGCAAAGTCAAGCGCTAAATGCAAGCTGGATCTTATGATTATTATCATCTACCGGTGGAAAGTTTACCATTTTCAATGAATAAGTTTGAGCAATTTTAGTCTTGCTTGCTTGTGTTTTTTACATAAAGATTGTTGAAACTGAAAAATATTGTATTGAGTAACGATCTATTAGTAAGGTTGGGGTCCTTCTACTGGAGTTACAAACATTCAATTAATGAAACAAACAGATACACTTAGCACATCAAATATTCTTTATGAGTATATTAATATTTAAGACTACTTACTACTTCCACTAGTTAAGCTAATAACGAAATTAATAATAAAGAATAAAAAAAAATTATTTAATTAAATTGAAAGTTTGTTAGTTATAAAGTATTAGATAAATATTTAACTACAACAGAATAAATATTTTTTTATATCTTTGTTATGGTTGTAAACTTTATTTATAATTTATTTAAAACTATAAAATTAAATATCATTTCAGAGCTATAAACAAAATATTTATAAAAGAATAATATATTATTTTAAAATATATATATAAATAATAACTTAGATAATATTTTTACAATACAAATGTTTTATTTTAAACAATAAATCATATTATTAAACCATAATTGTTAAAATGAATAATTTCACTGAATTGAAAACACACCTTTTGTCCTATAGTACCCGTTGTGGTTTGACCAGGTGGGCCCTAAAATAGTTACAATTTCGAATGTTAAAAATGAATAGAAATCTTAATCAAGTTTGGAATTCAGTTTAGATGCAGAGACTCACAGTATTTCCTTTAATTCCTGGCTCTCCAGGTGGACCCTAAAAGCAACAGGCATTTTTAATCAAAGGTAAACAATCTTTGAAACTTTAAAAGTTGGAAAGGACTTGCAAAAACTTTATATTCCCTGAATACTTACTGGGGGGCCCATACGTCCACGGGGACCTTGCGGACCAGTATCCCCTTTTTCGCCATCTCTTCCCTGAAATCAATTTGAAAATTTAATAACATGAAATAAATATTTTCAACAAAGATGGTGTTACCGGATTTCCAGAGAAGCCCTGTTCGCCTGGTTGTCCTTTGGTGCCGGGGACTCTGTTAATAATATCTCCTCTTTCACCCTGTTAAGTAGTTCTTGTTAATATACGTGAATACGTCTGATGAATGATTTAAACAACCTTTTGGCCTTTTACACCATCTCTTCCAGAAATTCCAACCTTTCCAGGAAAACCAGACGGCCCCATCGGACCTGTATCTCCCTATTGATAAAACAAATTAATCAAATTTTACACAAAAAAAGACTTTACGCTCTATCAGTAAAGATCACATGGTTAAGATCAGCAGATAATATTCAGATACAAGAGACTCACTTTTGATCCGTTACATCCTGGAATACCTTGAGGACCTTCAGGACCTGGGTATCCAGGTATACCCTGAATAACAGAAGACATTGCTAATTATTTTCTGATTACTCATTAACATCTTTTTTGTACTTACTGGATTTCCGGGATAACCTGGGTTGCCAGCATAACCTTGAGGTCCCTAAATTTAATTTTTAATTTAAACCATGGAATTTAAACTATATTTTGATAATCTTATAACTCACTCTGGAACCTTTATCTCCCTGTTCGCCGTCTTTTCCGTTTAAACCCTATTAAAATTGATATTAAAGATATTTGAAATTACAAATTTCACAAAAATAAGCACGGATGAAACTTACTGGAAAGCCTCTGACACCTGAGGGGCCCTCGGGTCCTTGGTAACCAGGAGGCCCTGCAGCCCCCTCGATCCCACGAAATCCGCGTTCTCCCTGTGATGAATTAACTTTGTGACGTCATTGTTTACAACTTTAAAAATTGGTTAATAAATTCACAAAACAAACCCGTTCGCCTTTGGTAGCATTGCAGTAGAACACATTTCTGTTACAAGCACTTGTCCTAGAATATCGCTAAAAAATATTTCTGTTAAGCAAATTGTTTTTCCAAAACCAAAAAATTAATAAAATTATCCGAAAACTAACCTAGCGTTTTACTATATTATGAATAATTATGAATAAATTCAAGCAAAGTTATAGACACATTTGACAAAGTTTACCGATTTCTTTTTATTTCACAAAATGAGAAAAACTTTCGGATTTAGACAACTATCGACTCAGCCAGCGCCGCGAATTTATTCAAAGAAAAGCTGATTAACTATCATAAAAATCATAAAACAGAAAATCAATTTAAGAACAAAGAATAGAATAAAGAAATTGCTTTTATTGTAAGTTTAACATTTTGTGTGTTTTGATTCTTAAGTTTATAACAATATCTTTAAAGAAATTTGACAAATGTAAACAGATGTATTTTATTATTTTGATATAAAAGAACCACACTATTGTTCTTATATTGTTGTAAATATCTGTATAACATAAAAACAAATCAAAATATATATCAAATAGGTTACCTTTGCTTCTGTTGCAGCTATAGAAAACAGTAAGACCGCGGTGATAAAAATTCTTGCAGTCTCCATGTTAAAGGTACACTCTTGGTACCAAAAACTTAGTGAAAATACAAATTTGTGCGCAAAGAGTCGACTTAAGGTCGGAGACTGTTTTTCCTAAGCCTAAAACCAACAATAACAATTCCTTGAATAAAAAAAAAAGATCAGCTCGTTAAAAATAGCTTGGCGAGAAAAAAGTTATCGAAAGTCTGCAGACAAGAGCTTTCTGACTCGATGCGGCTTCAATGAAACGTTAACTTCGAATGTGAACGCCTGGTAAATGAGCTGCCAGCCGATTAAAGTTTTACTGAAAGAATAAAAAGGAAACGACTCCGAGAAAGGCTTGGTGCGGCTCATACTGCCTTTTTCTTTTTCTGAGTTCAGATAAAAAAGAAACAGTCGGACGAAGAGCAAACGATAAAATAAAAGCGATCGAAAGAGGAAATTATTCTCTAGCCTTGAGGCGGAGTTTTCCTCCTAAATAATGTGAAACTAATCAAGAAAATGCGTTCATAAATTGGGCGTAGTTTTAGTTGAAATTCATTACGAAAAGTTCAGGAAAAACATTTTTGACAGTGAACCTGTGAAGTAGCAAGATTTCATTATTCGACCTTCAAATTTTTGCTTTGCTAAACTGTATTTTAAAATATCATATGCGATAAAAGTTGAAACGGGAAAATACTTAACATAATAAAAGCAAATAGATAACTCAAAAACCCCTCTCGTAAACTAGTCCTGTAAATGACTATTTGGTCGCTAAGGTATTTTCTTAAAATTTGCTTTATAGTCACATAGCAATGAACAAAGTAATGTTACCAGAACAACATTTGCGTACAATAGTCGCCAGTGAAGAAAGCTCATAAGCTTGTAGACGGAATTTTTACTGTCGCTATTAAACCGGAAACCAACTTATGAAGTTTATCAACGGAGAAACTGAACCTTCAGCGGCTATGCAAAAAAGCCCAAGTAGGCCTAAACCATCGGATGGTCGGGTTTAAAATGGTTGGTGGGCGCGGCTCAGTAGGTTTCCTGCAGAAATATCTGCTATTAACTTCCTACAAATTCTAAGGGTTTTTAGACTTGATTTTTGTATACGAGTATATTTCAAAAGCATTTGTTTTGAACAATAAAAGAAAAATTAATCCCAACATAGTGAATAATATCAATTGTTAGTCGGTCATTAGTTGTAAGCGCTTAAAAGATACTACAAGCAACTTTTCATCTTTCAAGACTTCATAGTAATATAGATTATGGTAGATTTGCAAGTAAGTTATATCTAAAGGTGTTAAAGTTAATCTCTAATCTGTTTTCAATTACACTTTTTCTTATCAAAGACTCACACTACCTTATATGGTCATTTGTAAACTTTGAGCTCGCAACAAAGATATTGACGGTGACAAATTGAGAGATAACTTCATCACGTAACTAGTCAAAAAGAATCGCCTGAGGTTAAATAAGAGCAGTTTGAGTCATGTTAGATATTCAGCCAGACACGACTGCTAGTTTGTAACTCTACTGAAAAGATCCCACGTGTTAGAGTCTACGCAAAACATTGTGATTAAAGTTTTGGCAACTGATGACATTATTGTTAGTAAAGACAGAAAACAGTGAACACGACTTCAATCGAATCAGCTCATACAACAACTACTTTCTCTCTCTTCGTTTGCAAACCAACATTTCTTTATCTACGTCAAGTGAGAAAAGTGATCTGACTTTTGTAGAAAAAAACTCAGTTTTGTGAATAATTTTTCAATTGTTGTGCAAAGTCTCATTTGCTTTTACAAGCTAAATAATCGGAATGAAATCTAGTAAATTAAATACAACTGTTGAAACGTTTATATTCCCTTACATGGCGCGATAAAGTTTGATCTGATTAAAATCAGGAGCACTGTATCTAATGACCATATATGGAATTAGTTTCTAACTGCCTTGTCATAAGATAGAATGAATGATTTACAAACAAAAATACGATTGAGTTTCTTATATTAAATATTTATCAGATTAAATCTTGATTGAAACTCAGTGAAGCCACTGATACAGTTCAAAAGATAAATTGATAAAATCAGAATGAATGATTTTATATCAGAGCAGTTTATTATTGAATATAGATTTTAAGTTTTTGTATTTATTACAAAATATTCATTAAACTTACATGATACATTGAATTACTTGAACAACAAATTATCTTTGTTCACCAACAAAACAACTTTTTCACCAACGATTAGTTTCATTCTTTCTTTAACCAAATCCGTTTGTTCCTTAAGTTTGTTTTTACTTAAGTAAATTGATCAAGAAACAATCTGGTACAGGTTGTTTGTTGTAGAATAAATATTTACTCACAAAAATTTAATATTTATCGGAAATTTTAAAGTTTTCATTCTGATAGAAAAAGTCGTGATATACGTTGCTCTGGTTTTAAAGATAATAGATAATTTGAAGCTTTGGTAATTTTCATAGTTACAAACATGAAAATACAATTATACAAACAAAGTGACCATAGCTCTTTTAACTGTCAACCAAAGAACCTATGTAACTTTCAACACATAGCTATTTCTGTGAGATAACTTGAGATTAGAAAATTATCGGCTTATTTATGTTCGATTCTTGACTCCTTAGCAATTAAGCATGATTTACTTGGCAGTAAAATGGTTTGAAATACAAGGAACAGAAAATATCACATGACTCTAAACATTGATATTAGGCTTAATAAAAATGTAGTTTTATTTTCATAAAAAACTTTAAGATGTGAAGTAAAGATGATATTTAACAAAAAGTTTTTTTTATAATTAAAGCCAATTTAGAAAAATATACTTTTGTACATTAGCTGTTTACTGACAGGTTAGAGTTTAAAGGCAAAAACCGTACTCAGCAGAGCTTTTAATAAGAGATCATTAAAATATTTCTTATGTTCATCATTTACAATGGATTTTTAAAATTGTTTCAAGGCAATTAAACAATATAAAATTGTTTTTTTCTTATTCTTTTATGAACTCATTTTGAGTTTTTTATACAAGAATGATTGAATAGTTTATAGAATTCGTTCACGGCTTTTAATTTTTTGAAATTAAGTTTACAGCCTTATCCCTAAGTTTGCTTCAATAAAGTTTAATTAACGAATTAATCAACTGTTATCGTGAATAGTTCTTCATCTTCAATTTGTTCTCTTGTAATACATTTTCGAAGTATCAAATGAAAAAAACATCTTTATAAAGTAGGAACAAAATAAATTAAAAACTGCGTAGTTAAGTTTACATCAAGAAACATTAAGCTTGATTATTCAGTCATTAGATTTAATTACTAACATTAGATAACAAAATAAAGTCAATCTTGTAGACTCCTATAAATTACTTTTCAAATTCTCTAAACAAAGTCTTGAGTTACAAAAATCACCGCATACATTGGAAATAGGTGAACATAGAGCAAATTATGATTAACAAATATCTTATTTTAATCCAGTGTTGTTTTTTGTAGGTCATAGTTGATACTTTTACAACTAGAATTACCTTTACCTTAGGAATGCATTGTAGATAATTAAATCAATTTTCTTTGAAAAAATGTTCTTAATTGAAAAGCTATTGTTTTCTCTTCCAATTTAATTATTTCAAACTTGATTTATTTTCCAAATATTTTAGATTTGTCATGCTGTGCATCAGGCAAAGCCAGTAAAACATTGCTGAATATCTTTAACAATACTTGCAGAAATAAAAGATTATACTCACCGAGAAAAGGACTATTTATGTAAATACTCATTTGCACCATACAATAAGGTGCACATAGTAAAGAAACTATTTAATTAAGTCGTAGTTATGTTCAAATAAGTAATCTTGCAATTTAACAGCGCTATTATTAGCTTATTGAAGTCCTTGTTATTACTTCTGGCACACATTTTAAATCTTATTATTCCTTGGTAGATCCTTTTACATTATTTTAATCGTTTTAGACAACTTATTAATTGTTTGTTAATCTTAACTGCTCAGCATCTTTTGATAAGAATTCAAAAATAATCAATAGTTTGATAATAAGATGCAAAATAAATAACTTTATCGCTGAGCAAGCAATCCGAATCAAACAGTGAAAATTTTTAGTAATTTTAATTTTTAATAAAAATTTGTAATTGATCTAATTAATTACTAATCTATAAGTTCATTTACTGACTGACAAATTAAATTTATGCCGTAAACTTATTATAAATGAGATTGTTTTTTAAGAATTTGTAGATAAAATTGTCTCTTATCTTTCTAGAAATATAAGTGAAAACTTTCAATAATTTTCAATAAAAACTAAAGTTTTATAAATCTGTTGAAAAAAATCGGTGAGGTGATTTTGTTTTTGAGTGCTTAGAACTATATGTAAGACAGCATTACTTAAACCAAGTTACTTGAATCAGTAGTTTCAATACTTTTTTCGATTGTAAACCTTCAATTTTACATTTTCGGTTCAGTATTACGGGCAACAGCATGTATGCCTACATCAATCATTTTATTTCACTTTCCATAGTCTTTCAGCTTAAGATAATTTAAATTTATTGAACCATTGTAAGTTGATGTTTTCTACTTACAAAATCGTTAAGTATTTTAACGCGGTTATGTAAAACAGTTTTATTAGCGCATCGACTATTCAACCTATTGAAAAAATAAAAATTAACAACTCATGAAAAAGCTTATCTATGCTTCAATTCTTTTCAATTAAAAGACTGAATAGATAACCACATTGAGCTTGTTTTATGAGAATTTGATTTTCTTTGTAATATGGAAATAGAAACCAATAACAATATTTGTTCGACTTGACCTTGTCTGCTCTGATATTTACATATCGATATTTGTTAAAACAGTCCAACATGAAGAAGAAAGTAAGATTTGGCGAAGAGAGTCTGATTATCTGCAATGAGAAAGGAAGTAGTAGATGTCTGGATAATTTCTTCCTATTCCTATGAGACTTTCGGCACACAAATTTTACGAGTTTGTCTGATGTTATTATTAATCACTAAATGGAAATTGCTTACAGGTGAAACAACCATGTCTCTTTCTGAATAAGCTCCGCTTTTATATTTGAACAAAAACATGAAGCTTTTGGAATGGTACTTTATGCATAGACATCTGAATAAAAAAAAAAACTTTTGTTAAAAATATGATGCCCTATAATTAGTCTTTTGTTCTTTATATAAATTGTTTTTTAAAATTTAGGATTTTTCTTAATGAACTCTATGAACTAGTTCTGCAGCAACCACAACATTTTTACTTGATATATCTTATATTAATTATATGATGTTAAATTTCATTTGAAAAATACTTCCTTGCTTCAAAAAAAGACTTCAAAAGCCCAAAGATATTTTGAAATATGTACTACATAACACTTTTAGTACCAAAAAATATTTTAGATAAAGGTTGGATTAGGTTGCCAGGATTAGGGCTTATTGTTTTACATTTTAGTTTTATACAAGCCTAAAAACGTATACTTATTTTCAAATAATATGCAAGAAACTTCATTATCTAAAAAGAGAAAGAAAAATGTACGTCAAAAATAACTTTGATGCGTGTGAATGAGATTTAATCCGTTTATCATACAAATTAGGTGATACCAAACCATTCTAATAATTTTTCAACCTTTGCAATCACGTTTATTTACACTGTTTACGTTTTGTTGCTAAATTTATTAAATTTTCATCGTCATATGGAAAAAGGTGCTGGAATAAGCCAAAATAACGTTTGATCTTTCTAACTAGCACTTTAATGAAGTGTGTCAATATGGAAGCACAATAAAAACTTTAGTTTAAAGCGTAAAACTCTTCACCACCAAAATCAAGTTTTGAAAAGTATCTACTTGTGCATAATGGTCAAAACTGCTTAGAATTTGTCTGTTTCTAGCTGTATATGATCAAGCGCTTGCATAAATCACATTGTATCTTACTATAAAGATTAAAAATAATCATTTTATAATTTTTTGGGGTTGCGTAAAACACTTTTAATATAGAATTTATTTAATTTACAAAATTTTTTTTAGAATTTACAACCAAGTTTTATATTACATTTTATGTTAAGTCACACAATCCTTTTAAGTTTTCAAATAAATTCGATTGTTTGCTGAACTTTCTACCAAAACAAAGTAATAGTTAATATTTGATATATTAAATTTACTTTTCTTTTATTTAGTAAATGTCAAAACTGTTTATTTTACTTTTTAGATAAAATCTATGAACTATAAAACAATCTTACAATTGATACAATGAAATATTAAATTTCTGAACATAAGTTAAAGATATAACTTTACGTTTACTAAGCTAATTATACTGAATCAAATTCAATTTACTGTAAATTTTCAACTTTATAAGACATACTGCAAATACCAGTCATAAAATCTCATTTTAAAAATAAATCTTTGTTGTCTAAAAATCATCTGATAAATTTTTTTTGATGATTCTTGCGCTAAAATTCTTCTTTAAAAATGTTAATTTTCTATAAATGAAGATTTTCAATTTGATTAATTTTAAATTTGCAGAATTAAAAATATTCTAAGACAACTTTGAAATAAAAAAAATCTCAATTTTTTATTGGTAGCCCTTTGATTTCCAACTTATCATTTTGTATAGGATTTGTTGTTTATAAATAGTTACAATTAATAAATAAATACAAAAATAAACTTTGGTGACACTCTTAATATGAGTTTGTATATTGATCTTTATTTTTAATCAAACTATACAGTTTACAGTTCTTTGAAAGTTTACAAGCATTGGGTGGTTGATATTTGTTCAAAAATATAGAATATGTATAGAACATGACCCTTTTTGTTTAAGTAAAACTTTGTATTTTGAAAAATAAACCTTTCATATCTTTTTTATATTTTGGAAGTTATTTTACTAAGAGCTATTGTTTTATTACAATTCGATAATTTTAAATTTTCGTGATATACGTTAAAGTAAATGCTTTATTTACTCAACCGTTTTCATGAATCAAATCAATCTTGTTTTGTTTTTCATTACAAAACTTTATGATAAAGCAAATTTATGTAGCTTTAACTTATCAAACAAAGTTTAGATCACACAATAGTATAATCTCAGATTAAATTCTTTTCTGTGTTACCCCAACATAAATCAAAAATGCATCGTTATTATATTATTAAGTTTTTTAACAGCTTTTAGGTTAAATTTTTGACTGAGTTAAAATCTGAGTGACAGATATAGTCTACAAAAGAAACAATACCAACCAAAGTTCATTGGGCAAACCTACAAAATAAACAGCAATCAATAAGTTTTAGTATGTCACAAATTTAGTTGATGTTGTAATTTCAAGGTTTTAGTAATTTTACATCATAAATGTTTATAGTGTTTAAAGTATGAAACAGCTTCATGGAGTAATTTTACGTAGGATGATAACAATAAAAGTTCAACAAGTGAAATTTATTAATCTAAATAGAAACAAACTTTTAACTACTTACTTAAAGCAATTTGAAAAACAAACTGCTTCAAGCTTTAAAAAAAATTGATCATGCTTTATAATGATATAAAATGCAAACCAGAGTTTTTAAATAACAAAAAACTAAGTGATGTAAGGTTTGATAAGAGTATGTTGATCTGATAAAAAGCAACTTGGCTGCTTCAATTATTTATTTCCAAATTTGTTTTAACGTCTCAGACACCAGCCAGACGTCATCAAAAAATTTATTAATCAGTAGCATCATACGATTAAACTGTCTCTATTTATCCAAGATAATATGATTTAATATTTTGTCGCTTACTGTATCAAATTGGTTTTTATGTCATTTATTAAAAATGAATTTTGAAAAGAATTTGAAATTATTCCAAAAGTTTCTCACTGTAGATCTTGGGACCAACTCTTTCACAACTTTATCAAGTAAATATTCGATTGCTTTTGTTGAGAGATTTGAGTGTCAAGCGGTTATTCTGCCCTTTCTCTATTCTCTCTGCAATTTACAGTCGTTTCGAAACGCCAAAAACACGGTTTCCTGCTCAGTCTAACTGGCTTGGTCAACTTTAAGCATTACTAGGATCAAAAGCTTGAGATTATTTTGTCTCTCAATTAAATTATTGACAACATTTTCAAATCTAAATTCAGTTTTGTTTATCAAATTAAAGTATAAATAGATAATAAGGTTTTCACAAATAGTTGAACCAAACAAAAATTAAGTCTTCAGGAATTTTATCTGTAAGGCAAATGATTACTTCATTACATCATACAATATTCACAAATATTTATATAAAAATGTTGAATAAAGACGATTTTAATAAAGATTGCTTCAAATAGATAGAATTTTTTATATTTTGCTGTTGGTACAGCTGATTACAGGTTAATGAATTTTATTGTTTAGAGAAGATTAGCGGCCACTCATTAAGTTTTAAAATTTCAGAAGTTAATCTGATATTATACTTTGGCACCTGTATTAAGTTAATTACCATCTTATCAAGGTTAAGGTGATGGTTGGCACCTAGTTTTGATGCATATTTAAATTCAAAAATAATATTCAGACAAAGGAAAATGTTAAATTACTTTATAAAGTTAATTTTAACTCTACAAAAAATCGATTTATAATAACGATTGAACTATAAATTGAAGCTGCCTACATTATAAATATTTAAATGTATATAAATAATATATATATATATATATAAATTAATATATAGATAAATTTGTAAATATTATATTTGAACATTGTTTTCTATTCAAACAAAAATGAAAACTAAATCATTTTAACTTCCCAAAAATTATAAGAAGTTTTGACAAGAATTACAAAGTACAATTATCAAGAAAACACTCATGTTCATATGCTAACTTTCATTTCGAAACTTTCAAACAGTATTCTTTTTTGGTTATCATCTGCTAGAAACAATGAAGATAACATATGTGATAAGCAAAATCACTGATGATGAAATATCAAAAATTAACTTAGGTTTGAGTGTTCGAAAAACTAAGTCTATATTAACAGTTTCGAAAATATCAAACTTCATACCTATCAATTACATATGACTCCTAAAAAACCACCGTAAAACCCAAACTATTTGAATTTGCATGAAAGTTTGTTTTTTGTAAAAACTAGAGCCTGATAAAAATTTTTTTTTAGTAATATCACCGGGTGCAAAATAAAATAATCAACAACTAATTAGTTTTGTGGTTTTATTAATCCGCCGATAATTATTGAAACATAATAATACAATTCTAATAGTGACAGTAGCTAACCAACTAACTTCTGAAATGTCAATGTTTAGTTGTTATTTGCTAGGAACGCAAAGAGACGAAATGCTCGTATGTTTGTGAGCTAAACTTAAATCCGTTTCCTGTGGTTATAATTTATAACAACATTTTTTTTATAATTTTCGCGAAAAAAAATATTTTTGTTTATCTAAAAATTATGATTAAGCCTAAAATCTGATTGTATTCCTTTTTTAACAGATATGTTATCTATTTTAGTAACAAAATAATAATAAATCAAAATTTATGTAAATGCGTTGTACTTTGCATTGTACAATCAGAAAATATTTTAATGAAGTATCTCATTTACTAAAAAATAAAAGTAGGGTTACCAATTGTTGTTTTAAGAATTGTAAAGTGCTTAAAAAAACACTTAATCAAAAATAACTATAAATAATTTTTAGTAGATTTAAATAGTTTATAGATTCTACTTGAAAAACAAGTTAAGATTAAATTAATTATTGAATTTCCAGACACTGATGTCATCCTTGTTAAGTTTGGTTTATCTATTGCTTCAAGCAACAGATAAAGACTATAGCTCAAGCTTGCTAACTTTGTAGTTTAACATTTTCTAATAACTTTTCATTTGCTAGAAAAGAAAATATAAAATCTTGTAAAGAAAATTTGATAAATTTTTGATATGTATAAAATAAGATTTTAGTAATCAAACTATAAACTTTTAGTGATAAATATAAACTAACTCTGAGAGACAATTGTCACAATTGATTTTTTTAAATTTCAGCATTGAAAGGACAATGTAGGTAAAAAAAAACGTTATTTTAATTCTTTAAACTAATAAGATCGACAAAGAACTATTTAACTTTAATTAATAACAGTTTGGTGGATTTTTCATTTTCAAACTAATTTACATTGTTCTGTTGCCAAATGATTAAAATTCCCACCATGATTTATTTGTTCAATTACTTAATTAAATTTCTTGATTTCTTGATAGTTATTACCTCAATACTTTTTATGTACTTCATACAATTCGTGAATAACTTCAGTCAATAATGAAAACTATATTTTGAATTTTTGAAAACCTGTAATACAAAATTTTATAGTTTTGTAATTTTATTCTATAGTATTCCAAAAATTGTTTAGGTTTTATAGACCTTTATAAACTTTAAATCATTTATACAAAAAAATTAATCTTATAAATTGATATAACTGATTGCAAGTTTTAAAGCTTTATGCATTAACCAATTAAACCTCATATTAAGCTAATTAGTAGCGACAATAAGATGAAGCTAAAATTAAAATAAGCCATAAAACTAAATTAGTCTGTAATTAACTTAGAGCCACTGTAAGGGAAATAGTAATTACAACTTTTATAATTTAGTATGATTTTTTAAAGACTTAACATAAATGATCTATTTGTACAAACTGATTTAGAACAGTTAAAAAGGCCCAAGCACAGCATAAAATATTTAATCGTTCCTAGTTATTGTTTGTTTTATGATTAAGAACTTGGTTACTAAGTTAATAATGATTTAATGATTAAGTACTCTCTACTGACTTATTCTATTGGCTTCTAAGTACTAAGATGTGGACATTTTTTATTTACAAAAGAACAAGTTTTGTCACTTACACTGATGAATTTGTAAAAAAGAACTTTTTTTGTAAAAAGCTATATTTTACATGATTGTTGATATTACTAATCGAGGTTTATGAGAGTTTTGTTAAAAAAATTCTATTTAGCTTACACAAACTGTTAATAGTTTTTTTCTAGAATACTGTTATTGTTTAAAAACGATTCACACATTTGACTTGGCCTAAACCAACATAAATTTTCTAAAGACCTTTTAAAATTAAGATTTCAAACCTTAAAACTTTTTTTAGTAATATTTTTCAAGATGGTAATGAGTTGTAGTCTCATAAAGCTGTCTGAGTTGCTTCTATTAAGTTAAATTCTACTTTTTGTTCTAAAATGCGCTCATGCATAACTGAGATTAGATAACTCACATTTTTTAGCTTGTAATGTTTTTATCACAGCAGAACTTATAAAAAGCTTTTTATACCAATATCCGCTTGAATTTAAGCAGTTATTTTTATTAAAATTCTTTTCGTAGTTAGGTTTTTCTAAAAAATAAATTCATCTTTGAGTTAACAGAAATTTTGCAGAGACAATTAAGAATACAAACCTCAATATTTAGATCTTAGTAAAATCAGGATATTAATCTAACTACATATTTATTTGTAAATCATAAATTGCTTAAAAGGTCGACCTTTAATACTTTTAAAGTTAAAGGTTTTTTCCCTCAAAATTTTGCTACTTAGAATTTTGTTTTTGATTATTTTTCCTTCTATTTGATTCATGAACCATTAAACCTTTATTCTTTTGTAGCTATTCCATCAAGATAATCTCAAAGGAAATTTTTACAACTTATGTTTTATTGTATATTTTTAGAATTTGAAAAATTTTATTGATAGGTTTAACTGTGTTTCAAACTGATAAGCTACAGAGATGATGTAATCCTGTCTTTGATTTTGACTGAAGCTTTCTTATTGCTCAGCGTTTTGCTTCAGTTTTCAAAATAAACCTTTATAAAACTGAAATTAATTTTTTTGAAGTACGCTGTTAATATTAAAGTTTCAAATATATACATATTCATTACTCAAAGTATGAAACATATTATACAAAGTATAAATTGTATCTATAAATAAAGTTCAAAATAATGTTAAAAACGACTTTCTTTAAGATGATAAAAGTAAATAGATGCTACCACCCTTAGTTTGTTTTAATAATTTTGTTGCTGATGCTAAAATATATATTAACAGTTACAGTAAAAACACATATAAAGTCCTTACTGATGCCACACAAATTTTTGAAATTAAAGTGTATTAGTAACTTGTATCATATTATACGACCTAGAGCTCAACATTCAAACAAGTTTTTAATTTTTAATATCGCATATAGAATTTTATTGTTAAGCACCAAACATCAAATAAACATTTATGTGGTCTTAACATACCAAGGTTTATCGAATGAATTACTTTGCTGTGTGTTTGTGCAGTTGAATGTTTCTTTTCCATAAATGATTTTTAGTGGAAAGCTTGTACGACTCAGCGATATCAACAAAAAATATTTGTTTTGTAACGCATTTAGTTTATTAATGTTTTCTTTACAATAACTGTTTGTAAATATTGTTGAAAAGCTTAACACAAGTTACAAAAGCAATTATTTCGTTTCTTTCATAAACCTTAATAGTGACACCCACAAAAGTAAATATTGGTTAACATTTTGCTGATAAATAACTAGAATAGTTGATTTGTTAGCAGCTACATATAGAAGTCTACTATTTGGACATATAAAGCATTGTTTAAAGTTAAAAATAAGACTAGGTTTTATGTTTACCAATGGAACAGGTTTTCTAGAGAAATAATTAAAGTTAACTTTGAAGTAAGTCTTTTCAGATGTTAACTGGTTCATTCTTATTTCCTTCATCCAATTTTCGACCCATACAAGTTTTGGTGTCTCAAACGCTTTTACTTAAGTTGGACGAGATAAAAACGAATAAAAAAGTGAGAAAAAGAGTGAGAGGGGAGTGGGAAAAGTGGGAGGAAAAACGATGCTGGAGATTTCTTTTTTCATAGAAATACTGTTGATCAAAAAATGAGAGAATTTATTCTATTGCCAGCTTGATCTGGCAATGGAGCTATTTGAAAAAAATGAGCCTTGAGTTAGGTTGGACTAATGTTAGTTTTTTCAATTTTATTTATTTATTTTATTAAACTTTACAAGGTTTATTTGAAAAAGAAGCTGTTTCTTTGTTACTTTTATTTCCAAAATCTTTTTATTTTGCAAATGTATGATACAGCTAAGGTACAAGCTTTCTTCTGATTGAAGACATTTTTAACTTTGGCGGGCTTTTAACTTTAGTTTCGCGGCAAAGCTCGCTTATGCTACCGGTGAATTAATATTCTATTATCATTTCATATTAGAAGATTTAAGTTAGCCAGCAAATTAAACTGTTCAAATAGTTCACTTGGTGGGTTTCAGATTTGATTTATGTCAACTGTCAGCTAACGTTCATGGAAGCATTTTCTTTGAAAAATCAGCTAAGGTATATTTCATATTATTTTGTGTTATACAAATTTTTTGGTATAAAATATATTAACATCTGATTTTTTATCTTCATTAAATTTTATCGGGCAAAAATATACGTATTATTTTGAAATAAAGTAAACAGTTTATGATTAAATCTATTGATAAACAGAAATACATTTATTAATGATAATAGGTTTGTATGATAAATAAAAGTACAACAATAAGTTTAAACAACTAAAAATAAAAGGAAGTCAATTTTATCAATCAAAATTGTTGATTTTTAGGCTGGTAATATTTCTGCTGTTAACGGTTATTGCCATCAACAATGCAAAAGCAGGGGTGAGTTTCTGTTTAACAATATATTACGATGTATCGTTGGTCCGGTGTAAAATTTTAAATAAAAACTTCAGTTACTTTTATTATAAAATACCGACTAAGTCATTTATGAAAGTTTTAATTTCCGTTTAATGTTTAAATCTTTCTAATTTCCATAAAATACTTCAAGACACATTAGATACACACCAATTTTCAGCCAACAAACTTAACTAGTCTCTTTAGTGACGTCTAGCGAGTTACTAATAAGGACGTGAATTAGGTGCTCTAATATAACATTGATCTGATGAATATTTTCAGCGTTCCCGAGCTTACAGGAAAATGAAAATTCGCAGTGATGATCCTTGTGAAGGAAGGGATTGTTTTGGACCTTGCGCAAATTGTATTTCACAAAAAGGCCGAAGAGTGAGTTCAACTCGACTGATAAAACTTAAAATAATTTCGAAATAACAACTTTATTGTTTTAGGGTCCTCATGGAAAAGCTGGACCAGATGGCGTGTCTGGGCCACCCGGCCTTGAAGGTGCTCCTGGCATTCGCGGATCTAAAGGGCACCCAGGGATGCCTGGTAAAAAAGGACCTGATGGAATCACTGGAGATCGGGTGAGTTTTTGATAGTTTTATTAAAATTCTAAAATAAATAAATCTTAATATTTTCATTAATTAGGGCCTAAAAGGACAACCTGGTCATGACGGTACACCAGGTCGTAGTGGTATACCAGGCGAACAAGGTAGACAAGGGATACCAGGTCTAGATGGATGTAATGGTACTGAGGGTGACCTTGGGCCACAAGGTTCTCCTGGTTATGATGGTACCGATGGGACCGATGTAAGTTATTTCATTTAATCACTTATAGATTAATGAAACCTATTCTTGAAAATTTAGGGTGAAAATGGAATAAAAGGAAGTAAGGGTGAAGCTGCTTATATTGAAGATTGGATGGTACTAAAAGGTACAAAGGGAAATAGAGGACCTTCAGGACCGAGCGGTGAAGATGGCCGCAAAGGTTTACCTGGAATGGAAGGTTTACTGGGACCAACAGGCTTACCCGGACCTCCCGTAAGTCTTGTAGCTAAATACTTTAGAAAATTAAGCAGCCAATCAAATGCTTTTAGGGACCTCCCGGAGTTCAAGGAGAAAATGGTGCAAGGGGCTCTGAAGGAATACATTATGTTGGAGTCCAAGGCCAAAAAGTAAATACTTTTGAGGAAATCGATAAATTTTATACTCGGGTGTTGATTTAAAAAATGAATCATCAAAGATATTAATAATAATTGATTAAAAAATATAATAAATTCATTAATGTCAATTGCTCTATAATAGTAATAACTCACTACTTTAATCATAGTCTTTTAGCAGCTTAATTTTTTAATAAATGATAATTATGGTTTTCTTAAAAGGGAGAAAAAGGCGATCCATCAATTAGCTTTGGACAGGCTAAAGGTCAAAAACCCGAGACACCAATAGAAAAAGGGAAACCAGGTGAAACAGGAAAAATGGTAAGAAATCAACTTGTTGTGCTTATAAACTAAAACAAGTTGTAAATGTTTAAAGTATTTATGCAACGCAATGAAAATTTTGTTAATTTGGCTTTTATATCAAGCTGTTTTTCCAAATAACATTCTCAGTTTAAAATCGATTATCTGCAGGGCGAAGCTGGTTTTCCTGGTATGCCCGGAGAGCCTGGAAGAAATGGACCTAGAGTAAGTATCATCAACATTAAACTAAACTTGATAAAAAATGATAAAAATTAGCAAGTTTAATGGTTAGAGTTGCTAAATCTAAACAGTATTTCCAGGATATGTTGATTGAGAGCAGATTTAAAGCTTTGCTTTTACAATGATTTAACGAATCATATGTTTTTAAGGGAGATACAGGAAGCTATGGACCGAAAGGTGAAAAAGGAATTCGTGGAATGAGTGGTGGTCGTGGTCCCAATGGTTTAGATGGGCACAATGGAATCGATGGTTACAAGGTAATGCTTCTATTAACAATTCTCACAAAAATATGTTTTGTTTTCGTCTGAAAATGTAAAAAAATATCGATTTGTAAGTCATTGACTCTTTTTTTAATAAAATAAAAATTTACAAATGTGTAAAAAGATGTGGAAAATTGATCTGTAAGACTCACACTAAAATCCAAAGGTACTTAGAGCTTGTTAGCTTTTTAGCAAACGCATTAAAGTATCTACCTAACCAGTAAAGTGAAAACATCTTTCTTGTCTTGAACATCTCTTTTCACTTCTTAATAATATCTCAATCAGATTAAACAAGCCTTATTTGATGATAAAATTCAATTCGTATTTTCCTTTAATCCATATTGATTGTCTCATTTGTAGGGTCTTCCGGGAAATCAAGGAACTTATGGATTTAATGGGATCAAAGGTGAAGATGGTGAAATGGGCGAAGAAGGTCCCCCAGGTCGTATTGGATTACAAGGTTTTAAGGTATGCTGCTTCTGCTAGCTTCGATAACTGAAACAGCTTACCAGGTAAATTTGTAAAATATCTAGGGTATGGCTGGACGATCTGGTGCACCTGGTGAGGATGGAGTTCCAGGTGCACAAGGTCAGACAGGGTCCTCCGGTCAAAGAGGAAGAGACGGCAAAGATGGGCTTCCTGGAGAAGATGGTGAAGATGGCTCCGACGGAAATATTGGCTATCCTGGAGAAAACTCATTGGGTGAAAAAGGAGAAAAGGGATACCCCGGTTAGTAGGCGCGCCTTTTGCTCAAATCTTTATAATCAAAAGTTTGTTTTTTATGTTCAATGTTTATTTACTAGGTGAACCTGGGGACTATGGTGTAAATGGTGCCCCGGGTATTAAAGGCTTTCCAGGCGCTAAAGGAGAGCGTGGACAACAAGGACAAAATGTACGAGGAAAACGCGGCAAAGATGGCGAAGTTGGCTTCCCTGGGAGAGATGGCTTACCAGGGGAGGATGGACTTCCCGGTGAAAATGGTAAACTTTATGGAATAGATGAAATTGGTAGACCAGGTGGACCTGGTCCAAAGGGAAAAAAAGGAGAGAGGGGCTTAGACGGTAAGATTTTTCAGGTTTTTCTATTAAAGTAGATATTTACCATATTTGATTGCAACCTAAAAATTCATTATATCTTATTAAAAATCTTCAGGTATTCCTGGTTCTCGTGGACCTTCGGGGGGAAAAGGACCTGATGGAGGGGAATGTGATTGCATAAATGCAGAGGGCCCTGATGGAGATGATGGAGGTCGTGGAGACAGAGGAATGAAAGGAATGAAGGGTTTGCCCGGTTTAAGTGGTCAGCTGGGTTCACCAGGGTCACCTGGCGATTCTGGGAAAAATGGAACTAAAGGACCTCCAGTATGTTTCAAGATCTTTATTTCAATTGTTATAAAGTTTTAACAAAATAAATTTTCAGGGAAAACCAGGCCCTGTTGGTCCTCCTGGTCGTAAAGGAGAAAGAGGGGATCAGGCAACTCCTTTACAGCAGGTAAACTTTCCACGAGGACCCCCTGGGGATTCGGGACCTCCAGGTGTTCCAGGTCCTGATGGTTACGATGGTAATGATGGCCGACCAGGAAGATCTGGGTTTCCTGGGGATAAGGTAAAATCAATGTTTACTGTCCACACAATTTTATAAAAGTAATATAAATAAAGGGAGAGGCTGGTCCTAGAGGAGACCCTGGGCAAGAGGGTAAGCCTGGCAGAGATGGTATAAGAGGTAGAGATGGCCAACCTGGCCGAGATATTGTTGGACCTGATGGTAAACCTGGAAAACAAGGAAAGGCGGGCCGTTCTGGTGCCCCTGGACCTGATGGGCTGCCAGGACCCACTGGTGAGTTGACTTTGCGATTTATTTCTACTACAAAGGTTTTTTTTCAAGGTTACGATGGTGAAGTGACTCTAATAGCGGGTGAGAAAGGAGAACGTGGAGAACAAGGAGAAGATGGGAAGAGAGGGTTTCGCGGCTTACAAGGTAGTAAAGGATTTCCTGGAGAAAGAGGGGATCAGGGATTTGATGGTGAAAAGGGAGAAAATGGAGATAGTGGAGAAGATGGAGAAGATGTAGTTGGTGAAGCAGGTACAGTAAATGTAGTGAATTTACAAACACTTTGCTAATAAGAGCTTTACTCTGCTAATTAGGATTACCTGGACAGCCTGGTTTAGATGGCCACCTTGGTTTTCCTGGTATAACGGGTCGCATTGGTTATCCTGGAACTTTTGGAAAGAACGGAGAAGATGGTGTAAAGGGGGAAGACGGTAGAGATGATTATGGTCCTGATGGTGAAGACGGAGAAGACGGAAGAGATGGTGAAGATGGTGATAAAGGCTTCAGTGGCTTTCCAGGAAAGCAAGGAAAAGCTGGTAAACCTGGAAAAGCAGGTTTTAGGGGTATTAAAGGAAAACGAGGACCTCCTGGAGTACAAGGACCCGCAGGACCAAAAGGTTGATAAACTTAAAAGGTATTACTGCACACTAGCTACTGATTTTCAGGTGTAAGGGGAGAAGCAACAGTTTCGGT
Organism: Pegea sp. RAD2-039; assembly: GCA_034620365.1. Lineage (NCBI taxonomy): Eukaryota > Metazoa > Chordata > Thaliacea > Salpida > Salpidae > Pegea > Pegea sp. RAD2-039. Next base: position 970,791 of record JAQGEQ010000020.1, read on the forward strand.
TGAATTTGGTGTTCCAGGCGAACAAGGAGAATTTGGTTTGGAAGGTAATGATGGATCACCAGGCTTAAAGGGTGAAAAAGGTCTGCCAGGAATGCCAGCTAAAGGAATTTTTACTGGGGAAAAAGGAGCTCGTGGTCCTTCAGGACGACCTGGTAAATGTCCTTGGTATAGTGTATATGGAATCACCTTTTTTAAATTTTATATTGTAGGAGAACGGGGTGAAATGGGTGGAAGAGGTCGTGACGGCGAATCTGGAAAAGATGGAAATATAGGAGAAGCTGGCCCAGAAGGATTTCCAGGAGAAAGCGGTTTTCCTGGTAACTTCTAATGTACTTTATACTTTCACAACTAATAAACATTTTTGTCAAAGGACGAGACGGTCCAAAAGGTTATCCTGGTCAACATGGTCCAAAAGGATTTAAAGGAGATTCAGGAAAAGATCAACTGGACGGGCTACCTGGGCTTAAAGGGGTTCAAGGTTTTATTTTAAAGAATGAAGATTTAAATTGGTGGTAACAGAAAACTCTTTCAGGTGATGGAGGAAGCTTTGGAAGAAAGGGCCGGAAGGGTGAACCTGGTACAGCAGTTAACGTTGACTTTTTAAGGAAAGCTAAGAAGGGAGTTCGGGGTCCTCTAGGTATATCACATTGACTTTTTTATGCCACGAATCTTAAATCAACTTCGATTTGTATTCGTAGGTTTTCCTGGCTTGATAGGAGCCCCAGGATTTCCTGGAGATGACGGTGAAAATGGCCCCTCAGGACTTTCTGGTAATCCTGGTAGAGATGGCCGAGATGGAATGAAAGGTTTTACTGGAAGAAATGGGATCAAAGGTTATAAGGGATATAGAGGCATGATGGGGTTGCCTGGAATCGAGGGCGTAGTTGGAGCAGATGGAAACGTAGGAAATCCTGGAAGATCTGGGCGTAAAGGAGCAAGAGGAGAACCGGGTAAGATGGAATTACCTTTTTGTTGACTTGAAATTACAGACAACTGAATTCTTTTGTGACTACTTTTAGGGTCAAAGGGTGATGATGGGCCACCAGGACCCAAAGGTGAAGCAGGGTCAGTAGGTCGTCCTGGTTTTAATGGACTACCTGGTAGAAAGGGTATAGATGGTATGATTGGATTCACTGGACTTTACGGTGAACCAGGAGAAGGTGGTGCTAGAGGATCTGATGGACCAGCTGGAAATGTTGGTCAGTAAATAGTCATATTAAAAGTCGATTAGTTGGACCAGTTTAAAAAAAACCTATGGGTTGCTTTAGGACCTAAGGGTAATAGAGGAAGACCTGGTTCTCGTGGCTACGCTGGTTTTCCTGGAGAGCCTGGAGATGAAGGAATGGATGGAGCTGTTGGTTTGCCTGGTTCAGATGGTAGGGTGGTATGCCAAAGTTTTTTGAAAATAATTCATACAGCCATGATAATCAGGTCCACCTGGAAAGTCTGGTCAAACAGGATTTACAGGAATTAAAGGCTTTCAAGGCAGTAAAGGTCTACCTGGTCGTGCGATAAACATTGGACCTGACGGAGAACAGGGCATGACTGGTCAGTAGTCATATAAAAAGGATATTTTCGGGATTTAGTTGAAAATTAACAAACAATTTACGATTAATATTAGTTACAAAGCTTGATAAGATTGGTTGTTTGAAAGTGTTCTTATCATTATATAATTGATTAGGACCTCCTGGATATCCCGGTTATCAAGGAGCACCTGGAGAAATTGGGGAGCCAGGAGATAATGGCGAATTCGGAGATCAAGGTTGCAAAAAACTTTCACAACCCCCTAGCAGAGTTTAATCTAACATGGTCAAATATATAGGACCCGAAGGTATTGAAGGTTCAGATGGGTTGCCTGGCCCACAAGGAGAACCAGGATTTCCTAGTCGAACAGGAGATAAAGGTTCTCGTGGAAAAATAGGAGAGTCTGGCCCAATAGGTAACACTTCTGATATTTTGATTAATATACTAAACTTTCAACCAAAATAGATTTTCTTTATTTTTATTCCCTGTTAAGGAATTGACTTCTAGTATATTAATTTAGTCTCTTGGCTTAACAGGCTTAGTAGGTGAAGAAGGACCGGCTGGCTACCCTGGTCTTCGTGGATTAAAGGGTAGACAAGGAAGAGTGGGAGCAACTGGAGGTACAGGTAAACCAGGGTTACAGGGAGTGACCGGAGAAAGAGGTAACCCTGGTAGATATGGTCCAAAAGGAATCAAAGGTAAATTTAAGATTATAGTTTAAAATAACTTCGATTTTAGCTGTAAACTAAAACATTTTGACATTCTTTCTATCAGGTGAAACTGGATTACCTGGATTTATTGGACCACCTGGACTAAATGGTAGAAAGGGCGAACAAGGACAGCCTGGTAAACAAGGAAGACCCGGATTTGATGGCCGTGAAGGTCTCCCAGGTCGAAAGGGACAACCTGGTCGACAACTGCGAGGTGACAAGCCTTCAGATGGTGAACGAGGTGACTCTGGTCCTATGGGAGAGGAAGGCCCACCAGGCCCGCCAGGTCAAGATGGTCCTCGTGGTCTACGTGGAATTAAAGTAAAATTTTACGTCACTTTCTAGCTTTAAATATATAATTTTTATGATTGATGTCAGGGTACCCGTGGTGACCGTGGTGGGGCAGGTAGAGATGGAAGAAATGGTAGAAGAGGACAAATAGGACGTCCTGGTCGACCAGGCTCTGATGGACTGAGAGGTGTTAATGGTGAGTGCTTCTTCTACTTCCTTGAAAATAGAAATAAGTGATTAATTTTAGGTAATGACGGTACAAAGGGTCGAGTTGGAAGGGTTGGGAAGGCTGGACACCGAAGACCACCAGGTCATATAATTGTCGTTCACAGCCAAACCGAGTTCGTCCCAAGCTGTCCAACTGGCATGACTAGACTGTGGAAGGGTTACAGTATGCTTTATTTGGAGGGCAGCGAACGATCTCACGGCCAAGACCTGGGTAAAATAATTTTAATTTGTGATTTATTTCTGTTTACAACAACGTTTCACTTTTTTACTGGTTTAATTTTTACCAAATTTTGAAATTTTATCTTAGGTTCTGCTGGTTCCTGTGCCAGGCGATTTAACAGCATGCCTTTCCTCTACTGTAACCCAAGTGGTACTTGCAAGTATGCTGGACGCAACGACAAGTCTTACTGGTTATCAACTCTTGCACCAATTCCAATCAAACCTATAAACGTTAACTCGGTAAAATTTGAAACTTACATTTCACTTGCATCAACAGTTTGAATTTTGGTAATCAACTTTGTTGACATTTTTCAAAGGTGGAAAAGTATATTAGTAGATGTTCAGTCTGTGAAGCACCTTCTAGAGCTCTTGCTATTCATAGCCAGACAACATTAGACCCAACATGCCCTATTGGTTGGAACAGCTTATGGTTAGGATATAGTTTTGTTATGGTAAGAAACTTACTTCATGAGTAACTCTCACTAATTTCAATCATCTTAAATGCATTGATTTACAGCACACTGCATCTGGAGCTGAGGGTAGTGGCCAATCCCTTTCTAGCACTGGTTCATGCTTGACTGATTTCCGTTCCACTCCTTTCATCGAATGCAATGGTGCACGAGGTCACTGTCATTTTTACAGCAACCAATACAGCTTCTGGTTGAACACCATCGAAAATGATGGTCAATTTGCGTCTCCTCAAGTTGATATACTTACCGATGGCAACAAAAGATCGCGAGTCAGCAGATGTAACGTTTGCATGAGGCTCTCACCTTAAAAGCTATAAGCACGCCGCAAACTTCTAATAGTCGTCAGATGCTGACTTGTTTGTAGTTTATCTAAAGAAGCTTTTTGTTGTGTTATTTTCAATGTTTTTGTGAAGCGAAAAAGAAATTATTCGCCCATTTCTATCAGTCAACTTTACTTTGATTTCAGCATAAATGATGGTGTAAATTTTACAGGAATTTTTCTGTATTTCTATCTCTTACTATTCTTTGATTACAGGCTTTTTGTTGCTTTTTGTTCCCTATCATGCCTCGTTTAGACTGAATCTAACTAAATTATGAGTTTTTATTTCTTTAAACTTCTAGTTTCTTGATAAATCATTCTCATAGTTGCTACAATTTCATTTAATTCTTTTTGTAAATTACATCATGTACAACTTTAGAAAAGTAAATATACAAAGACTTAAATATTTTCATTAAAACAGATTTTGCAGAATATAACTTTATTCAAGTGAAAACTATATGTTGATCACATTTTATCCAATCAAACTTATTTTTCCTGCTGTTTACGCTTTATTATCTTCTTCTTCGATTTTGATTTTGACCGTCACAAACTGACGAGGTTAATTCGATCTTTTAGAAAGGCGTCTTATACATTAACAAAATTGGTTTAATGTTCATCTTCAATATATTGAAAACTCCTTTCCTTAGACTTGCGTTAATACAATAAATTCTTTTCTCATGTGAAAGTAATCAGTTAAATAAAAGCGAAAATGGAATTTGTCTATAGACTAATAGTTTAAAGTTAAACTTATAGATAAATCTAAAAGCTTTTTAATGACAATTAATCTGATTCTATAACTAAATTTGAACTCTTACAGCGGTTCTTGACTAAAAGTAATTTCGTTTTACTTTAGTTTGATATTTATGGATATTTATGAGTGTTGTTTCATTTTGTTGAGTATTTAGTTCAAATATAAGTGCTTAAATCGTTAGAAAAGAATAGGAAAAATCTTCAAGCAGAAAACTGTTTGGAAACATTAATTTAACGGAAAATTCATATTTACTTATCTAATGTTCAATTAATAATCTTAAAATATTGTTTTTAATAGTTTTAAAGCTTTTCACTTTCAAACAAAAGATCTACGATTTTGAAGTATTCGAAGCAAAATCTCTAGTTCAAAATGTCATAACAAAAATAAGAGTACTAAATGAACAAACGGTGTAAACCTATTTTGTTTCAAATGTATTTAAAACATAATTGTCCTTAGAAACTAGTATTGTGGCATATCAAAGGTGTTCAAGTTTGTCAGAATTAAATGAATCAAAGAAACTGAATGATATTGAGTCGTAAGTATTACTTTTGAATTCAATTTTTAAATATTATCATCTATTCTGTAAACTCCATGGTGAGTTGTTTTATGAACAAAATAATCTGTGTTTACAGATAAAAACAAAACATTTTTTCTCATAGGTTTATTTATACACTCTTAGGAAAACTCAACAGTATTTATTATTTGTCTCAAACCTACTTTTAAATATTTCTTCACTTTGATCTGCTTCAAATTTTGCTCAGTAAAGTCTGAATACCTCGATCTAGAAATTGTTCTGTATCGGGAAAGAAAGCAGAGTATATCATTTTCAAAAAACTCTAGGCTGTAGTTAAAGTCACATATTGTTCAGTAATTTTTCTGAATTATAACCATACGATGAATTCTAATTTTTACATTTATTTATCAATTTAAGATGATTTTATAGTACATGTAGTTAATCTTAACATAATTTTATTCTGTTATTTTTTAGTTGCCCTCTCAAAGTTTTAATAATTTAACATGTTGAATAGAAATATAGTAAATAATATTTTATTTCAGCTTCTCTGGTAAACTCATTTTGAACTCAGCAAAACCTTTATAGACTTAATTATTATTATTTGATAAAGTGTTTTTAAATTAACAGAATAAAGCTTCTTAGTATATTATGACTGAAGTATTTATTGGTAAATCAAGCAGTGTTTGAAACTAATTCACTATTTTTGAGCACTTAGTGTTAAATATAATATTAATCTAATAAAAATTTCAAAAAAAATGTCTTATGTTTAAACACAATTTATAAATAAACAAATAAAAGTATTCAATCTTCACCTAGCGAGAGTTTTCAAATTTGTAAGTAGTCAGCAACATCACAATTCGTTGTTTTATCTTTATTTCCCTTCCTCTATGAAAATTTTAGTTTAAAATCTTGGTTGTAAAAATTATTTAATGTTGTTATGATTTTTTACTTTAAAACTTATAAAAGTTATTGAATATGTCAGAGTACTTTTGAATTACTTCATAAACCTTTTTAACTCCAAGCAGTGTCGTTCTGAACTTAACTAAAATTAAATACTCCAAAATTATTTAAAAAAGCAACTAGCATATAAAACTAAAACAAAATATATTTTTTTTATAAAAATATAAACACATTTCGTTTAGTTAATTAGCTACGTTTTCGGCTGATTGTGTTTGAGAGGTGTTATTAAAAACAAATTAAGTGAAATGCCAATTAACTAAAAAGTTTTTAGAGTTTCTTCTTTTTCTTTGATGTTGATTTTTCTTCTCTGTCAGTTAATTGTTTACGGAGTAGGAAACGAGATATACAGCAATCTGCTGTGATAAGTTAAGTTAAAAACAGTGAAAATATTTTGATAAGATTTTTATTTTAACTTTTTAGATAAAATTTCTTTTTCAAATAACATATTTTTTCATAATAAGTTTAATTCTTTAAAAGTTAAATAAGATTGATTAAAATTGGTGGTTCATAAATAAAAAATGTTTTATTTTTGAAAAAGTTGTTTGATGAAACGATTTTGAATTTGTTTTTATGTGAGATTTGATAAAATGAATTTATACATAAATTCAAGCTACTAAAGAAAAATAATTAAAATAATTAATTTAGTCGCACTTACTATGATTAACTTCAGATTAATTTAAGAAAACTTTTTTTGTTTTTTTTACTGATGGCTATTCAAACATCAAATTTAAGTAGATCTACAAGTAGCTTTTTAACGAGTTTTTTAAAGGATTTATTGAGAAGAATGAATCAGGATTGCAAGCGCTAAACTTTATTTATTAGACTTAAACCTAAATCTATCTAATTTCAAATGATCTATCCGTAAACCACAGTCTTTAGACTTTTCAATTACAAGAAAATAACCATAAGAAATGCTGATTTTAAAGTATGAGCTCATCAAAACACAGCTGTCTCTGCTCATAAATCTAAGTTTGTTTCAATATTGAATTAACTGGATATCATAATGAGCAAAAAAATAAATCAAAAACTAAAATATCTCGACTTATTGTAATAAATTCAAATCATTCGATGTTAATATTGAGATATGTTACAAAGTTTTAAAGCATTCAAAGTTAAGTAAATACTTTTAAGCAAGCTTGATAATAATCTTATGCTAAAATACATATTTAAAGGACTAACTATGTTTTAAATTATTTATATCGTCGGAATAAAATACTTTAAAACCACTATAAAACAAAAATTTCAGCTAGCGGTTGCCAAAAGGTTTCTTATTAAGTGTACTTTACGTTGAATACTTAGTTGTCTTGTAATTAAAATTATAAAACAGTTGGTAAAAGTTTTAGGTCAAAGTAAAGATTGTTTAAAAGAAATAAACCAAAATAATGATGATCTGTTTATTTTTATTTATTTATTGCAATAAATGCGAAGGAGGGTACCTGAAAAGAGTACCTCTCGCTAACACACATTCTCATAAATAGTATCTATTTAGTCAAAAATATAGAAAGTAAAAGATGTAACACATGGCATTTCTATATCACTCAAAGCATATAACAGTGAACAATTACATAGAATGTTAATAGTATAAAAAGGAGGGTAAAAACAAAGTTTAGAAATGAAAATTGTGGCAGTATTATAACGGTTCAACTTCTTTTTGAACAACGCGAGCGACTTCGACATAACAATGTCTGATGGCAGCTGATTCCATATACTAATTATACGGTATGAGAAAAAATTTGCTCTGATTAACGTACCAGGTGATATAGGCTTATTAAGATGTAATGTGTGTCGTCTGAGCCGATATAACTTGAGGGAAGGACTAATGGAAAAGAAATCACCAAACTGAATGTCAATTAAATTGTGGAAAATTTTAGTCTTTAGAATTAAAATAAGAATTAAGTCGTATTTAATCCGTCGAATTTCCAAAGTATCTAAATTGAAAAAGCTGAGACGATGTTTATAACTATCATATTTAGTATTAAGTTTCCTGCATACCAATCTTGTAAATGTGGCCTGAACATATATGTATAAACGTTATATAGAAAAGTTGTTTGAATTATTTAAAATAAGATCGATTTGAATAATTTGAAGAAGTTTATAAATGTCGCAGAATAATTAAATTTGTATATTAAGTTTCTAATTGTTAACAACCAACTAGTAATTCATCATAATATTTGATAATCTAATCAAAAATCTTCAAATATAAAATCCTATGATTTTAAAAAAATCATTATAAACACAACTATATTTGGTAGCTTCATTCAGACGTTAAAATATTGAACGTTTTGAAATTATGGAAAGTAATCTTTAAAAAACCTATTTTTAAATTATTGTAAGTGGTAAAAAGAAAGTTAGCTACCAGCATTTTTCAATTTGTGGCCATCAGAAGGTGATAAATAAACCCAGATATTAATAAAAAATAGAATTTCGTTAAATCTACAAAAGAAGAAAACCTCCTATTAAAGGTGACTAAATTATTAGAATTAGTAAATAAAATATTTGTTTGACTGACACTGTAGTTCGAGGAATCACATTGAAAATGCTACTGCAAGCTACTATAAATCAAATGTTAAATTTTTTAGACTACATCTTGTAGGATTATTTTTGTCAGATAAGAAGTCCCTTAATTCATCACCTTAAATTGATGCAACTATTTTTTTATTAAACATGTGTATTTTATACGGAGCTGAAAAAAACCACAAATGTTTCAATCATTATAGGCTATTAATTCAGCAAAGAAGCTTTTAAACTCTTAATCTTTCAATTTTGATAAAGTTCTCGTTTTAGAAATTGATTTAGTAACTCTTTATCAATTCTATGATATCAATTCGATACCAAGTAGTTTACAAAAACTTCTGTGAAATTTATAGATTTTAAACTTATCAGGTCATCATCAAAATAAGTCTTAAATTTAGAATGAAATCTTGATTAGATTTTGGATTGATTCTTTCTATAAGTTTTTATCTCAAATTTTTAGTATTTATAAAGCCCACCGTGAAGTATTTATCATCGTTTCTATAAACTATCTTTTTTAACATACTATTCAAACTCGAAAAAAGTGAAACAAATAAGTGAATAAATAATATATTGTGGCAACCATTTGTATGATTAAAATATGCTATTAGTATCGTTAAAATCTCTGCAAATATAAAAGATATATAACAAACTCTTATATATAAAACATAAGTGCTCAAGTTAGTACTAATCATAAGTGTATGTTTCAAGTGATTAACAACAGACAGATCTCTTAGTAAAAACAGGATATAATATAATAGTATACAAATTTTTCTAATACATAAGTTATCTAAATTGTGTTACAAGATGACTTGTTGAAGCTCATTCTCCTTTTTCAATTGATGAATCAATTTTCTTTTGTATCTTATCAAAACTATCTTGACCATGAACATCAACTCTTCCTTGCCGGAGTTTATTAAAATGAGTCACTGAATCATCTTCTTGTGTTGGTTGATTCTGGAATAAAAAGTTGGTTAAGATAGTTTAGAACTACCTACCAGCAAGCGAGTGTTTAGCACCCTCGATCACCAAGTGCGAAATGGCCTGTATGACAAGCTCTACTTGGTTTATTATAAATGGATAAAGATTGTTTACAGTTCAAAGTGCTATATGGACTCAACAGTTTTTTAATTTTATATTTTTCTAAGAAAATAATTCAGAGAAGTTACCAAATGACGAATTTATAAAAATTAAGTTTTTTCAGTGAATAGTTACTCTGTTTACTAAAATTACTTTGAATAGTTATAAAAAAAAACTTGGTATTTTTATCGAAACATTAATAATTTATAACATTAACATACAATGTAAACAAAGCAAAATATAAATATTTTAAAAAGCCATATGAAATAAAAGTTGTATCTGTGTATATTTAATAAACATAAACTTAAAAATAAACATAATCTCAAGGATGATATTTCAGTGTTTATCTGATTTTAACATTATTCTAACTTTATCAGAAATAGCAGTCATTTTGTTATCTAGATCATGATAAAAATTAAACATCATTTTTGAGTAATAACTAAAGCAAGCAAAGTTTTTTATAAAAATATTACGAGATTATGAACGCTTGCAATTCAAGTTGCAAAGTTTGGGTTGAGTAAATATGTTCTCATTTCAAACTATTTCAGTCATTTGATTATAATCATCTATATATTGATTGAAGTGATTGTGAATTTCAATAAAAGAACCAATGAACAAAATAATAAACTGAAATTTAAGTTGTTGAAAAATTAGGTAGTTTAATTTCTTTTACATCTATTAAACAAATATGGAGTTTAAATTTCAGAATAAGTGATTACTTATAACTGAAACATCTTTAAAGTTCACATAATAATAATAAACGAAAAAAGCTTATACACCATAAAATGTCAACTTCCTATTAGCTACAGAATTAGAAATTAATTTGAAGATAGTTTAAAGTAAGAAATACCTTTGCAGATGAAGAAGTCATCTTCAGTTCTTCAAATGACTGAAATTGGTTAAAAAAATCAAGTTATAATAAAATACAATTAAAAAAAATTATCAATATGGGTTAATTGCTGTCGTTTAACATTAATATTTTGAAACAAAGTATTTTTGTAACTACTTTTCGAATTAAAACATTCTGTGTTTATAATAAGATTAGAAGAAAGATTATAGAAAAGTTTAGTAGATTTATTTGTGATACGTTTTATTTTAGTTATGTAGAAGCAGAAGACTAGAAAAACATACAGACTACAAAATTACGCAAGAACTGAACTACTTAAAAGTTTTGACCTCTAAATTCAATGTCATCACAAATTTCTATTATTATCATGTTAAGCGAAAGCTTTAGTCTAAGCACATGAAGTAATTGGTAATTTAATTATGACCAACTCAACAAGCTAATCTATTGAAATAAAACTACATATAAATACGATTTATCAAATAGTATTTAACATAAATTTGCTAAAAACACGTTGCTATTTCCGTAAGAAATTATTTGAGTCATGCAAACGTACATAAGATGCCTAGGGCTCAAAAGTAACAGGTTTTTATAACACAAGTATGCAAGCATTGAAGGTATCAACTATTATAAGCTTCATGGTATGAAGTTTGAATTAAAAATTTGCTGATTAAAAACTTCTTGACAGCGAATTGTAGAAATAATGTTGAAATTATCATTACTTTTGCTGTCAAAGTAATTTAATAAACTTAAAAAACCTAAGAAAGCAATTCTAAGATTAATCTTGAAAAAGTAAAAGTTTGAAGTGATCAAATAAAAGATCATGTTATATAAAGCATTAGTAGCTAAGAGTCCTTGCAATTAGGCCCCTACCTTCACACTTACTTTAGTCACTTTTTTAACAGATTCATTTTCCTTGAATAAGCATAAAAATAAAATATTTTTAGAGATATTAATATAATATTATATATAATATATAAAACTGATAGTCGTAAAACCCCCAAAAATCTTTTGAGCATATATATCACGGTGCAACATTTTAAACTTCCTTTATCGCTATCAACAATGTCATTAACTTAGCAAAAGTAGGTTAAATTAAAAGAAAAAAGTACTTTGCTGGTTGAAGATGTAGATAATTCGTCAAACAGTTGCCACCATTGCTTTACATAATTCATTTGATGCATACCTAAGAAAACAGTTACAAAAAATTAAAAACAATTTTATAAGTGTGAAAGAAAGAAATCAGTTTTGTTGCAAGAAAAGTATTTTGTAAATAATAACAAAAAGTCAAACTAATTTTTGAATTGAAAGTATTTAACTGGAAGTTAATTGATGTGACCTTGATGTGACTTTTCAGACATGTTCCAAGGCTTTGATCCGCCACTGAAGTGGACTATCTTGGTCTGATGTCCAAATCTAATATTTTCACGAAACAAAATCAAATTTCTGAACTCGAAACAAAAATCAAAACTGACTTTGCAAAAGCAGGAAGATATGTATAAGTGGTCGTAGCTTGCATATTATAAGCAAATGGTAGCCGATTCCATTTTGTAAAAAAAGTATTTAACAATCCTTGGTCGCCACCTGTTTTTATTTAGTTGTTGAGATAAACTAATTATCTAGTAACGATTAAATATCAATGGTTTTAAGCTCAAAACACAAGAATCGGTTGTTTTGTTGATATTTACCATCAAAACTGCCTTCAGTCTGAGCTAAAGAAATAAGACTAGTGTATGTATTTGCTGATGGAGTGAAAACAAACATTCCAGAATTGAAAATATCTGGCCAACCACAATCAGTAACTGCTGATAGCTCATCATAGTCAAACAAATCATCCACATTAGCAAGAACCTAAAAAATATAAATTTGAGTTTTTAGGATTTAAGGACAAGATCGCCAAAGTATTGAAAACAAAAACAGCAAAATGAATAAAGTTTTAGCAAAATATTAAAATCTTGCAAAAACAATACAAAAAATAATAATTTTTGAATAATCAAAAAAAAATATATATATATAGTACATATAATACCAATTAATAATAATAAAATAATTAACCAGAATATAGAAATTTAATGCAAAATATTTGTTAGAAAATTCATTACTAATGTATCAGCATCCATAAAAACACATTTATCATAAGCCAGTAGATTCCAACAGTGAATTTTGGTGAATGTAATTCCAAGTTCAGGTCTCTTTAACATTGCTAAATGACTCTCATCTTTACTATCCAAAACATCAATCACTTCAACATGTGTGAAATTAGATTCCAAAATATTCCTAAAAAATTTCTAGCATTTTAAAAAGAAAATTCTGATTGAAATATATGTTTGTTATAAGAGCTTTATAATTTGTTAGTTACAACAATATGTGAGTTAAATAAAAGCTAATGAATTTTTAATCATTAGCCAAATATTTAAATTCTTCAAAAAAATTTGATTAGTTTCATATAAATAAAGATATAAAAATATCAAGTAATTGAAACTCAACTTTATTATAAAAAATATTTCTTTTAGTAACCAAAATTAGCTGAATATTTAACAAATGTTTATGTTATTTTGTTTTACTAAAGCAACTTTAAATGATCCAAACCTAGTTGATTCAGAGACATCAGGGCTAATCATGATCACTAAATCTCTTGTGGTTCCAGCCTTTTTTAAACAATGAGCAAGTACCAAGGCTCCTTTACAATATTCATCATTGGTTGCAAGGGTAACAAAAGCTAAAAATAGTTTGATTTTTTTAATTAAAAATTTCATTTATTAAAATTATTTTTAAACAATAGAAATAATGTTCACTACATAAAAGTAGCAAATAACTTTTGAAAACATGCTTACAAATTGTTTGTTTATTTCATAGGTGATTCAAAAAAAGTTTAAAGTCAGGGTCTAAGTTAATTAAAAATATATTATTGACTAGAAAGTAAAATTAAATACTTACCTTGATTAGAAGTCATTATCAAAATTGAACAAATGATTAAAAACTGTTTGAACTACTCAATGAGATAAAGAAAACTGTAATGAATTATAATTAAAATCTTACCACCATTACCTATACAAAGTTATATATTATCTAGTTTTGAACAACAAATACTAAAATAATAACAACTTGTTGAGTCATCAAATTTTATACATATTGAGTGAAAATTATCTAAAGTTGACAATTTACTTGATAAAGCTAAGCAATATTAAAATTGCTAGATCATCAACACACAATCATATTAACTGATGAAAGATGATAACAAAGTCTAGAAATTTGAGCCTAAAAATGGTATTCCAAAAATCAAAATTTTTTAATCCAAAAATATATTTAAAACATCAAACTTTTATAATGAATATCAAAAAGGATTATTGTAGGAGTAAACTAAAACTGATAATCAATGTATGTGCAATAAAATACCCATATAATTGAAATGAAACTATTTATTAAACAATAACCATAATATTTCAATAAAAAGCCCAGTGAATATGTTATCTGATTTATAAGTCATAAATAATTTCTATTTAGGTAAACTTTTAAACAAAGCTGATATTTTCACAACTACTTTGTAGTTATATAAACAGTTTACAATGTTGTTTATATACCTATAACAAGTTCAGTAAATAGCTTAAAAATAAAAGCGATATTACCAGGGATAATATTTTTTTCAGTTAAATATCCTTAAAATATCTTATCTGTCAGATATTGAAATAATAAGAATAGAATTTGTGCTTAAAAATGAGGCAATAATGATTGCTTTAAAACACAAGGACAAATTTCATAATAAGTATAAATTATTTTGCTACAAATTTTCGTTAAAATTATGACAAAATAAAAAAGAAATTTTTAAGACGACGATAAATTCAGTTTATAATTGATAGATCTAGTTCTTAAATAAATCACATTAATTTCAAAAATAACATCAATAATTAGTTTTAAGATAAACATTTTGTAAGATTAGTTATTTTACTATTTTACAAATCAGATAAAAACTTTTCTAGATTATAATCTTTTCAATATAGCTGGACAGCTTAAAAAAGCTCAATGATTTGATTTGTTCAAAATCATGCAACAATATGATATGGCAAGTAAATAGAAAATGGCATATAAAGTCGACTTATTATGGCTTTATTAATTTTGCACAAAAAAATATATATTAGAGATAGATATAGTGAGGAGCATTTGACTGATATATAAAGGAATAAAATTAAATAAATATTTATATACTAAAAATATTATTGTAAATTTTTACTTTATTAGCTTTCTTTTCTTAATCTCATGTCTAGAAAAAAATAATATAAGTTTATAAACACCCATGTGCAGAAGATAAAATTTTTGAAACCTCTTTCTGAATTATTATACATAAATAGTAAAACTTAAAAAATCATAATCTTGTAAAGATTACTGTAATTGTGAGGTATTCACTTTGTTCAAACTTTTACAAATTTAGTCAAATACCAAAATTTACTGTTGAATCTTATCTATTAAAAGCTTCTTAAAAAATATCTAAAGAAAAATATATTTGCCACGATTATAAATAAATCTAATTTAGCAAATATTTTATTATTGCTTTAACACCGTATTTTCCACAAACAAAATTAAACGTTTAACCTTATATAATCCAAAAACAGTAGTCAAGTATTTTCTTTCTAATAAATTTCAATATTTTATCAAAATCTTAACAACATATTTAACAATTTAAAGATAAATTTAAAACAGATAAAAATTATTTTTAAGTATAAGAACAATTTTCAAGTTTCATTTTAAAAAGATCCTTATCAAAGTAACAATAACATGTCGTTATACTGTCACCAGTCAAACAGTTTTAATTAGCTCTATCTTTCAGCAAAAAATCATGTTTTACTAATGTTTTTTCTAGCAAAAAAAAATAAAGCTAGCCGTTGAACACACTGCTTTAAAACTTCATTTAGAAATTGTTCAGGTAATTTAATTTGCAGCTAGGCTTAGTAAGGCTTAATATAATATTAATGTCTTCAAAATCATCAAGTAAAACAAAAACAAGTTTGAAGAAAATATTTTATTTTCTGCTTTTCTTAAAAACGAATTGCGGATGGTTTCAGTTTCACACTTTAGTAGTTATAAATGCTTGCGATACTTGTAATAAATCAGCTTTTACTTATGAAGTTTCAACAAAATCTTAGCACAAGATATGAAATCAACTATAAAATTAACAAATGAACACATTGTATCTAATAAATTTAAAGCAAACTAACTATTCATTGGCCATAAGAAAACATTTATTAAAAAGTCAGTTGTAAACTAAACATCCAAAGCATCATAATGAAAAAGAAACGAGAAAACTATTCTTAACCAAATCAGTAACAGAAAAGTTTGAAGATACACTTCATTTCATAATTATAGAATTTAATCAGATCTTCTAAAACAAATGTTATTAATTGAACCTCGGAGGAGTTGGAGGAGGAGTCGGGGGGAGAATTGGTGTAGGTGGCGAAGGAGGAGGAGTCAGAAAGACCGAAGAATTTGGATCTACATTGAAGCAACTGTAAAGATTCAATTCTTCAGTTCCTCGTTCAGACTGAAAGTTTGGCATCAATATTTTTGCACTTTTTAAATAATTACAAATGGCTCCAAACAAGGTGATTGTTGGTTTCAAAACAAACTCATTTTTTATGCTAATCTTTTTATTAATGCAATTGATTTTTTCAGTTACCATCAACACAGATGTAGCCAAAGTATTATTTAATATCAAAAACATTTTACCTAAAATTTAAGCTGAATTAGAAAAATAAAAAAGTTACATAATCAAGTAATCCTTAAATTTGAGTAATTTATACTATTGTTAAAAATAATGAAAAGTAGTATCAAAATGTTTAAATAAAAAATTTTGGAAAATTATTGTAATATCTGAACAAAATTATCTTTAAGCGACTTATTTTAGCATAAAATAAGTTTAAATTAAACGTCATAATTATAAAATTAGTGAAAGTTTAATAAGTAATATGGAAAAAGTTTATATGGAAAAAGATCTGTTTTTTTTTCATTTCAAAAACCATTTAAGAGTTTTCAAAAAATAAGTTATTAATAAAAACACAAAACAAAATTTATATATATAAAAGATCAGATAAGATAATAAACTTTGAATATTTTAATAAGTTAAAAAATAGCCCAGTCACAGAGAGTTTCAAGCTTGGTTATAATCACAATACACGTATTTTTTTCGAAATTAGATCTAGCAGATATCTTTTTGCATTAACATATGCATAACTTAAGTAGAAAATACAAGTTACAAAATTGTCCAAAACTGAAACTTATTGTTAGTCTATTATTCTTTAGTTAAGACATTTTGTTTGTTGAAATAGAAACAAATTATTTACAAAATAAGTCAAAAGTGCAAAGATTTATATTAGAAAATAAATAACAAGCAAAAAAAAATGTTTGTAAAAAAAAAAGCTGAAATCAGTACAAAATTCATTACAAGGAACCTTTTTAAACTTCTTGCTTCATTAATTTATACTAACCAAGATATTTCGTCTGTGAATATCAAGAAAGCTGTCCTAGGACTTTTACAAAGGGGTCAGCTCGTTTCAATAAACATGTTTTGAAAAATATGTTAACTTATGAATAGAAATTTGTATTTATATTCAGATTAGGTTTGTGATAGATTTTCAAATGATAAGTATCTATAAATATGCTTTTTTCTTACAAAACAGTTTCGACCACTCTCGACCACCAAGTGCAAAATTTCTTTTTATTCTAAGATAGAAACGGGTTTTCTGGCTAAAAAGATTTGGAAATGAAATATAATTTGAACCATGTAAGCTAAACAATTTTAAGTACATGTACTTTACTATTATTAGACCATGAAAATATATGTGCATATTAGTAGTTAGAACAATATAGACAATTAAAGTTTTTTTATAATCTGTTTTAATTTTATGTTGCAAACCTTCCTCTTTTCTAATTGGATGATCAAAAGCTTTTGCTTTAAAAATATATAAACCATAATTCGGTATTCAGTTCAATTTACACTTTATGAAATGTGAAACATAGCTCTAAATAAAAAATAGTTTTAATGTCAACAAGGTGCTTAATAAACAATGTGACAAAGTTTTTTGTATATATTTATCAAGTAAGCAAACTATATCATTTAAATAAAAACGGTTACAAAACGATTTTGACCATTCGGGGTTCAACCCAAGTCCTAACAAGCCTTCTAAACGGCTAATAAGAATTTAGTTAAATGCTTTATGTAAAATTCAAATAATCTCCTGTTTGAAATAATAATTAGCTGAAATGTTATATAATAAAAAGGTTAAAAGATCTTTTGATCGGCCAGAGCTTCTTAAACTGAGTCTGCGATTATTTTATTTCCTAACAGTCACTTAGTATTTTTTAAGAAAAAATTACACACAGCTAAACATTGGTGCAACTCAAAAAGAATCTAAAAATGGCTTACAGCGATGTTACGAAGTTTTTCTTCTTTTGTTGTTCCAACTTGATTATTTTTATTACTGTTTTAACTTGCTTTTTACTTACAGCAAATTTGAAATAAGATAAAAGAAAGAATAAA
Organism: Pegea sp. RAD2-039; assembly: GCA_034620365.1. Lineage (NCBI taxonomy): Eukaryota > Metazoa > Chordata > Thaliacea > Salpida > Salpidae > Pegea > Pegea sp. RAD2-039. Next base: position 988,740 of record JAQGEQ010000020.1, read on the forward strand.
AAGTTTGCTGAAAACCGAAGATTAAGTAATGAAGATGTGAGTTACTTCTATAAACTTATAAAGATGGCCTTAGTTTATAAATAACTAATGAAATAGTAGTTTTATAATGGTTCGTAGAAGGCAATTTCTTGTATATAGTTACAAATACAGACAGTTTGGAGTTAGTTTAGTCAAAATTGTTATGGTCAAAACTAAATTAGTTGAAAAATTGCTTATAAAAAGCATAATCTGCAAATACTAGACGATGCTTGATAAATTCACTTGACTTTAAAGAGCTTCATAAAAAGGAAAAGGAAAAATATTTCGGATATCATGCAGACAATTTAGCAACAATGAAAATTATCTATATATAACTTTGGTATAATCTCATCCTTATTTACATTTGATTATTCCAACTTCTTGTTCGTTGTAACGATGAAAGGTTTTTGAGAGATTGATCATATGTGACACAAAACCCACATTTTGTTCTTAGTAAATAACTGATTGCAAAGTTAATGTTTTCGGCGATTTTTAACTTTCAACTAAGCCTTTTGTTTATTTGAATGAAAGCAAAAGACTAACCTTAGGAAGGCATTGTTGCATTTAAGGAAAAAAGATGCATTAAATAAAAGGTTAAATGCTATCTCAAGAATAAGTTTATTTGTGGAAGAAAAAAATCTAAGCTTGGGCGCCAATCATTTTATCTTTCTAGAAAACTTCAACTAACTCTTTTTAAAATAGATCTCTGCCCTCTTCAAATAGGTATAAGTTGATTAGATGTCAGTGGTAAAAACTCATTCTTTTTGTGATTCTTTCATACTTTATCCAACACTTTAAAATTCTCTTCTTTTACTCAGAAAACCTCTCTCATACAAACTGTGAAATTTCCGATTTTATTCGTCTACAAATCCAGCTCAAAATAAAAGAATTCAGCATACTTATCTAGCTGATAGTAAAAATGCTTTTGCAGAAAGATTATTTTCTAAATCCTTTTTGCTGATCAATAAATTCGAAAATATTTGATAGTTTCGTTGGAAGAAAACATAAACTCTTAATGCCTACATGTTTTATGATTAAAAAGTGGTTTAAAATTCGTATAAAAACAACTTCAACAATCCACTTCATCAAATCTGTCTTTGTCTGAACTATTTCTTTGGATTTTCTAAAGCGAATTTGGAAGCTTAACTTTAGTTAAGGAATTAATCGAAGAAATAAGATAAATTGCATGTTAATAAAATGGAATCTGAATATAAAAAGCATTATCGTTGTAGAAATTGTGACCACATTGTTGCAAGTAATCAGGGAAGTGAAAGTATCGAAATTCTTATAAATGAAGTGGACCTATCTTATGGATCGATATTCTGCTGTTTGTTTGATGATGGAACAAGAACGATTAAATGTAAGACCTGTAGAACTGTTATCGGGGAGACTGGTGAAAGTCCTCCATTTACTTTAAATTTTTCTAACCTTATTTCTGACACTGAATTTTAAAATGTTTAACATTGAGAAGATAAAAACTTTTTTATGAAGCTTGTGTTTCTCGTAATCTTAGCCTTTTTCTATGCTGAAAAATTAAAAAGACTCATAAATACCTAACGATTTATTTTATGTGCTGCAAACTAAAACTTCTATTTTAATGTTGCTTTATACTTTCTGTCGACCTTTTACTTTATTTTGTTGTATCTTTGTTGAAATTCAGTAAACTGCATAAATATGAGAACTCAGAAAATTCAAAGAGTTCACGAAGTAAATAAATTCATCGAAGAGCAATAAGAATTTAAATATTTTTTACTTGAAGTCGCAAATCAAATTTTCAACAACTTAATGTCGAAGACTACCTAAAACAAGTTTAAAAGAGAAATTACCCATTTGTGCTTTTGCTGCATATAAAATCTAATGTTGGTTAAGCAAAATAATCAATTAAAACTCTCTAAGCTCTATTTTTACGTATGTACCAACAATTTGTAGTATAAACTGGGGTTTCACTTGAAATATTTGTGATCAGTCGTGTAATTACTGCATAACTGTAAAGAAAATGCTAAGCAAAAGCGTTGTGCGAAAATTTTGACAGCCAAAAAGATTTGTTTTGTAAGACCGATATATATGCGAGATTAGATCAATCAGCTGTATAACGAATTGAGTTGTTAATACTTTTGATTACTGTGTTAACCTACTTTGCTTAACATTGATACCTAAAAATATAAACAATTACTGACTTGTTTCAATCTGTTTAATTTTGTTATTAATCATTATTATTTTACCTGCCTAATTGCTAGAAAGGCCATTAAGAGATGTTTTCAGCAAAGTTAATTTTATTTTTCAGCAACAAGCTTTGATCTAGTTTAGTGTCTAAATGTTTAAATGAAAATGATAGATTTGTTTGTCTGAGAAGACATTATTAGAATAGTTTAAATTAATGAGAAGAGATTATTTGTTAAGTCAAAATGGTGATTTCGGTTAATTGCAATTTAATGTTTGAGAATTTAAATATTTTTGTGTGATATTTGTTATGATAAAGTTTATTTATCCGGCCGGTTACTCAGGTTTTAGTTAAGCAGTTTTTGCGCAAATTTATACAAATTATAACCAATGAAAATAATTTTACAAGTTTATTAAATGTGTGCCTTTTTAATGGTTATACACCTAATGAATTTATTTCAAATTTTATAAATAACAATTTTATTTTGAAACTTTTTTCATTAACAATCTATAAAATTATTTGTGTTATAGTGCTTTTATATGAACAAAATCTAAATTAAACTGGGCTCCCTATGCTACAATCAGTGTGAGAAAATAACCGATGATGTAATTTTGCGTAGTTAGCATGTGCATAGTGCCTTTTTCTCTTTAAATCTTTAGTTGAAACATATGCTACGAATTTCATCAAATTAATTTTTTACTTGTTGTAGTTAATTTGTTATCTGAGTATGCCGTTGATTTAAAAAAAATCATATTTCTGCTAAAGTACTGAACTAGATTATATTTAACCTAAGTTGATTATTAACTTATGTTTGTCACCAAACAAATCTATGAAATTGTTTTATAATCTTTTTTTGATTGTTATTTTTTTTGTTTAAAAGATGTTTTGTTTTTAGTGGTTCTATTAAAATTTTTTTTATAGCAGATTGTTTATTTTTTTTAATATTTTGAATTTCTGATTGAATAAACAACTTTTTTGCATTAGAATGGTTTAGTGCTTTTCTAGATAATTTGATTTTAAAATTATATTAATATTTTTTCACCTCCTTTTAGATTTTAGCAAATACTATAAACTTATTATTTCAGAAAATAAGATGTAAATAATTTTACATTTTTGTAGTATATTTTAAATTATGCTTCTTATTATTTGTCAGATCACTTAATTGTTTCAACTGTTGCAAATTAAATTGTATTAATTATTATTAATTATTAATTAGTGAAGATGGAAAGCAAAGGTGTGCAGCTACAAAAACGTCTCACCTTACTTAATGGCGTTACAATGATTATTGGAAACATCATTGGATCTGGTATTTTTTTAACACCGAAAGGAGTTCAAACAGAATGTGGCTCAGCAGGTTTAAGTTTAATTATTTGGGCTGTAAGTGGCATATTCTCATTGATTGGTGCTATTTGTTATGCTGAACTAGGAACAACTATCATTAAATCTGGAGCAAGTTATTCATATATCAAAGAAGCTTTTGGACCACTGTTAGGTTTTGTCAGAATGTGGATTTCTGTTTTAATCATTGAGCCAACCGTTCAAGCTGCTATTGCTATCACATTTGCTGATTATCTGATAAAACCTTTTTTTCCAACATGTGATTCACCTTTTATTGCTGTTAGATTACTAGCTGCTGTTTGTTGTTTATTTATTTTAGCAATGAATTGCTACAGTGTAAAATATGGAACCTTAATACAAGATATCTTCTCTTATGCAAAAATAATTGCATTGATAGTTATTATGATTGCTGGTTTGGTGACTTACATAAATCATGGTACCACTGTAGGATCTTTCGGAGATGTATGGAAGGGAACTACACTTAGCGCTGGAAGTATTACTTTATCTTTATATTCTGGGCTTTACTCTTATGCCGGATGGGATACTTTGAATTTTATGACTGAAGAATTGAAAGATCCATATAAAAATCTACCACGTGCTATTTATATTTCAATGCCTTTATGTACAGTTGTTTATCTATTGGCTAATTTGGCATATTATGCTGTGTTGACCCCTGAAGAGTTAGTCAGTGCTGATGCTGTTGCTCTAGTTTTTGCAAGTAAGACACTTGGTAATTATGCTTGGATCATGTCAATTTTTGTTGCCATGTCAACTTTTGGAGCTTTAAACTCTTCTTTTTATGCTTCTTCAAGACTGTTTTATGTTGCTGCAAGAGAAGGTCACCTACCACAATATTTTGCCATGGTTAGTCCTACCCATTTGACACCTATTCCAAGTCTGTTTCTGACAGGGTCATTAACTCTAGTGTACCTATGTGTAGAAAATGTGTTTGATCTCATCAACTTCTATAGTTTTATGTATTGGCTGACTGTTGGTTTATCTATTCTGGGGCAAGTATATTTGCGTGTTAAAAAGCCGGAAATGCCCAGACCTATCAAATTTAGTTTGGTTTTTCCCATATTGTTTACTGCTATATGTGTCTTTCTGGTGATTGTTCCTTACTTTACTGAGACCACTGAAAGTTTGATTGGTACAGCTATTTTGGCCACTGGTTTTCCTTTGTACTTTGCTTTTATTTATCATGGAGGCATTGTCTCTAATTACTTCTATAAAGTAACAAATAAAGTCACAATTTTCATGCAAAAAGTGATACCTGTTATCCATGAGACCATACCTGATGCATGATCAAAGTTCAGCTTACACAAAGTTTCTAGTTTGTAACAAATCAAATTTCATGAGGGTTGTTGATAAAATTTTACAGATCTGTTTTTATATTATTTATATAATGTTTTCTTTTGCTAATATCCGCTGCTATAACATTTGGAATTATAAATATATTTACAGCTTTGATGTTTGTCTGGATCTCTGTTAGTCTGATTTTATGTACATGTTTGATATAGATAAATGATAAAGATCATCTGAATTGTGTCTGTAGTTTTGTAGTTTTCACATGTGTCTAACAGTATTTAAATGCTTTAATATATATTGTAATTTTTTAATGTAAAAATATAAAGCTCTTACATAAATTGATAAGTAATTTGCAAGTATTCAAATCATTATTGCTTTTGTATTAATCAATGATATTTTATTTTGCTGATTGTAGTTTTCATCAAAGTGGGAGAGTGCTTTGATAATTTTTAGCTAGCTGTAGATAACTATTTTGTAGATAAATAATTCTGATATTATATAAAAGTAATTTTATTAACAGACTAATTTTCTTCAAGTTTCTGATTATAAAGTATCTCTAAATATGAAATATGAAGCTGCTTCAAACTTTCTCTTCAATTATAAACTAAAAGAATCTTGCACTTAATATAATTGTTGAATGAATTGAAACATGATTTTTCTTTCTGTTTAAACTTTGGTAAATGTTTAGATTTGAAGGATTTCTAAAGTGAACTTTTCATGAAATCTTAACAAATAATAAAACAATCATGTCAGCTCCCCTTCGCCGAGTTTTGCTGAAATGGGATAGCAAGATTCAGTCAAAACTTTCACCTTCCATGAAGAACAAGTGGAACCATCCAGCAGGTTATTGAACATTCTAATTATTCACAACTTAAACTTTAGATTCTTTGATAGTTTTCCTTTTATAATATCTACTTTGTTTTAAAGGTCCAAGAACTATTCATTTCTGGTGCCCTGTAGTCAAATGGGTTGGTACATATTTATCTTCTTGATAATAAAATTAATGTTTCAAATGACGAAATCTTTATATCTAGTTATAATGTTTTTCATGCAAGTTTTTGCAAATTATTATTAACTCAAACAATCACTTTATAGATAATCAAACTTTAAATTTTAAGTTTCTTCTTTTTAGGGCTTAGTGTTTGCTGGCTTATCTGATCTCGCCCGTCCTGTGGATAAGCTCAGTCTTAATCAATCTTTGTCTCTTGCTGGTACAGGCTTCATCTGGGCACGTTATTGTGTAGTCATCATACCTGTCAACTACTTTTTGTCTTCTTGCAACTTTTTTCTGGGAGTTACTGGTGTATTGCAAACCACACGGATTTTAAAGTAAGCACTTTAATTTTGTCGATTGCTCTGAATTATATAGCCATTGAAAAGCCTTGTGGCTCTTTAAAACAACTATCATTCACAATTAATTAGTTTACGTTTATAAATATTATTATTTTTGAGATTGTTGCTTCCTATAAAATAATTAGGGTTGTTTTCTGACAGAATGCTACTAATACTTATTAAGGCAAAGTTGATACTCAAAATATTGATTATTCCGTAATCAAACTTATTATAAATTTTTCCTACCAACTTTGTTTCAATTGTTTGTATTTTCCATTTGATCTTATACGAAAGATGTTTTTACTGTTTCTTTTAAATAGCTCACTATATTTTACAATTCTTTTTGTTGATAAATCAGGATTAGATAAAAACCAACTTTTACTTATAAATTTATTTCTATTCACAAATCTAAAATTATGTATTTTTGTATCACCCTATTAATTAACTGAATTTGTTTGTATTTAAACTAATCCTAAATATTTTTAGGCACAAATACATGTAATTGTTGAGTTGGAACCCAAGTATTCAATCCTTTCAAATTGAGATTTATTTTGTGAATGAATTGTATACGTATTTCCGATCTTGTAATCCTCTTCAATTAGTCACTTTCCAATTATCTGACTGGCTGGCTGGCTGGTCGCCTTTCTTTTATGTAACTTGAAAGTTCTCATTTGTCTATTTGATTTTAATGTTCATACATCTTGCCAATTATCTTTTACTAATTGTGATTCTTGTTTGAGTTTTCAGCAATTTATCATTTGTAACTTTCTACTATTTAAATTTTAATGCTTTTATTCTTCATTTTCATTTTTCAAATCTATTTAAGCAATCAAATAAATTATTGGTGAACTGTCTTACTTCTTCTTAAAGTTCATGTATTTCCTTGTTTAGTTTTCTACAGTTTCAATTTGAGAAGTTTTTAGTCTAAAATGTTTAGTACTTGAAGCACAACTAGATTATTTTCAATAGTAATGTACTTGTTGACTGAGTAAACTAAACAACTCTACAAATTTGTGGATGTTTCAATACGTGGCAAAATTCGATACAAAAGCTTCAAACAAGTTTCGTTAGTAGTTCTCAAAACAAAATTATTCAACAGTTTAAGTTGTATAAGTCCTTGATAGTTTATATTTAAAAGTTTATATTAATTTTTTTCTATAAAAAGTAGTCATTAAAATTGATTATTTCTTATTTACCTAACTACTAAAATATGAAGATAGGTTTTACAATTAAAATGATAAATTAATCTTTTTAAAGGTTTTAATTCAATTTAATTAAAGTAATTTCACTTTAATCCTAATAATTTGAAGAATGTGAAAAACATCGTGTATAAAATTCGGTTTGTTTAATATTTGGTTTTAGACGAAAATATTGAACTTGATTCACAATCTATTTAATAATTCAAAAATTTATTTTAGTATTTCTCTTCATTTAACAACAAAATGGAACAAATAAATATTTGTGTAAGAAGAGCTTTCGGCTCTTAAATTAAGAAAATTATTCAGTTCTCTAAAGAAGCTGATTAGATCAAGGTTGTCTAGCTGCTGATGGAGCACAAAAAAGTAAGAATCAGTTAGTTGTAAGCAAGAAGTTGATGTAAAATCATCAATTATCATCTGATGAATGATTTTTGGAAATGATTTAATAGCGAAATTATTTATTATCACAAAATTGTGGTTCTAAAAAGATTTGATTTCACGATCAAATACAAAAAAGCATTTCAGTCGATAAGTAAATGGATTAAAATATCTTTTTATCATTATCTATTAAATTTTGATAACTGACAACAGAAATTTATTTCTGTTCTTCTTCATCTAATTAAGCTTTCACCTTTCTAATATCAACTATGTTTATTTTAAGCTTCATTAATTTTAAAGATTATTTCTTAAAACTTTGTGTTTATAAAATTTATTTGATATTTATTGAATATTAATAATAAATCTTTCCTTTTTAATTTGCTAAAAGTAAAAAGTTCATTTGCATGTCAATTTCAAACATTTTCAAATATTTCAAAAGAAGTTTATATAACTATTAATAACTTTTCTATAAAATTAATAATTCTTGAAACAAAATAATCAAATGATTTTAACATAAAATCTTCAATCAAACATTTTGTCAAATAATCATATTGAGCTGTTCATATATCCACCTCATTTTCCCCCTTATATCAAACAAACAATGAATTGTGGTTTTCTTACAATAAAAACTAAATGAACTACAAGTTTTCTACAAAAATTTCATTCATAAATAACTCCAAGTATTACAGTTTTAGATTATGTTGTACAAATTTGTAATAATAAATAATTGGAAACAGAGATGATTATTTATTTTGCTACCATATAAAATAGAAATTTATTTATCTTATTTCATTACAGAGTAAATTGTACATCAACAAATTCAAGAGCTATATAAATACTCAAATGGCTTATAATGTTTCAACTTATTGATTGTTATAAGTTTAAACTTGATGTTCAATAATTTTATTAAATTGAATAGCATTCAAATATACTATAAGTTTAATAAACCTATCAGATGTCTACATAAAGTCACGTGATAGCCACACAAAAGTGATAGGTGATTAAAAATAAGCTGTCATCACGTGGGTAGCTAATCTTGTGTTCGCTTACTTCTCCTCGATAGACAAAGTAAAGATTACAGATTTGGAAACTGTATTTTGGCCATAATAGGAAGTACAATTTCTTTTACTGAACTATTGATAGATTTTTAAAAATTTTTATCATATTTGTTAGTATATGAAATAAATATTTCACATTAATGTTCAAAGTCAAACTAGGTTTTAGATTATTGCTGATAAAAACTTTTTATCAAATATTTAATCTTAACGCTTTTCTGTAAATAAAACAGTCAATCAATTGCATTATGCCGATTAAATAACTACTTATTATTGGAAATTTATTACTTTAAAAACTACTAGATGAATTTCCAAATTCCACTCTTTATAAGAATTCGATATAAAACTATCTGCATTTTTAAGGACAGATTTTATTAATAACTTAAACTTTTTATAGTCAACAAAATTTGTGATTGTTCTGGGTTATATGCTGAAACCAACAAGCAAATGATACTTCATCAGTTATTTGATTTATTTGACGATATTTTCTCACTTCTAAAAGTTCAAATAGATATTATATGACTTTGATTTGTTTTTACGTTAAGCCTACAACATACTACCCAAGTTTTAATTTCTATTTACATGAGATTGTTATTAAACAGAATATACAGATGCATTAGAAAGTTTGCAATTTTTCTACCTCTTGTTTTTTGAGAATTTTTTTTATAGGCCAAGACAATTTTATGCCTCCAGTTAATATAGTAATCAGTACGGCTCAAACATATTTATTTCAACTAACAATATTTATTAATCGAGCAAATATCTGGTAATTATTCTTGTGATTTTGTAAAGACTTATCAGAATGTAAGCCCAATTAAAGCTTTGGTTACCGTTTTTAAATCACAATAATTTTTCCAACTGTTTTATTTCGGTCAATTTAGTAATATTCTGTTGCTTATTAAGCTAGCAATTTGATGATATTTAAAATATTTTTTTCCACTTTGATGAATCCATTCCTGATGATATATCTCATATAATAAAAGAGATAGAGTTACTCTTATAGTTAACAAAGATAGGAACAACTTACTTGCAAGTGTTCTTTCTTTTTCATTCATTATCCTATCACAATATTATGATAAAACATTCATTAAACTAATTCATCAAAATAAATCAATTGGAAAAGTAAGCTTTGTGATTAAACTAATACGTTATTCAAATAAAACAGGTTACGTCTATAAAAGACCAGAGTAAAAAGGCGTTTTAGTCTGTTTTATGACAACACTTCTAGGAGACACAAGACCGCAAAGCCGGAGTTGGAGCCTCATAGGTATTTCATCACTGCTAACTGGATGTAATCAGCATGTCTGCTCCGCTGCATAACTTTGTTGGTGTGGAGAGTTGAATCCTGCTGCATGGGCAACAACTGAATATTCATAATTTTTGCCCTGGCTTACAGTATGGCTGTGTTCGGCCGAGACAGGTCACACTATACAGCTTACATTGTATGTAATGCAAATATTTCCTTAACATCTTTCGTGAACCAATAACAAAAAAAAGCGTGAAGGAAATATATGTTTCACAGTCACTTAGCAATCTCCTTTACCACATTTTTATAAAATTTGCGGCCGGAAATGTATTTTATGTGTTGGCTTATTAAGTGTAGAAAATACTTTCCGAAAAGACAATCAACTGCTATTATATCTTTATTCATTTTTTTCTGGCGCTGTTTTTGGTGCATATTTTGTAAATACATAATTTTCTGGTATGTCCTATTTCTTATATCTTTGAATCTCTAAGCACTGCCAATATAAAGAATAATGAGTGAATTTTAGCAGGAGTACTACCCGAAGAAGGTTGAACATAATTGCTTTCTACCTAGTAACTTAGATCTTTTAACAGATCATCATTTGTCAAAATACTAAATCGAAGCGTTAACTTTTATGAAACTAGTATGTCACAAACAGTAATTAAACGAGACTTACCAATATTTTCAATTAAAGTTGGTATTGTTTGAGAAGAGAGGTACTAAAATAAATTAAGTAATTATTTCTGTAAAATAGAAGAATAATCTATATTTTGTATAATATCAATTAATTTTTAGTAATGATAAAAAATAAACTTTCCAAAATAAATTCAACCACTAAAAGCGCATAACAACCATCAGCTTCAGTAGCAACAAGTTTTATTAAAGATTGGTAAGATAGTTTATCAACAATAATTCAAAATAGAAATATTGAAATTATGTTTTTTATTTGATCTTTAAGTACTTTTGAAAACTATTATAATATTAAAAACTTACTGTCATACAAATATATAAAACAGAATAAACCTAATTTGCTTCCTTTTAAAGTAAGAAATTATAATTGTTAACTAAAATTAATTTTTTGAATATTACTGATAACATTTCACCAACTTTTCTATTTGCTTTTTTATTACTTTTTAATTATCTTAAGTTGTTTTTAATATGAAAAATAAATCACAAAACAGCTAAGTTAAAAGGTTTCTTCTGTTTTAATATTAAATTATTTAAATGGATTGAACTGATTAATAACCTATTTAATGAATAATATTTTTGATAGATTTTTTTAATAGCACTATTGTAAAACCTTTCTCTTTCAAATCAGATTTCTTAAAGAAAATAATTATTTTACTTTTTATAAAATAATCTATCTGTTTAATTAATTGTAAGTTGAAGCTTAGAATGAGTGGAGCTCAAGCTGATCCCAAAAAATGGAACATGTCTGGCTGGAAGACTGAGCCACGGTATAGTGATCAGACCTTAGTTGGAAACTGGCTAGAAAATCGAAAATATGTGAGAAATATTTTAATGTTTTTTTGTAATTCGATTTTAATTAAGTGGTTTGTGTAATAAACTTAACTTGATCCTCATAAAAATTATGCAAGTATCCTAAACTTTTATAGAATTTATTTATTTTTTATTAGAGATTATTAATTTTTTAATAATTGTTATGATTTTAAATATTGGTAAAAGACACTCATTATAAGACATGAGGCTGTATATAGTATCATTAACACTTATTATTTATTTTTTCAAGTTCAATAGGGAAAACTTTAAACATACAAGTTCAAATAGAATGGACTACATTCCCTACCCAGATCATAAGCCTGATGTGAGTAGACGAAGACATGGTGCCATTAGGCATGATGGTTTACCAGAAACTCTTTTTACTAGACACCACGGTGATAAGTAAGAACAAAATTAATTCAACAATTTATATTTTAATTCTATTTTTGTTTAATTAAAGAAAGTTTAATTATATTTTTTATTTTAATTAATTCTAAAAATCCATTTTAAATTTTTAAATACTTAATATTTCTGATTATAACTTTTTTGATAAAATTACTTTTAAATTAAAAGATTTTTAACAAATTTAGCTTTATCTAAAGAAATTTTTGATATTTTTTATTTTACTTTTCATTCAACTAAATTGTTTAAATAAATAACAAGATCTTTTCAAACTAAAATATGAGAACAAAGTCAACATTGTAAACCATAGTTTTTGGTATTTTATCATCTATTATTCATTTTGTCATCTAGCATTTCCAATGGTTTAGAAATATAGATTTTTTATTTATTCCTTCAACAAACTAAATTATCATTTAAACGAGTAGGTTTGCTTTAAGTAGATTCTTTAAACCCTTTTTGCTTTACTTCTACAATTTTATTTTTAAGTTAAAAAGATTGATTTTTTGATTAATCAAATATTTATAGGTATGACAACCTTCACGTGACTTGGTATGATGAGAATTATAATAAAAGAGCTCGTGTAGGAAGTAATAAGTTACCACCACTAAGAAATTGGAGTCTTCATAAACTCGGCTGGTTACCAGAGAGATCAGATCATCCAATACAAGGTTTTATTGCAACATTAAAAAAAAACTTAGGAATTGCTTAAAATGATTGGTTAAAGTTGATTAAATATTGATGGTTTTAGGAACTCCTACTAGTATTGGATTAACAGAGAAGAAAAGAGAACAATGGAGGAACGAATTGGAAACTTCGAGAGAAAATGATTATACTACAAATTATTCGAGTGATTATAAAATCCCATTTCAGTCAGCATTTCCTGAACGTTATGGAGTGGCTCCAAAGATCCTCTCCAGTCATTTCCATCCTATTACAATAGTAAGAATATTTGTTCTTTTGCAAAATCTTATTTATAAACTTGAATATTTGTAGTAACTACTAAGTTAAAAATTATTGAGTTTATTGTTTTTAAAACTCCATTCAGATTTATTTTTTTACAGATTAACAAAAACTTGTCTCTGAGAAATGAGAAGTATAATGCTCCTCAAGAATACTCACCTAACATCCCTAAACCATGTAACACTTACCCTATAGTCCCTCCTCTGCCTTGTTAGATGTTTCAATTTGATGCCCCACGAACAGCTGGTGATTTATATTTGTTACTTGAAAATCTAAAAAGTGTTTTTGTCGATATTGTGAACTGTTGTGTGTTTGTAGAAATTTTGTTGTCTGTAATAGTTTTTAACTAAGAAATCGCAAACTGAATTTAATAACAAGCTTTTCTAATTATACCTGTTACCTTGCTAAATCAAAATAAACTTTGACGTTAACAATCGTTGAGCTGGAATTTGTTTAAAGAGCTTTTTGTAGTGGAAACAAAGTAAATAATTATAAATTAAATTTCTGAAAAGATATCACTTTTGATTAGAACCTCTGAAGTCAGCCACATCAGAATTTGTTTTGTCTGATTTGATATCTCGTATTTAGTATCTAAAATGGATTCTTTCCTGGTTGACACGGCTTCGTCACCCGATTAACAATTATATTTTATTTTTATAGAGTTGTTTTCTAAAAACATTAATAATTACAATTAAGATTATATACAATAATTTAAAATTGAACTAATGTGTAATAGTTACTAAAGAATATTGTCATTTGTAACCTATAAAGTAAATCTCAACTCAAATCTAACTTCTGAAATTTTTTAACACTGACTAAATCATTGAATTCAATCTGCACTCATAAATGAATGAATAAAATTGAATAACTAAGAACCGATCATATCTTTTTATTCAAGAAAAATCAGTCTAACCCACAGCAATAGTTATTTGGAAAAAATAAAACAACAAATTAACAAATGATTATGTATAAATAGATAGATAGAAAAACTTGATTTGATTAAGATAAGGGTAAAATAAAAAGTTTTTAAATTCACTTAAAAGTTTGTGATGCTGATTTGACAAAAATCTAAAATATCCTTTTCAAGTGAAAAGGGTTTAAAATTAGCCTGGTCTTTGAGTATTTTGTACTTTGTTGCATTTATAAAGCAAGTGTCTACATATAAATATTAATTTCTATATAACTATTTGTGATTTTAATACAACACTTTTGGGGTTACATTATTGACAAGGATATCTACAAATACTTTTAATAACATCACTAGCAAGATCTTCTGTTAGCTGATTTTGATCTAATGCTTCAAAATGGTCATGATTTTCACTGATTTTACTCAAAGTTGAGTTGAAGTTGATATCTCCAGTATTAACACTAATGACCTGAAAAATGATAACAACAGAATAATTAGATGTACAAAGAATTTATCTAGCACCTGTATTTGTCTATATCTTAAAAATGGATCGAATTCTTTCAAAATATTCCTCATTTCTTTGTTCTCGTGAGTAATTACAATTACATAGTCTTTTGCTGCTCTTCGGTTTCCTGGTTGTCGTATGGTAGACATAAATAAACTTTCAACTACTTTTCTACTATTGGAACCTTCAAAAGTAAAAAGTTAAAGAAAATCTTCAAAACTTTGTTGACTTCTGTAACTTACCAACTCCTCCATAAGGCATAAACTTCAAATGTCGTAGAAAAGTGGCTAAATTAACAGCCTCACCAATTCGTAGCTCATTTTTGAAATCAACTTCTCTATGAAATCTGAGAATTCCCGCCATAGCACCATAACGGTTGTAACGAAATTTGATAACAATCTAGGTTTGAATGAACTTACACGAAATGCTTTTGAAGAAATTATTACTTACATCTTCAACGAATCTTAAAACACGTTTCCAGTTATCATATCCCATATCAGGATTACTCTCCAATAGGAAGAATAAATCAACGTTTGACATCGAAGGGCATGGCTCTGAAAACGTCTTATTTAAAAACAGTTCAATAAGAGCTTAGTAACCATTGTACAGAGAGTATTTAATCTGTCTCAAAATTTATATAAAGTGTACAAAGTTTTATTTACAATTATTGAGTACTTTATAGCTCTACATTAATAGCATTCAAGACTTTTAATGACTAATTTGAGCCGCTTACTTGCACAGCAAGGTTTAATCTCTGACCAGTCACCAGATTTATCACAATTAATTTTGTTTGCACCGAACATCTCAAGCTTGTGGGAATTTGAATTACAGGAATATCTAAGAAAATCGACATCAATAGACATTGTAAGATGTTTTTATGTTGAGTTTTACTATAGCTAGACTGTAGTATCGTTTAAATTTGTTATAGAATACTACTCGCTTGTTTAAGCACCCGTGACTTTTCAGCATTAAGGTGGTTATCATTATCAACGCTTATTTTGTCATAAAAAAAGTTTTCATGAATTCAAGATCACTAATTGAACTGAGCTAGCTTTTGAGTAAACACTAAATTTAGAGAAAATATAAAGCGGGATAACACAAGCAACTTCATTATGCAATTTAAAATAATAATACAATAAGAAAAATGTTGATCGATATATTAGTTGACACTTTAATTGATATTTAAATCAAGCTATAATACCTGCAAGTTGAGTTTACAAAACTTGAGTCTGAACATTCGACATTTCCGTTATTCAGTTGAAGATAACTTTGATCACAAACTCCTGAAATTTTAATGAAAGATCATTTTTGAACATTAATATTATTATTTAAAGTGCTAAAAATGCTTTTTAAACAAAATATCATATATTTTTCGTTCTAACTTTTACAAAGTGGCATAGGACCAGACCAAGAGCCGTTCCGTAAGCAAGTAAAGATAGAATCCTTTCTAGAAACTGTCAACTTGTAACCAACATCACAAGAAATTGCACAGAATGTCCCTGGAAGATAATCTTCTGAGCCAAGAACTTTGAAACAAGCTTTCTTTCCATTAGTAGTGAGTGGTGTAGGACATGAAATTTCTATGAATTTTAGAGATTATTTAAAAACTTATTTTGTGTAAAATAATCCATAAAACTCACGTTTGCAGTTTGGTATTGGTTTGGACCACAACTTGTTTATCTGGCATTTTCTAAAGTTTGGTCCTTCTAATCGGAAACCTTCTACACATTGGTAGGTAGCTGTAGATCTGTAGATAATGTAAAAGTTTTTCAATAACTAGAAGTCAGTAGTAACTTACTCATAATGATTTGAATCAGATAAAGCAAAGTTTGAATTTGGAATATCCAAATCTTCTACAGGACAAACAATTTCTATAATATCAAAATTAGTTAAGATAATTAAAGAACAATAGATAATTCTCACGTTTGCAATCTGCAATCGACCCAACCCATTTACCACTACTGGTACATTGTATCGAAGGAATGATGTTCGAGTCATGAGTGAATCCATTCGCACATTTTGTGTAGCAGTTTGAACGGAAAAAATAGGAGTCTGAACAATCGATGATTGTATTCTTGGGAACAACAGGTGGTAAGCATTGATTCTCTATATTATCGGTTAAACGAGTTTAGCATAAGAAGCTTTTTACTTCAAACAATTACTTTCACAAGTTCCTAGTTTTGGTTCTACAACTAATGATCCGTTTACTTCATGACATTTAACTTGACTTGGGCCAACTAAATAAGATCCTCGTTCACAAACAACAGTACAATTTCCTTCTGTGTCACAAGACACCTTTCCGTAGCTCAACGTCTAGTCACAGGTACGATGAGACATTATGGCCTTTTACAAAATATACGCTTACCAATGAAGAGCACCCAGTTGTCTTTTTACAAGTCGGAGCAGCTGATGACCAAGAGCCGTAGAAGCAGCAAACTGACAATGGAGATGAAGACTCCGCCATCATATACCCATCATCACATTTGTAAGTACATCTCGATTTCATTTGATTTTTTCGACTACAAAAAGCTTTACCATTGTCAATCATTAAAGCACTTTCATCACACTTTCGAACTGAAATATAATGGGTCAGTTTATAAAAAAGTCATTTTTGTTGCTTGTACTTTGGCATCGAGATATGGATCCCTTCCAACGAGAGTCTGACTCACACATGACGAAGTTTTTTCTACCAGTGGGTGTCTCGTAACCTGCTTGACATCCAACAAAATAACAAATTGATCTATACCGGTTGCCATCTAAGCATCTAATAAAGGTGTTTGGAGGTGATTCGAATACCGAGCATTCAATTTCTGAGCAAAATTCAGTTAGAAAGAAAATATTTGACGATTTTTATCAAACACACTTTTGCAAGAAGCCATTTTCGGCCACCACGTTCCTTCTGCAGTACATCGAGACCAGGTATAATTACCATCGACTTCAAATCCTTTATCACAGATTAGTTTACAAGTTGACTCGTAAGAGTTATCATCATTGCAATCTAAACGCCCGTTGATGACTGATTCCTAAAAAATATGAAAATATTTTTGATGTCATCTAAATCAAAGTCTCGTATTTTACCAGATCAAAAACAGGACATTTAATTCTTTTACACTGAGGAACTCTTGAATGATCCCAGCTTCCATCAGATTGACATTCGTAAGAAAAGTAAAGACTCTCGTTGAAGTTGCTCAACTGGAATCCATCTTTGCATTTAAACGTGCATCGAGACTGATATTTAAAATCATCAGAACACTGAAGGATTCCATTTTCAAACTGAGATAAAGGTTCCTCCGAGCAAAATATCTCTGATTAAGAAATAAGCGCTTAGACGAAAAATATTTGTCAAAAATTGTTTGATTTACTCTCACAAATCCCCAAGACTCCAGCCCACTCTCCCGATGCTAGACAAGAGGCTTCAGTCACCTCTCCATAAACCTGATAACCATCTTCACATTCAGCTAAACACGAGGAGCCAGCAAAGAAGTGATTAGAACAAGCCAGCAAAGAGTTAAGACTCGGTTCCAGATCCTCACACGTGATTGCTAAAACCAAGTTATAAAATGTTGGCAAGTTTGATTCGAAATATAAAAGAAATATAAAAGTAAAAATAGTTGTAGCAGATAACTAAATAAAAAACTAAAATTTGATTGTAGTAAAAGGATGGATAAAATATTTCGATTTTCGACTATCAAATAATTGAAATATTATTTTGAAGTATTCATTGGTGAAACAACTTACGATCGCAAAAAGCAAAGTCACTGCTCCAACTACCATCGCTTAAACACACAACTTTAGAGTTGCCTACTATTTCATATCCAGAGAAGCAATCGAGGACACATTGCGACATGAAGTTATTGCCATTTGTACAAGTCACTTCCCCATATTGCAGTGCCTAGGTGGTTAAAGCTATATAATTTTTTTAAGGATTTTTAGATTTAGATAATTCTTACTCTTTCAATATCAAGGCTTTCTGCTGAGCATTTTATCTTTGCACATATTGGCGATGAGCTAGACCAGGACGCATTCAACTGACATGTTGATGTTAACTCGTAAGACATATACTGAAGACTGAATCCTGGATGACAGGAAAACTTGCAAATAGAGTTTACTGAAGTACCATTAGAGCAATTTGCTTCTCCATTTTCGATATAGATGTTTTCTTCTGGACAACCTGAAGCTGAAAGGAAAAAAGGCAAAAAAAGATCAAACTAAGAAATGAGCGTTTATTTTGGATTCAGCCAACTTGTAGCGGTTTTAAATAACATAACAACAGTACCACCTTCAAATACCTAACGGTAAACTCTCATATAAAGTTGATTCTACTGACCTACACAGCTGGGAAGCACACCACACCATTCCCCATCACTTCGACATTCGATGCCCTTAGCGTAATTGTAGCTCAAATCCGGGTCGTTCAGTTCGTATCCAAAGTCACAAAGGACTTTGCAAGTAGAACGGAACTTGTTGTCATCCGAACAAATAATTCGTGAGTTTTCAGGTGCTTCTAATATCCGACATTCGATTTCTAACGAAATTAGAAGTGAATTTACAGAATAATTTGATGAAATGAGCTAGATACCTTCACAAACTCCCTGCATCCGGTCCCAAACTCCATCATTTCCACATTTGATGTCTTGATATCGGTTTATTCCATCCAAAGCAAAACCATCGATACAAGTAAATCGGCAAGTGGAACCGTATTCAACTCCATCAAGACAAACAGTCTCACCATGAGGATCCGATTCTAACAGTTTCTTATCACATTCCACTTTGACACATTCAGGAGCTTCTGGAAGATTCCACTTTCCATTCTCGACGCACTTGACAATAGCAGAAGTGGAATCGAAATCATCAAAAGGACTGGCAAGACGAAACCCGCTGTTGCACTTCCAGAAACACTCAGATTGGAACTTGTTGGAATCTGTACAGCTGATGATTCCATTAATTAGTTCCTTCCAACCTTCCAATGGACACACGTTTTCTACAACCACAAAGATAATCAACTAAATCTTGATCGCTGCTAACACTCACTTTCACAAGGCGGAAGATGCACTGGTTCTAAGTCCACGACATTATCAGAGAGACATGATACAGGTAAAACGGAAATAGAGTTTCCATGGCTACCACGAGTCACGTGATCCCATGATATATCTCCCTCCATCTTCATATGGTGTCCCGGAAAACATTTGTAGTAGCAAGTAGATTGGCTACCACCTTCGCAATCCAACAACCCGTTTTGTGGAATGTCAAAACTTTTGCATTCTAATGCTGCGATTGATTAGAGATTAGAAGTTGATGGATGTAGAAATTTGTTGGTTACTGTGGCAACGTCCAATCTCATCACTCCATGATCCATTCTTATGACAAAAGATTGATTCTTTCCCCAGAATTCTTTCTTTAGATCCACATGAGGCTGAGCATTCCGATCCTACTCGGTTACCTTCTGTACATGTCACATTTCCTGTTTCATACGCCTACAAGTGATTCAATTATCTACATCTATGACGAAGAATTAGAAAAAAGAGTGGATACCTCGATAAGAGAATCAATATTTGTGGGGCATGTGACTGGTTCACAAATAGGTAACGATCGATTCCAATGTCCATCAGGATCGCAGCTGATTTGAATACTATCTGTGACCTCATAGTATTTTTCGTTGTCGAAAAATCGGAAGTTATCGAAGCAAGTAAAGGAGCAGATGGAGCCAACAAAATTTGAATCACTACATCTCACTGATTCGTAACTAGGATCCAGATAGCTTGCAGAACAAGTTTTTTCTAAAAAACACGTCTCCTGATTGATAATTGACGAGGACATCTTTCAACTCACTTGTGCAAGTTGGTAAGGGTTTACTAAAACTCCCATTTTGCAAACAAACTGATTGAGCAGATCCATTTATTTGGAAACCAACATGGCATTCAAAATTACAAATCGATTTGAACTTGTTTGAGTTTGTACAAGACATTGCCCCATCTTCTAATTGTTCAAACTCTTCACATCTCACTTCTAATAAAAAATCATTGGTTAAATATAGTTTAAGTATACTTACTCTTCAACAAACCTTTGCAGTAGCCAATTTTATCCCATTTTAGATTTGAATTGCAAGTAGTTCTGTCAGCACCTTCAACAACTTCAAGTCCAGCTGCGCACCGAATCTCACAGCTTGAACCAAAGAAGTCTTCATTTGTGCAGTAAACTGAACCGGTATTTCTCGCCTAAATTCAAATAGTGAGTAAAGCAAGTAGACGTTTGCATAAAACTTACAAGGGAAAATTCCTCTTCGTAGCCACTGCAGACTTCTTTAATACAACGAGGAACTGAATGAGACCAGATATTAGAAGAAGTGCAGTGGATGGTAGAAATGTGATTTTCAGTGGATAGTTTAAAGCCAGTATTACAGGTGATATTGCAAACGGAATCGAACAAGTTAGAATCACTGCATTTTACATTTCCATTCATTACTTCTATTTCATCACATTCTATTTCTGTAGATAAGCATTTGAGTTAAAACCGATTATTTGATGTTGAAATTGTGTTACGTTTACACATTGGCTGCTTAGAAGACCATGTTTTGTCTAACTGACATTCAGTAAATAAGTTTCCCTCCAAATAATATCCCGTATTACATTCAAAATAACACTTCGACTCGTAAACATAATCAAAAGTACAAACATGATTAAGATTTGCTTCAGTTTGGAGATCAGGGCAAACAATTTCTAGAAAAATAAACCGAAATTACATTTTATTATCTTGATACCAACGAAATGATGCTTGCAAATATCAATCAATTACTTTGGCAGCTTCCGACTAGTTGATTCCATTCACCAAGAGATGTACAAGTACTCACATCAGCACCTATAACTTCATAACCAACATCACACTGCAATTCACACATGGACAAATAGTTATCTTCATCAGTACAAGAAAGCCTACTATGCTGTTCCATCTGAGATATTTTAGTTTAGATTTTTATGACTTTAAATTTTTGTAATTCACTTTTTGTGTGGTAATATCTTTAAATGAGCATGTCAGCTTGTCACAAGTTGGTTTTGGCATGGACCAACTGCCGTCTGCTAGGCAAGTCACTGAACTTTCTTCTTGCTTTATCTCATAGCCAACTGTACAATTGTACCGACAAATAGAAGTGAAATAATTAGAATCTGTGCATAAAATACTCCCAAACTCATTTTCCAAATAGGACGGATCACATTGCTTTTCTGCAAGTTATCGAACCACGTGACATATTTATTTACTAATATACATTACGATCTAACTTACTGGTACAAATTGGTGCTTTTTGGTCAAACAAACCATCTTGTTGACAAACAGAAGCATTATTACCCACAATCTCGTATCCTTCATTACAAAGAAATTTACAAGTTGATTGAAATTGGTTGTCATTGGTGCAAATAAGTTGACCATTAACTGGTGAGAAAAGAGGAAGGCAAGTTTTTTCTGAAATATCAACAGTTTGTAAAAACGTATAATGAAACTAGTTTCCACAAATACTTTTACACTGTCCCAGATTATCGGACCACGAGCCACTCAACAGGCATTTCATTATTGTTGGACCAACAACTTCAAAGCCTGCTCTGCATTGCACTCGACAAATAGAATTAAAGAAGTTGTGATTCGAGCACAAGATTGTTCCGCTTCCAGACAACTGGATGTAAAATAGTTAGTAA
The DNA here is from genome assembly GCA_034620365.1 of Pegea sp. RAD2-039. Taxonomy (NCBI): domain Eukaryota; kingdom Metazoa; phylum Chordata; class Thaliacea; order Salpida; family Salpidae; genus Pegea; species Pegea sp. RAD2-039. The sequence continues at coordinate 1,010,734 of JAQGEQ010000020.1, forward strand.
ATAGTAATTAAAAGTTTGAAATTTACTTTCATAAGTTTGCTGTAGTTGACAGGGCAAGTGATAATTTCACAACTGGGTGGGTTGAACAAGTCCCAGTGTCCGTCAGAAGAACATTTAGCTCGACGAGAACTTTCTTTGGTTAGTTGATATCCTGCTTGGCAGAAGAAAGTGCATTCGGAAGCGAATTTGTTGAAATTTGAACAAATTTTCATCGTATTTTCAAAAATAAGATCATTGCAGATAATTTCTGTTGAAAGATTACAAAGTTGTAAAAGAGATCTGAAAATAGAAGTTAAACCTTCGCATGTAGGTGGAGGTGATGAGAAAGATCCGTTTCCTTGACAGATGGATTTACTTGTGCCAATTAACCTGTATCCATGAATACATCCAAATGAACAGTTTGATTGATAATTATTTTCATCTGTACACCTCATTTTTCCATTAGTAGGCTTTTCTAAAACTTGGCAACGCTTTTCTGCAATGAAAGTTGTGATTGACCATTAAAAAATGTAAATTCATTTTCGCTAAACTTACTTTCACATTCTCCTAATATTGTAGACCATTCAGTAGTATCTTGGCAACTGGTAACTTGTTCACCTTTGATTTCATATCCAGATTCACAAGTTAATTGGCATTTTGACTGATAAAGATTTGAGTCTGTACATTCCAGCTTTCCATTTTGTTTCGTCTGATGATGTAATTGATTATTTAACAGAAATAAACTTTGACATTTTTTAACACAAAAAGATATAAGTTTAGGTACAACAAACAAAAATAATTAGGAAATTGTTTTATGTTGAACATTCGGTTATATCATTTTAGAATAAGAAAATCACAAACTTTCAACTTTTGTGAGTCACATGTTTTCTTCACACATTCCTGGTTTTCTGCTGACCATTCTCCATTTTGACCACAACTTGATGACCACTGGTTTAATCCTTTCTCTTTATCTTTAACATTTATCTCAAATCCAGGGAGACACTGAAGCTGACATTTAGAGGAAAAATAGTTGAAATCAGAGCAAGAAATCTTGCCATTAACGGCTTTTCTATCATCTGGACATTGGATCTCTGCAAAAGTTGGAGTTTCAACAAATTAAGGGAAATATTTTTCTTCTGACATACTGGTACAAGTTGGAAATTCATTTTCAAAAGTTTTGTCCATTTGGCAGGTTGTTTGCTGCTGACCAGATAACTGGTAACCAAGATTACAAGTGAAAGTACATGTTGATTGAAAGACATTACCATCAGAACATGTTATTACTCCGTTATCAAAACTTGTTGATAGGGAGCAACGAAGTTCTGTTTGATGAAAATAGTTTGATTGATAAGGAAGTCATTTTGAGCCTCAAGTTGAACTTTACAATTTTATCGAAAAATATTTCTATTTTTTAATTAAATAGTTTTTGAGGTAAAATGAAATTACTTTGGCAATAGCCAATCACAGGTGTCCATTGTGTTTCTACAGAGCATTTTGTCACTTCATTTCCAATTAGCTCATACCCATCTTGACACTGAATAGTACAAGAGGACACAAATTGCAGACCAGTTATTTCACATGAAACATTTCCACTTCTTCGAGCCTAATCAAGAATTTATTTTATTTACTTTTTACAACAAACATGTTTGAGCTAGTTAACCTTGACAATAGAGCCGTCTTGTTGTGAACACTGTTTTCGAACACACAACATTTCGGTTTGCATAAAACTCCAGCTTCCGTTTGAAAAACATTCAAAGATCGGATCAAAGAGTTCTGTTGCTTCTTTGGAGACTTTTACTAGCTCATATCCTACTTCACATTCAAATTCGCATTTACTTCCGTACTTGTAATCTTCAGTGCAAACTGTATGTCCATTTTCAATCGTCAAACTTGGGCAAGAAATTTCTGTTGAGTAATCAGCAGTGATTGAAAAGTTGAGTGTGATCAAGTGATTACTTTCACATCTTGGTGGAACAGAAGACCAATTTTTATTAGAACTGCATTTTAATGTTTCTGGTCCTTTTAATTGAAATCCTTCATCACAAACAAACTGACAAACAGAACCAAACCAGTTCAAATCACTGCAAGATTCGGTTCCATTTTTGATCTGTGTAACTGGTTCACAACGATTTTCTAAAAAATTTATTTTTCTTTTTCTAGCTAGTTTAAATCAAAAATTGATTTTACTTTGACAGAAACCGATTGAAGAACTCCAATTTCCGTCAGATTTACAATCAACGGTTTCATCTCCATTCACCTCATGCCCAACATCGCACAGCAAACTACACACAGATCCAAACCAGTTAGAGTCAGTGCAAGTAACTTGCCCGCTTTCAGTTGCCTATCAGTAACATCGATAGTATCAAGTAGTTATAAAAGTTTCTTCCATCAGCCAACCTTTATATAATCATCTCTTGTAGTTGAACATTTTTGTTTTTCGCAAGTAGGCGAAGTGTAACTCCAACTCTGATCTTTATTACACTCAATTAAGAATTTGTCTTCATCTCTTAGTTTCTGACTCGATTTTTTTAATTTGAATCCGTTGTTACATTTGTAAGTACATATAGAGCCAACATAGTTGTGATTGGTGCAAACAACATCACCAAACTCTAACTGCATCTCATCGTCGGAACATTTCAATTCTAACAAAGAAAATCAATCAAGTAATAAATGTAGTTTGTAATTTACTTACGAATACAAGTTATATTCCTTGTATCATAAACCCCATCAGATGTACATCTCGTCGAAGAATTCCCAATTAAACCAAAACCCTCATTACAAAAGAAGTTACAAATTGCCCCGTATTCGTTATTTCCAGTACATTCTATTCTTCCATATTCAGGAGGTTCAGCCTCTGAACATTTTTTTTCTATGCAAGCAAATAAATTGATTAAAAATGATGAGTATTAAACATAAATAAAAAGAAAATAATAATGCAGCAATTATTGTTAATACAACAGATAGTAGTTTTTAATCAAAATCTCATCAGCAACGATTTTTTAAACCTTATCTGATGTATTACATCTGGGTAGTGTAATGATTACCGCACCCGCCTAACAAGTGAGAGGTTTTAGATTCGAGCCCAGGTGGACACATATTTGCAACAAGGAAAAGTCTATAAAAAACCCGGGTAAAAGGGCCCTTTGTAGTTAATAACAGGATTTCTAAGAGATACAAAACTCCAAATTTAAAGCCGGAGCTGGAGCCTCGTAGGTAGTTCGTCACTGTACTCAGTGAAGTTCTGGCAGCTCCTGCGACACCAGCTAGGCGTAGTTGCATCAGCCGGTCTCCCCGCTGAATAAGCTTGTTAGCATGAAGAATGGAATCGTGCTGCATGGGCAACATCTGGATAATTACAATTTCTACCCTGGCATATATATGGTCGTTCTCAGCCGAAGCAGGCCAAATAAATCCAATTTGATTGTGAATAACTTGAAATTACAAAGGTTTTTCAAGATTAAAATACTAAAGCCAGAAACCTTGCAAAAGGTGCACCTAAGGCACTAACAACCAGGATAAAAATGAATCGTACAAAGCTTAAAAGCAAATAATGTAATCAACTATCTTTAAAGTAGTAGCTTTTCAGTTATTAATCAAAATTTCAATTTATATTAACTGACTTTCAACTTTGCGAAATTCTAAGATTCCAAACGACTTTAAGGCAATGACAGTTTGTAGTAATATTCATTGACGATAACACAACGAACAAAAATGTTGAAAAGAGCAATAAATTAAAATCTGTTATAATTATTATTGTGTAAAAAACTAAATTTAACTTTATATATGATGGCAAGAAACACCCAAACACTGATAATTACAATCTGGGAAAAATTCAAATAATACTATGTAACTAACTTTGACAAGTGGCAAGTTTACTACTCCAGCTTTCCTGCTGTTTACACTCAACCACGGAAGCTCCTTCACCAACCTCATACCCAGTGTTACAATTTAAACTACAAACAGAACCAACGTTGAGTCCATCCGTGCACTGAATGTCAGCATTCTGAATAGAAATTCGGATTAAAACAAATATTTTGTAAACTTTTATCACTTAAAGAAATTCTCTGACCGGTTCTACTAATTTAGAGCATTTTTTTTGGACACATTTTGGTTTGTAACCAGTCCACTCTAAACTGTTTTGACAGCTTATTTCATATATATCAGTAACAAGCTCCTTGTCATGGAATTTAAACCCGTTTTTACAACTAATTGTACAAACAGATTCGAACAAGTCACCAGATGTACAAGTCACTAAGGAGTTTTCGACATCCAAGCGCGATTGATCACACCTTCCACCTGCAAATGGTCAGTGAGCATCAGATCCAGTTGAAGATCATTTAAATTTGTGCTTACGTTTACAAAAAGGAGCCTCCGAACTCCAAGCGTGATCTGACCCGCATTTAGTTGATTGGTTACCAACTAAAAAGAACCCAGAGTCACATCGAAATTGACATTCAGATTGAAAGTAGTTTTTGTTAGAACAGACGACTTGGCCATTCTCTAAATCGACCGAAATCGCGCATTGTACTTCTATAATGTGATAGATAAAGTTAGATAATAGAAGAACCGATGGAAGGAGAAAGAGCTACTTTTACAGCTTCCGAGATCTCTACTCCAAGTGGAATTGATTGTACAAACCGATCTTGTAAATCCTACCGCTTGAAATCCTTCTAAACATCGAAGGTCGCAGAGTGACTGGAAGTTGAATGTATTAGTGCAGATGATGTTGGAATTGTTCTGAGAATAAGATCACAATTAAAAAAGAAGACAATTAAAGAAGATAAACAGACTCTGATGACTCTGGGACATGTAATAGCGGAGCAAGCTGGTGGTGATGAGCTCCACTCTCCATTTGATTCACATTTTATGGAGATGCTTGAGTCAGATGACTCAGAAAAATGGAAGCCTCGCTGACAAGTGTAGTTGCAGATGGTTCCAAATACATCGGATCCATTACAGACTCTTAATCCATTAAGGATTTGTGTCTCAGACTCATTACAAGGTTTCGCTGCAAAAAAAAACTCCTTGGAGTAATCCTGATCCAAATCTTAACCTCTTACCTCTGCAGATAAGAGATGGATTGCTCCATGATCCTTGATGTGTACATTCTGTGACTGCAGAGGTTACTTCTTCATACCCCTGATCACATCTTCCTACACATTGGGACATGTAGTTAGTGCCCCGGTCGCAACTTATTTGTCCGTTAATAATTTCACCAATCTCAGGGCAGCTGATTTCTATAAACAAGGTTTTTCAAAGTTTTATTTCCGAAGGTGGTCGCAGTAGAATTGAAGTAATGATGATTAAAAGTTGGAAAATGTTTTCGACTTACTTTCACATATTGGCAATCTAAAATCCCATTCTGGTTGAAATTGGCTTCGAACACATTTGATAGTGGACTGTGGGTTCCTCATCTTATAGCCTGGTGAGCAAGAAAGGTAACAAGTCGTGCCTATCTCAAGAAAAGAGGAAGAACAGTTCATGAAAAGATGATCATCATCAGATGAAGGTGCTTCACATGAAGTTACTGCAACAAAATGTTCAAATTTATTGATACCCATCAGCATGAAGTGAATCCTCACAGAGTGAATGTGTCACTTACATTTGCATGAAAAGCCATCTGGTTGTAATTGGAAATCTACATCACATGAACAAGTTCTTGATCCTTTTATATTTTCACATGTGTGTTCACAGCCTCCATTTTCAACACTACATTCATCTATATCTGATAAAAAGTATATCAGAAAGCTGAAAAAGAAATTATTATCTATTTACCAATGCAATCATACGAATCTTCCAAAATCCAATTTCCAAACTCTGAGCATTTAGCAGTTGGTACAGTTCCATTAAAAACGTAACCAGTCCTACAATAAAAATAAAAATTAGATATTTAAGGTTTATATTTGATAACAACTCACTTGCAAGAAACCTCGCAAATGTGCCCTGGTTTAAACTGTCCTGCATGAATCACTTCTTCATTAACTTGACAGTCCAACTCAATTGATTTATTTACTATCTTTATTAATTCACGCCATTCACACAGCTTTTCTGAAAATAAGATTTTGATCGAAAGGTAGAAATGAAGTGATGAAATGGTATCAAGCGGATAAAAACTCATCAAACACTCTAACTGATAAATCATAAAAAATAGAGGAATGTTTCACTCACGTTTACAGTAGAGTCTGGGTATATTCCAAGAAGCAACGTTTGATTGACAGATCATAGAGCTTGGGCCATCATGTACAAAACCTTTGTCACAAATTGATGTACAAACGGAACCAGTAAACCAGTTATCTGTGCAGTTCACTCGACCATTTACTACAGGCACGTTTGGCTCCATACAAGTCATACCTACAGATGAATAAATTAAGTCTTTGGCACCTAATCTCAAAGCTATTGAAAAAAACAACATCGAGATCAAAGTGAAAAGGTGAGAAAACGCAAACTTGCGTGTAACAAGCTCAATTAACATTCAATTTAGTATCAACATCTGAAACTTGCTGCCTTCTCACGTTATTATCATCAATTATGTAACTAAGTTTTGAACTAGTAGCCACTGACTTACGTTTGCAACGAGGCAACCTTCCCTCTCTAAAAGCTCCGAATTTTTTTACTTGACATCTAGTTATATGTGTTTTCACTTGATGGTACCCTTCATCACATGAATGTTGGCAAATTGTCCCCGGTGCCCTAAAATCATGTCCATCACAGTCAGTAACGAGCCCGGAAATTTCAGGAAGCTCATCACAATTTTGCTCTTCATTAAATAATTTAAATATTTAATAAACTTTTTATGTAAAAACGAAATTCAAATTTTATCATTTTAGACAATTTTTACATCAAAAATAAATTCAAAAGTAATAAAACAGGTGAAACACATGCAGCACCTTTTAAAGCAATTTTAATTATTTTATGAATCTTGCAGATACCATAAGTTTCCAAAAATTTAAATGATTAAATTTAAGTTGAATTTTTCATATAATTAATAAACTATGAAGACTTGTTTTGAACATACTTAGACATCGATATAATTCACCCTTCCACTGTAAAACACCTTCAATATTTCGTACACATGAAAGCTGAAAAAGATAAGAAGTCAGTTTTCAAGAAATCAAATTTCAAAGATGTATTTACTTTGCTGGAAACATCTTGATCTGGATGCAGTTCAGAGTGGCGACAGGTGATATTACACTCACTACCAATGTTGTAATCGTCTGAGCATTGCATCGTCACATTTTTGAAATTGAATTCAGGTAAAGTTTTACAATGATATTCTGTTTTGATAAAAAGAATTATCAAAATATTTCAAAGGAATTAACGAAATTTACATAACAATGTGACTAACTTTTACAAGTGGGGTAAGATTTGCTCCATGAACCACTTTTTGTACATTCAGAAGGTGTATCGTCGGAAACATAATAATCTCCGAGACATGAAAAAGTACAATTTGATTGATAAATGTTTTGGTTAGTACAACGAACAACTAGATTTGGATGCTTTGATTCAGGTTTATCACATCGCAGCTCTACAAATACAAAAACAATTTTAAAAATGTTGCAAAATAAGATAAAAAGATGTAAAAGCATCTAATCTAATTACAACATTTCGAACAGCTTTTTGGGTTTGAAATTATATCAGAATGCTAAGAATTGATCAAATTTAATCTTACTTTTACAAATTGGTAACGGCCGATCAAATTTTTCGTCTACGCATCTTCTAAACTTCATATCACCTTCACACTTATAACCTGGCTCTGAGCTAAAACTGCAAACTTGGTTCGAATTTCGGCCAAGTTTGCAACTAGAAGTCAGGCCAACCGCTCCATCTAATATCATCTTACAATCGCGTCCTAAGTAGACTGTCTATAAAAAAACTGACCGCAAAACTTAAACTTGACGTACTTATACATCGAGGTTTGGTTCCTGACCACTCAGCTGTTCTCAGGCAAGTTCTTTTAGAAGAGCCTTTAAGTTTTAAATTTCCAAGACAAAATATATCACAAATTGATCCGACTTTGTAGCCGTTTGTGCAAACGGTTTTCATCTTTACATCGTCAAGCGGTTCACAGAAAGCTTCTATAAAAGAAGTATTGTAAAATAAATGGTTATTATCGGATTTAGATAAGATATTTTGTATGAAGACTTACTTTGACATTGTAAAGTCTTACCAGTCCAAACTCTATTACTACGGCAAGTTCTTTTATCAGCAAAGTAACCTGGCTCGTAACCACTACAAGAATGATAAATCAAATTAGATAAAAGAATTTTAAATAGAGCTTGAAATTACTTGCAACTTACGTAAAGCAAAGTGCTGTGCAAGTTGAGCCGAACTTATTATCGTCTGTGCAATTCACTTTTCCATTCTCAATTACGTTCCTGAGGAGTGGACATCTCGATGCAGCATCATCGTCATCAGAAGATGGTTGGAATATTTTTGGCTTCATCTTATTTTTATTTTGTGGACTTTTGACCTTTGGCTCAGGTGTGATTATATGAGATGCTGTGGTTTTACTTAATATAAATAGTTGTTACTATCTTTAAATAAACTGACCTTCCACAGGAATACATTTCGGTGGGGTGAGCAAACTCCATGTCCGGTCTCTTCTACAAACGCTAAAACTTGTACCAGTTAGTTGATGATCTTCATTATTACACTTCCAAGAACAAACAGAACCAATTTTGTCGCCGTTTGAACATTTCTTGCTCATTTCTTTCGGTGTTTTTAACTGTCGACCACATCCTATTTTTTGAAAAGAGCAATAAAATCTCCATTAAGTTATTCAAAACAAACACAAATATTTTGCCAATGTTTATGATGATAACTAGATGCAAATTTAGATAAATTTTAAAACAAGATTTGTGGTATTATCGAACTAAAAACCTTGTTTTTACTTAAATACAAAACCGCAACTTACGGGGCTGACAGGCCAACATTTTGTTGCAGAGGTCACTTTTACAAGTACAGGCACAAAGGTCATCCTTAGAACTGTTCAAAAATTTAGTAATTGATTATTTTAATAAAAGTTCTACTTTTTAATCTAATAACTTTTATGGTCCTAAGGCTTTAATTTAGTTTCGGAATAAAAATCATTTTTTCACTAGATTTAGTGGGTGAAGAAAGCACCTATTTGCGTATTTAAGAATCGGAAATTTGATCTTCGGCATTCAGAGAAAAGCTCATTTATAAATAACATCGAAATTCATTTTAATCTTCTTACAAACACTTTTAAAGAGTATTATTCAGTTTTATTAAAATTTTATTAAGTTGCTGTGATATAATAAGTCTTCAAAAACAATTTAAAAAAATTCTACATTAAAACGAAAGAACTTTGTATATGTAAATGTGTTCAGGAAGAATTTTTTTACACTTCAACAAAAAGATTTTCCAAGAAGAAATCTTATTTTGATGTTTAACCGACATTAAACTGTTTTCAATACTTTTTTTCATATTCTACATTTTTTATCTTTTTGGTAACCATACAATCCTATATTTTCCGTTTTAATTATTGATCATAACAAATTATTTAAGATATAAGTTTAATAAAGTATTAGTTGGCTGTATAGGTTTAGGCTTGTATGCATTTTTTTGAAACAGAACCCACCGTAACTATTTGCACATTGGCTTATTAGTGGTTATGGTTTCACTTATATTCTAATCTTGTAAGCTTATGTGTAATCAAAGATCGGTTCTTCTGCTTTAATTATGAGATTACAAGGATTCTTCTTTTGCCAAAATAAGAAAATTGAAAGTGAAGAGATACAAGAAGTTTATCACCTTAAGCATTGTCGTAGAGATTCAAAGCCTCCTACTGACGCATGTATCTGCCCACAACGCTTCATGATGATGATGTCACTGCTTGGTGTTCGGACTTCATTTAAACAAGCGTTCTGTCGAAACACTGAGCTTAAATACTTTAGAAATTTCACCAAGTTTATTTTTTAACTGAAAGATTTCGATTTTAACAAGTTACTTGAAGTTTATAAATTGATTATTAATTAGTTGAACAGATAACTTACCATGCCTGTTGGACAACTTCGAATGTTCGATTTTTTATTGCATTTGCTGTTTTTATTTTTTGAATTACAAACGTAACATCGAAGATTTGTTTTAGCAAGCTTCTCACTAAGTCCTATTTGCTTTCCTAATTTACCAAAGGCCATAATTTGAATCAAATATTGCCTCTGTACACAAATAATATAGTTCGTGACAAAAATTGAAATAAATTACCTAGTTTATCATTTATTGAAACCATTTTCATTACTTATTTCGAATAAGAAATTTGTGTAAACAGATCTTATTGAAATAATCGTTTGGTATAAAAATATTAGTTTGAATAAAAGTAGTACACAAAAAACGAAATTAATCAACTTTGCTTTGGTAGAAAATTAATTTGTTTTTAACTATATAAAAATAGTTTTGAATGATTAGATTAAATATGTTGGTGGAAAATTTATTTAATTTTCTTTAAGGTTGAACTTCTAGTCGCAGTTTATTTATTTCAAGTTTGTTTGTTTGTTTATATTTTTGTAGGTACAAATCGAAGCTCTTATCACTTTTCTTACAACCAAACGTGACTTCATGTTTAATTTCTGCTTGTAATAAAAATAATTGCGAGATAGAAATTTAAAAATACAGTAGTCTTTTATAAGCTAATTTCTGTTTAAGGGACTAATTTAGTTGAAAACTCACAGCAGGAACAAGTTTATTGATCCGTACTGTTCGTTCATGTTGACCTGCTTCTTTTTCAGAAGTTGGCTCCTCCTGTTCAAAAGTCGAATTGATCCATTCTTTCGCGTAAATTCTGATAATATAAAAATAAATGAATTTCAAAACTAAGCACGTAAGTTTTGTTATAGTGAAAACAGAAAAACAAGTTTTTCATTAAAGTTTTTCAAAAAACCTGTTATTAAGAACACAACTTTATCAGTCGAATACAATTTGGAAAATGTGTCAGTTGTGTAAATAAATCTTAAGAGATCTGATTGAAAGATCGATAAGATGACTTTACAATGAAGATCTCATTTCGTCTTTACTATTTGAAGTAATTTTAGAGAAACTATAATGCAACTTTAAAAGTTCTTTCTATTTCTTACGAAATTTTTCTTTAGTAATCAAAACTCGTTTGCTCTCAGAAGTTTCAATTACTGCACATATATTATTTAACAAAAGAAAAACTAGTTTGTGGTAAGTTTAATAAGTTCATTCGTGAAGGTATTTCTTCAATTTTCAAAGATCAATTATTGTTATTAGAAACAACAAACTATCTTTAACCCTATTATCCAAGCTTCAAACCTTTGTACAAAACAGTTCATCTTGCCAAAACTGTTGAGTTTTACTTCTATTTAATTAAATTTTTTATTAATTCATCCTCTATTAAATTACGAAAAATTGGTATAAAATTTATTTAAGTAAATATAAGTGACCAATAAAAATTGAGCAACTAACTTGTATGTTTTAGCTGATTGAATCGCTGAAAACCCTATTGTAATTGCAGTAGCTTCATAATTGACGACATGAATTTCCTGTTTACCCTTTTTCAAAAAACGAGACTCCACAGAAGTAGCAAATGTGATAAAAATCACGCAGAAAGTAATCTTAATAAACTGCATTTCTTAGACACCTGCACTCAATAAATGTTCTACATTTTTTCTTAATTATACTTTTTACATATTTTAAACTATTTCAAATATCTAAATGCTTTTTAAGTAATGTTAATATGATGTGATATTTGAGTAACTTTCAAATATTGTGCTCGAGAAAACAGGCTTCAAACATTTTAATTTTTGGTCAATCTTTTTCTAATTTCTTTATTTCAAAAGTAATCCTTACCTTACCTTTTTAAATTGTTAGAGTAATAGAATAAGTCTATCAAGCAAAAAAAACTGTTTTAAATCTATAGTAAATTGTTTTTACGACTTTTTCTAATTATCTTTTTTGGAAAAACATTTTAGTTTATTGAAAAAAATGATTAAAAACAATTTGATGATGAGACAATTTGTTAGCAAACATGAAGTTGAAAGACATTTTCTTACAAGTTTTTTGTTTTTTTTATTCATAAAATTATTTGAGAAAACTAAAATTCTAATCGTTGATACCATTGTAAAATAAAATTCCGTATAAAAATAATACTACACTAAGATTTACTCTTCAATAAAACTTATTCTCAAACTTAATATTCAATATGAATTATTCTCGATGAATCACAGGAAACATACTGAAGCAATCTCAGCTCACTTAGATTATATCATACGTCGACCTGAAAGTAAATTTACAAAATTTCTTCTGCTTGTCCAGAAACGCATAGTTATATGTCTTAGTAAACTCACACTATAATAAACAATTCTCAATTCTTTTACAAGTGTAATACCTGCGGCTATTTTAATTTTTCTCTGTAAGTGTGCTGCAATGAATTTCAAGCACTTGAACGCAAGCCCTGTTGGTTAACCATAAATAAAAAAAGGTTGGTGATCTAACTGGGGTCAAGATTGAGTCAATCAAATTCAATATTTTTACTAAAAGTAACGATTACATATTAGTTATCACTTTTCCTCTTATTTATATAAACTTATAATCAAACGTTTTGTTTTAGCTTTCTACTGTCCTTATATAAATAGTCTAACGCTTTAGAAGTAGCGCGTTTACTAAACATATCACGTATTAGTTTGAACTACCTGAAAATTGTACTGGAAATTAATAACAGCTTGAAGTTACTTACACGCAAATATATCCTACAAAATCAAGTCTTGTAATAGTTTTTCTTGTGATTAAAACATCTGATTATGCTACTGTTGGTGCAAACCTTTTTCCAATTCTTAAGTTCTATTTAATACAAACAGAAGTAAGTTACCAAAATAAATAGATGTTTCCATTTAAATGGAAGGTTATTTGAAAAACATTAATTAATCTACAACTACTTTTGAAAATTGTTGACTCCTTTAGTTAACACTAGTTTCTAACCCAAATTAAAACTGTTGGAAAATTTCTTTTATTTCTATTTTGGTTGGCAAAATATTTTGATGTTTTAGAAAGAGTTTAAAATCTGCATAATCATAATTCATTTTGGAACATTATATCAATTTTTCAACTTAATTCACTTTTTTGATTAAAAAGCTACTGATTTAAATTTGTATAGCAATTTGCAAATTTTTAAAAGTTTAAAGTTATTTATAATGAAAAATAAATGCCACTACACATAATTTTTCGGTCAAACAATATATAATCGCTAATTGGCTTGAAATAGTTAACCTTTATATCAAAGTATCTGTTAGAAAATTAAAAGTGAACTGAGGTACAAGGCTTATGTTTCTGATGTTAATTACTTTTGGAACTTTACCTGAATAAAATATTTGGCAGGAACTGATCAAGTTCAAACGGTTACTGTCTAGAATCAATACTTTCATAGCAAATGTTATATATTTCTAAAAATATTTATTATTGTAATTACTCACAAAAAATGTTTCATTTTTTCTTGCATTAGATTTAATTTTATATTTAAACAGAAACAACTGTAGTAATAAAGCTAGTCTTCTACTTAAAGTCAACTTAAAATTTAACTTTAAATATCAAAGTACAGATAAAATTGCTATAAAAGCAAAACAACTAAAAACAAATTCTCACATCTCAAAAATAAAAAATGAAATTATAAGTAGTAGAAAAAAATTTATAAACTAGGTTACATAGATACTTCATAATAACGTTTCATTATATGTCTTTTGATATTCTTTTACCTTGCTTTATCACATTTACCTAAAAATACATTCAATTAATTTAGATATTATAATAAGTAAAAGTTTGATGATAGCAAATTAATATATTTAGAACAAACTTTAAGCTTTTTATAGCTCATTAATCATTTAAGAAATTCATAAATTTGTTTCGATAAAATTAGTTTCATAAATTGTGAGAGATTTGAATAGATTCTGTATAGATAGAAACGTTCCAATAAAAAGCTTTTACTTAATTGTACTTGTGTTCAAATATTGATTTCTGTAAATCTTTTTCCAGACGTATTGATTTAGATCATTATTGTCAAACTGTTTTATTTTCGAAGTTAAGATAAATTTACTTTATTACAGATTTCTATACTAGAAGTTGTTGGTTAATGTGAATTAAGTTTTTCTATTTTGTGATTTTACCATTATTTACAGAAAAACGAAACTAGTTTGCTAGTATGCATTTTGTTTGGAAGTAAACCAAAAAACATTTATTAAAGTTTGATGACAAAATCTGAGAGCTAGATTCAGCTTTTCACGGTACACAATTTCATGCAGAATATTGTAAATTGATTTTATTGTAAGAAAACGTACTGACGTGTTGCTATTTCATTTAAAATATTAGAATTTTTGCTTTTTAATTTGTTGTTCAAACAACAACAAAGTGAAAAACAACAACAATTTCAATGCAGTTAGTTAAAAACAGCTGATAATGACGTCAAAAGCAAAATAATTACTAAAAAGTGATTTGTGAACGTAATAGAAAGTACAGGTAAAATTCATTTTTCAAAAACTAGTCGACAATTCTAATATCAGATTTTAGAAGTAGGAGTAAATCCACAAAAAAATAAGAAGTAAATAAAAATTGTGTTTTGCACCACAACAGACTTCAAACACACAAAAATAACAAACAGTAAATGGAATTAGAAGAAAAAGAGAAAGTTAAAATGGTGGTCTGTGAACTTGTCAACTTTCAGTGTTTGTAGAAAATTGAGAAGTAGTATCAGTGATACTTGAAACAACATCAGTGATAGCAGTTGACTGTGAAAAAACTGCTGAAACGGAAGTTGTTGATGATTGTACATATGTCGGCGGTGGCATCACATCACTTGTGGTGATATGACAAGCATCTGTAGGGGTTGAATTGCTGTTGTTGACATTTAATTGTCGAATTGAACTCTCAGTAGTTTTGATATCACCAATATCAGCTGGTGATGTAATTTCAGAGGATTCCAAATTAGCTTGTGGACTAAATGTTTTTGTGAAGAAGTCTCCGTTACCACCAACTGGTGATTCGTTCACACTATCTCTTCGATTCGATTTTGCTTGATAGAATTCATCAACAGTGAGCCTGGAAGCGACTCCAATAGATTGCAGAAGAGCATCTTCTATGATTGCTTGCAAAAGATCTTTTTCTTCCTGTTGAAAAGAAGATTAAATCGTTTATGGAATCTTCACAAAACAACTGACATCTCGAATGAAATTGATGGACACAAGCTCATTGACAAGAGATCCCGGTGTATCTTCGGGGAACGTATCACATCTCAATTGTCGGTTAGTCTTGTCATCCAGTCTCAGCTGAAGAATGATCTGTTGAAAATGAGATGAGGATGAAACACCCTAACACGTAACATTCTTACATGTCTTCCCTTCTCTTCATCTTCTCGACCCAGGAAGCAGCATTGAGCTGCAAGGATCTTTCGGGTCTCTAAGTGCTCCTGGGAGATAGGGGCACTTCCGTGACCATGTTGTCCACTTCCTGTTTTGCCTTCTGCTTCACGCGGACTTTTTGATCTTGCTCTTTGAGGAGGCTTAGGAAGCGCAAAGGTAGTGAGTGGATAGATGCCAACTCTGCAGTCAAATTTTATTAAACCAAAAACGTTACAGGGGAAGATAGTGTTTCCAGCCTTAAAATTCAAATTAATTTTAGAATTTCTGAAAACGATAACTAATATAGTATTTTTAGCTCTATATTTGGTCAGAAGCCACCGCGTGATTCTTTGAATTATTTTTATATCTATTGCAGAATAACGTGATGTTTGAGTTTTCCTCTCACTCATGAAGTTCGTGCTTGGTAATTAGAGAAAAATAATTTGGCAACACTGCAAGTATTACCGGAAATGAGCTTGAAGAAAGCTAAAAGTAATTTTTGTGAGCCAATTAATTTAAATGTTCGTAAAGTTGCACAGCACTTTGATTAATGAATTTATCGAAGAAATAGATTTTATACAAAGAATGACCTGAATATTCCCTCATTTAAATAATTTCTTATTTCAAATTGAATGTATTATTTTAATTATTTTACATGTTTATACTACCTACAAAAGTCAAATTTCAATTCTTTCTATTATTTAAAAGTTGCCATTAATTAAGTAAAAATATTGAATTTTAAAAATGTAAATATAAAAATCTTTAAAAATTAATATTTAACGTCATGTGTTTGATGTCGTTTGTGTTTGGTGAAGATTATATCAAATTGATAGAATGTTTTCTCAAAATATCAGTCAGCCTACCTCACATCTTCTAATAATTTATCAATATCAAACGCAGGAAAATCTCCTCTTTTGAGCTCAGAGTGTTTAGAAGTGAATAAAACTTCAGTTTTGTTACGAATTTTGCCTTTTTGAACATCTAACTGATTTTCAGAGACAATATCTAACAATAAATAAAGATGTTGAAAATATTACAAGTAAATTGTGTTCAAAAAATGTTGTTATAAATATATTTCAAAAAAAGGGTAGAACATGAAATGAAATTAGGTGAGAAGTGACTTTTTGTTACCTAAATTTGTAACAAAAGCATGAGCTGCGATTAGTTTAAGAGATGGAACCTCATACAACAGTCGATGAAGCAACAGATCTCTAGCAGTTGGTCTTTTATCTGGGTTCTTTGAAATACACCACCTAAAAATACCAGATTAAGTTTATTAATAGAATATTTTAAAAAATCTATTTTTAAGTTTAAAAAGTTTGACAAAGAATCAGTAAAATATTTATTAAAATGAAAAAATATTAGCTTTCTTCTGCTTGCTTTGATAAATTAGGATTTCAAACAAATTACTGAATAAAATTTTGTTGTTGGGGGTCTTCCAACAAACTGATTGCTTTATTGATATCTTCATCAGAGACCCTTTTATTTTCAGCAGTTGATAGATTGGTCTTTGAAACAGCCATTTCAAGACAGCAAATACCAAATGAGTAGATATCAACTGCTGGTGTTATATAACCAGGTCCATGAGTATCTAGAAAATAGATAACTTCAAGTTTAAAGATGACAAAAAAATACAATCTAATCTTTTTTTATCAACTGAATAGTTTAGATTAACAAAAGAGATCTATTTGAAGAAATAAAATTTTTAAAATAGACCTATGTCACATAAAAAAGTAATGATAGTAACCAGTGCATTCAGGTGCAAAGTAATGAAGGTTTTTATGAATTTCTCGATAAGTTTTCACGTGATTTCGTATCGCATCAGGTGCAACTGTAAACAACTTGCTAGAAATATACTTTTTCTCATCAAATATTTTTAATGGTTTTATAGAATACTTCTTTTTTTGATAATTCTAAATTTACATGAGGAATAATTCAATTAGATCTTAAGACACACCTGATCCAATCTTGAGAAGACCGTTGTGTTGAATGAAGATTGTTTCACAGGTAAGATTACCATGTACAATTGGTGGATCACACATATGTAAGTAGCCTAATGCAGATAAAATCTGACGGCACCTTTTAAAAAAAACCAACAAACTTCTTGATCAGCATCTTGCATACTTTAAAAGATCTTACCATCGTTTCCATGATTTAGTACTTTTCGATTTTTGCACTTCTTTTGTTTTATTTAAAAACTTTTTTACAGATCCAGAACTCATATATTCAGTGATAAAGACAACCTGAAAGAAGATGGAAGATAAAAAAGAGAAAAAAATGTGGGGAAAATTACCCGAGTTTTTTGTGAGTCTTTTTTAGGTGGATCGACCCAATATCGATGAAACTTGACAATATTTGCATGATCAATTCGAGTTAGGTTATCAAAAACCATGCGGATTTTCTCCTAAAAAATTATCTGATTGTGATGGAAGCTAATAAAACATTCAAATTAAATCCAAACTTATTTATAAATTGTAAAACATGAAAGAAAACGAAATATAAAAAAACTGATGAAAGCAATCTAAAAATATCAATTTTCATTATTTTTATGTTAATTCTAATAGTGAGTAATAAAAAATTCAAAAAAACATTTTGTCAAAAAATTACATTCAGTAAACAACAGATATTTAAAAATGAGTACAGATAAAAAAACTGATAAATATATTACACATCAGTTCTCGTTTATCAGAATAAAATGACGAGAAATTTGATTAACTATTAGTCACTAAAAACTTATTAAACATAATTTTATAAAATTTAGTCAAAATTAAAACTCAGCTAATTAATAAAGTTTTAAGAGAATTGTAAAAATGTTAAGAAAAAAATATGAAGTTTTTTTCAATAAAATATGAGCAGTACTTCTTGAGCTTTATAACTTTTTCTTTCTGAGAATTGAACTTCATTCCAAACTACCTCTACACCTTCTTCACAATCCATAGCTAGAAAAGCTCTATCAATACCAGGAACATTTCGTTGAGAAACCTAAATTCAGAATGAATTCAACATAAACAAATTACAACAAAAGTAGAGGTTGTGTTTAATTGACAATTTATTAATCCATATAGATTAAAAATATATCAAATAATTAAAGTTGTAGCAAAGTAAATTTTCATAAATTTGCAGAAAAATTACTTCTTCATTTCGTTTCAACCATCTTCCACAAGGACTCTCTTCTAAGACTTCGGATTCATCTTCACTTTCATGATCATCACTTTCATTTTCAGCTTTCACTTCACTTGCTTCGGCTTTTACCATTTTTTCTACCATCTTTTTAAATTCAATTAATTTACCATTTGATTTAAAAACACATTTAATTTAATGAAAAAAATCTTTCTGAGTAATAAATAAAAGTTATAAATTTATCAGAAAAAAATATTCAGAATAAGTAATAAAAAAATAAAAATTTTTTATCATAGTACAATTAAATTTAAATATATCTATGTAAATAGTAAAATAAAAAAATCTTAGTATAATAAAAATCTTGATTATTTATTTGTTTAATAAATGAAACAAAATATTTTTATGATCTCTTATAATATTTTTTTGAGTCATTTCAGAAGTTTTCAGAAAACTATTAATAAAAATAACTCATACATCATAAAGTTTTGGTAATTTGAATATAGCAAAGTAGAAATAATAGACTACAAAAACTGAAACTGATAAATTATCATACACCAATCATTGTATGTTTGATATATTAGCTTGTAACTATTGGTAATATTAGCAAGAATAAACTATAGTTCAAGTTTATTTTAAAAAGTAGTTTTATTAACAAATACAAAATGATTAACTTTATTGACAAATAGATTTTATGATCCAATTAAAATGACATAATACTATTCTAAAAATTTTTTGGGGCAAGAATAAAATATCATAAAATGAAATCAATCAGTTGAAATAAAGCATTTAAGAGGTAACCATCAATTGTAAGTTATAAGACAAAAATATAATAAATTGAATAGTAATTTTTAGTAAATGATTACATAATGATTGTTGTATCAGATTACACATAGAAAGTAAAAGAGGTATTGTTTAAAATTAACTTTTATAATCACGAAAATATTGTTAATTATTAGATTTTGATTAAAACAGTTTAGATAAATAAATTATAATCTTTAAAAGCTTTATTTTTCACAGTTCTAATAAAGATTGCACAACTTAAACACTCAACAATATGATAAAAACATTAAAAAACTAAATACTTTCTAAGTAAATAAGATATAAAAATAATATATGCTAAATAAATGTATAATGGATTATACAATTTTGTTTAACCAAGGCAAGTACAAAAAATAATATTCAAATTAGTTTGGTAAGAGACTCAACTTTACATTCTAGTTGGTTTGAGATGTAAGATATTAATTTGTTCAGTTGAAACAAGTTTTTTACTCCAAGATTGTGAGTTTAAGCCAGAAGTATCAAAGTTTAACTGCATATTGAGATTATCTCCATTCATAAGCCTGGATGTTGTTGTTTGAAGTTGGGCAGACAGAGCTTTAATGAAATTTTCATATGATGTTATTTGATTTTCATTAAAATTAAGTGAAAGCTGAAGTAAAACAGGAAATGATTTTATTTCATGATTAGTTTTTATAACCTTAGGGACTGGTTTACATGGTTTTAAATAAGGATGATCTGTAAATAAAGTAAGTTCTGGAACAGACCTTGAAGGAGAATTGTTAAAAGCTGATGGCTTAGGAGGTGGGGCATGAGAAGGGGGTGGTGGTAGAGATGTTGAAAAAGATGATGAAGAAGGTCTTGAAGTAGGTATTAATTGATGAGATGATGATGGTACTGGTGATGAGGACTTAGACTTAGGTTTTGCTGATGGAGGCAAAGTAGCAAAAGTTGATAGATTTGTAGAAGATGAAGATTTCGATACAGTTTTTGGAGGTAAAGGAGGAAGAATATCTACTTGTGAACTGGGTCTTGATGTACTTGAAACTGGTGGAAGAGGTAGATTTCTTGGTGAGCTAGGTCTTGATGTACTTGAAACTGGTGGAAGAGGTAGATTTCTTGGTGAGCTAGGTCTTGATGTACTTGAAACTGGTGGAAGAGGTAGATTTCTTGGTGAATTAGGACTTGATATATTTGAAGGTGGCTTAAAAGCTGAAACTTTTGGTGAAAACATTGTAGGTGGTATCAATGATAAGCTAAAGTCCTCATTTTTCTTCAATGTTATTTCAGACTTATTACTTTTATTATCATTTTTGTCTACCATCTGTCTTTTAAGCTTTTCAGGGCCTACAAAGCCAATAAAGTCATATTCTTGATTTACAGCAGATACAACTTGAGAGACACCAGTTTTAATTAAAGGATTACCTTCAACACCTTCTCTTTTAGCTTTACTTGGTGCAAACACAGCTGTTTTAGGTAAAGTAATCAACCTGTGTACAATTGAATCTCCAAAATAACTAAAATCTTTTGTTTGAAAAGCTTTAAGTGCAAAACTTATAGGATTATTTATTCCACTTCCTTTATATAAGCAACCAGCTTCTCTGAAATAACCAAAAGCTGTATCACCATCACCACTAAACATATACAATAAGCCTAAATTAAACTGGACTTGCCAAGCATATAATCTAGCTTTCATATTTAGTTGTTTATAATCTATAAAATCATTTCCTCTTAAAGCTTTGAGACACTTTTTGAAATTTTCCCCAGCATCGGAAAACCTTTTAATCAAGCATTGTACAGCAGCTAGTTGAAAAAATCCAGCAGAGTTATATTTATCCTTTTGAATACATACAAGAAAACAATTTTCTGCAAGTTCATATTTATTTTCGTTGAGATAACAGCATCCAATGTTATAGATAATATAGGAAGATGGAGCATCAATTTTTTGAAAAGTTGAAGCAGCTAAAGAAAACTCATTTCTTTTAAAAGCATCAACACCATTAATATGTAAAATTATATTCTCCTTATTATTCATTATCCTGGATAAGAAGTTTAACAAAATTTGAGAATTAGATATAGAAAAATTTACAAAAAATTCAAGTATACTAAATATAACAAAATTTTACAAAGATAAATGTACTTTAAAACTGACATATCATGTGTTTTTCTTCTAACAAACAATGTATATCTCAGATAATAAGATAAGTTATACTACATGTCTATGAAGTACCAGGTGTATTGATTTATTCATATTTATTATATACCATAATAAATCAAAAAATTTATACCAACCACAAGATATTAATTGAATTAAACATTGGCCTAAATAAAAAATATTTAAAATTGCTAATAAAAATTTATAACTATAAAAAACAATAACAAAGGCGTAGTTATTAATTGAAGTTGCTCTGGTTAGACAAAGTGGTTAAATAAATAATTGTAACTAAACAAAATTCTCTAAGCCAGATATCTACTTATTTCTAATCAGTTACATTTGTATTATGATCAATTATTATTTATATTAAAAACTTATAATTGTTTTTCTTGAGCTTAAATTTTTTAAAAAAGTTTATTCAAAACGAATAGTTTGAAAGGATACAACATATCTCATATGATATTAGCAATCTTTTATTTATTTGTTATCTCCTTACTTGGACGTTTAAACAGAATATATAAAGTTTACTTCTTGATTTAGATCTTACTTTTTACTCTACTAAGTGGTTACGACAATTTTAAGTTGCTATAAAAACAATTTTAAGAAAATAATATTTCATTAAAACAAAGACCCTATTTTACGTATCAGTCTGAAATTGTTTAATAAAAATTCCTTTATGAAAGTGTCTTTTTCAAGTTTTTTTCAACGTTTTTATTCAAAATGAAAATTCTGTTTCTTGTCCATTTGTAATCTTTGTAATAACCTTGCAGCTTTCTTCTTCCTCTTATAAATGTTTATTTTTTAGCCTTCACCGTTCAATAGTTCTAAAGTCATAAAATTTTTGTATAAATATAATGACATAGGCTCAATATTTGATGTTTAAAGTGTATTTACAATAAAATAAAACAAAAGTAAACTTGATTTTA
The DNA here is from genome assembly GCA_034620365.1 of Pegea sp. RAD2-039. Lineage (NCBI taxonomy): Eukaryota > Metazoa > Chordata > Thaliacea > Salpida > Salpidae > Pegea > Pegea sp. RAD2-039. Next base: position 1,033,053 of record JAQGEQ010000020.1, read on the forward strand.
CTCAAACGTTTTTCTGACTTACCTTGAGCTAAGACATTTTTCAGCCAAGCTTTTAGGCAGAAGTTAATATTTTAGTTTTTGTAAATATCGAAAAGATGATTTTACTGAGAAACAAAGAAACTAAATAAAAAATAATGTTTAAACTGAAACCTTAAGTGAAAAAACAGTTAGATAATAAAAAGTGTGCTAAACAAGTAAAAAAGTTTTAAACAAACAGTAATACTTATTTAAATGCAAATCTTTCGAAAGGTTTGTGTCTTATAACTAAATTTAAAGAATAATATTGAAAAAATGGTAGATAGACTAATAAAAACTAGCTAACAATAAATATCTAAGCTAAAGCTCTAAATGTGGGAATTATAAATCTTCTTGGACAACAGGTATAAGTTTTTGTAAAAATATTATAAAAGTTTTAACTGCATTAAAAGAGTAACACGGAAAAATATCTATATTTTGAAATACTTTTTTTTTAAATAAAAGATACACCGGAAAACCAGTGGCCAAAATAGCTGTACCAATCATACTTTTAATGGTCTCAGTAAAGTAAGGAACAATCACCAGAAAAACACATACAGCAGTAAACAATATGGGAAAAACCAAACTAAATTTGATAGGTCTGGGCATTTCCGGCTTTTTAACACGCAAATATACTTGCCCCAGAATAGATAAACCAACAGTCAGCCAATACATAAAACTATAGAATTTGATGAGATCAAACACATTTTCTACACATAGGTACACCAGAGTTAATGACCCTGTCAGAAAAAGACTTGGAATAGGTGTCAAATGGGTAGGACTAACCATGGCAAAATATTGTGGTAGGTGACCTTCTCTTGCAGCAACATAAAACAGTCTTGAAGAAGCATAAAAAGAAGAGTTTAAAGCTCCAAAAGTTGACATGGCAACAAAAATTGACATGATCCAAGCATAATTACCAAGTGTCTTACTTGCAAAAACTAGAGCAACAGCATCAGCACTGACTAACTCTTCAGGGGTCAACACAGCATAATATGCCAAATTAGCCAATAGATAAACAACTGTACATAAAGGCATTGAAATATAAATAGCACGTGGTAGATTTTTATATGGATCTTTCAATTCTTCAGTCATAAAATTCAAAGTATCCCATCCGGCATAGGAGTAAAGCCCAGAATATAAAGATAAAGTAATACTTCCAGCGCTAAGTGTAGTTCCCTTCCATACATCTCCGAAAGATCCTACAGTGGTACCATGATTTATGTAAGTCACCAAACCAGCAATCATAATAACTATCAATGCAATTATTTTTGCATAAGAGAAGAAATCTTGTATTAAGGTTCCATATTTTACACTGTAGCAATTCATTGCTAAAATAAATAAGCAACAAACAGCAGCTAGTAATCTAACAGCAATAAAAGGTGAATCACATGTTGGAAAAAAAGGTTTTATCAGATAATCAGCAAATGTGATAGCAATAGCAGCTTGAACGGTTGGCTCAATGATTAAAACAGAAATCCACATTCTGACAAAACCTAACAGTGGTCCAAAAGCTTCTTTGATATATGAATAACTTGCTCCAGATTTAATGATAGTTGTTCCTAGTTCAGCATAACAAATAGCACCTACACAAGATATAATTCCACTTATCGTCCAAACTATTAGGCTGAGTCCCACTGAACCACTGTGAATTTGGACTCCTTTTGGTGAGAGAAAGATTCCTGAACCAATGATATTTCCAATTATTATTGTAACACCATTACGTAAAGTTAAATGCCTTTTTAGCTGTATTTTTTGTGTGTTTTCCATCATATTTATTTTATGTTTTGAATTAAATAATATAAAGTTACACGTAAAGTATAACTTTAAAAAAACTTATTAGACTGTAAACAAAAATGATTATATTACTTTTCACTTAATAGCTAATTCTTTTGAAACTGTAATAGTGTTTGAATACTTGTAAATATTCTTGTTAGTATTCTGATAAATAACAAGAAAAAACATTGTTATCACTTTCTTTGTAATGTTTAATCAACTTTTGATTGCTGCCTCTTTGACACAAGTTCTATCACTGAAGTTTATATTGTCACAGTTGTTAATATAATCGCTTAGTAAACCTAAAAATAAAAATGTAATTTATAGCTAATTAATCAATTGCATTATAGGCTGGCATTAGAATTTTAACAGTCTAAAACTTTAAGCAGTATTATTGATGCAATATCAAATTTTTTATCTTTTCGTGTCATACATTATAGCTATTTCAAATATAAAGTTATCATTTACAAGACAGTTTTGTTATAAAAAATGCTTTCATTAGCAAGTTAATCAGTCATAATTATTTACTAAAATTTATTCTCTATAAAAATCTGGTACTTCAACTTAAATAAAAACTTTCATTTACTAAACTAATGCAATTTATGTTACCAACTTATTCTGATTATGACAATAATCTCCATCGTCTTAGTATTAAAAGGCCAATGTTTGATTTTCTTTCGTAAAATTGCATCAGAATTTATTTTAATTTTACAAAGTCAATTAATTTATTGACTGATCAACGTCTTTGTATACATTAATTAGTAAAAGTATTTTATTGGATTTTTTGTTGTAAGAACTTATAACATTAAAATTAATCTATTGTAGGTTTAAACTAAATTTAAGAAATTATTGTTAAAGTTCTTTAGTCTTACCACTTCAAAATCATTTGTAAAAAATATAGAATTGTATTTTTGTTTAGAAGAAGAATATACAAAAAATGAGTTATAAATATTTTTCATTGAAATCAAATATAAAGTAAACTAAAGAAAACGTTTCAACATTTTAAGTTTGTTATTTAATAATCATAAACAACTTAGTGAATTTTTTAGTAAAAATAAAAAAACGTAATTCGTTATAATCCGTTTATTATAAGAAATAATTACCTAATCTTTTATAAAGCAACTTGTATTTTTCAAAACTGTATTTTATCACTATCCATCCAACAACAAAGTTTACAGGATTCACATAAAATTCAGACTATACTTGTAAAATTTTTATAAAAGTTGTGACGAAACATTGCAAGCTCTGTAGTAATAACTTTCAGGTAGTAATATACGTTTGTTATATTTCCAATATTTCAAAACTTAATAAAGATGATAGAAAATAACATTAAGGTCTGACTCAATCTGTTAAAGTATTAAGTTTAAGTATCTTTTAAGTGTTGTGATATAACTTGATTGAAAATATCATTGTTAAAAATATATACAAAACAAGTTACTTTCCTGTTGTAATCTCAATTTTACATTTAAACTTAGTTACTTGAAAGTGTATTTGTGAGAACAACTAAATTAAATAATAAAGACAAATTCTAAATAATATTTTTTGCTCTAAATTTTTATTTATTTAAGTTACTTATTGTAAATACTTCACAACAAAAACTTTAGTTCCAATAAGCATTAAATGATCATTCACTTCAACAAACTTTGAAATGAACTTTGGAATAAGAGACCGACTACGTTATATTGCGTCATTGTGAATTTCTCCTTTTTATTTAGAAACGATCAATGTTTACACATTGGAACTTTACAAGATCGACTTTTAGAATTGAACCAAATTGAAGAAAAGGTAAATAACAAAATCAAGCAATGTTTCTGGATTGTATTCAAACAAATATTAAATTAATTAAATTTGATGAGTTTTTCTGTAATTTTTAAAACAAGAAAAGTATTAAAAAAGTTGCTGAAATATTATATATTATTATTTGCTACCAAATTAAAAATAAGAGCTTGCTTAATTTACAACAGATAATTTCACACCTATGACCCTAAAAACTAAGTATGAATGAGATATCAGTTCTTTTAGGCAGCAACCTAAAAATGGATATTTATTTAGAAAATCATATATTTAACACTTATTTCTCTGTCTTATATTATCAGATTTTTAAAAGTAACTTTAAAACTTATTATTTAAACTTATTAAAATATTTTACTAACTTTATTAAGTTCTGTAAAATCGTAATAAATAATAACATATAGTAATAGCATTGCTAGCAATGGCAAACGCCATCAGCCGACCCTATCTCCATTTAAAAGATGCCCGCAGTCGATATGCAATCGCTTAACTTCAATACCAGTAATTGGAAGGATACCACGGCGGATCGCTCCGAATGGTGTTCTCTACTTTCCAAATAACTGAAGGAGAAAAAAAAACCGCTTAAAATAAAAAAAGGAAACCTTTAAAGGCTTTTTATTTTAACAAAGTCTGAAGTTATAACATTCTCCCGTAAGCCAGCGGCCAACTTCAGCAACCAATACTACATCAATGGATCCATTCTTGAACGAGTATCCTCAGTCATAGACCTCGGCATTACTCTGACATCTGACTTCAAATGGCACAGTTATGTTTCCAGAATCTTTGGAAAATCTATCAAGCTTGTCCACCTCATCATAAAGACTTTTAATTCTAAAGATCCATGGTTTTTCGTCAACCTTTTCAAACTGTACATACGCCCTATTCTTGAATACAATATCAGTGCATGGATGCCATATCAAGTTGGTGATATCAGAAAAATCGAATCTGTTCAGGCAACATTTACGAGATTGGTTTGCAGGAAACTTAATATCAAATACGAGAGTTATAAGCATCGTCTCAGCTTCTTCAATCTAGATACTTTGGAAATCCGAAGAATTAAATACGACCTTATTCTGATTTTTAAAATTATTCACAACCTAATTGATCTTCAGTTTGATGACTTTTTCTCCATTAGTCCCTCCCTCAAGTTATATCAACTTAGAAGACATAAATTACATCTTAATAAGCCCACTCCACCAGCTACGTTAACCAGATTAAGTTTTTTCTCATACTGCACAATCAGTACATGGAACAATCTGCCATCAGAGATTGTCATGTCAAAATCACTTATGCTGTTCAAGAAAAAGCTGAATTGTTATAATATCGCCAACATTGCCATTTCTAAACTGTGAATTTTTCTCTTTTACAATACTATGATTCTGTGCAATTCTTCATTGTCATATACTTTTTCGTTTACACGTCAAATAGATCTAATTTGTGAGAATGTGTGTTAGCGAGAGGTGCTCTTTTTAGGCACCCTCCTTCACATTTATTGTAATAAATAAAAAATAAATAAATAAATTACATAACTCAGAGCAATTCCATCAATCAAAGCACATCCCACATGGCCGTTCGAAGCAGGTACCTTATACTATTATTGTATTATAAATTGCGTAAAAAACAAACGGTAACTAATGATGAACACTTACGTGGAGTCTTAAAATCTGTTACACATAGTATCCATGATAAAAAAATTTACATCAGAGTAGAACTTTTCTGCAAAAGATGTTCTTAAAATAAAATCGACGAAAGCTTGTTTCCAGGCAACTAAATCTTATACTGAATATCATTTCGCAAGTTTGAAAGTATTCTTATTTAAAGATGATATGTTCAAGTTTTAAAAATAGTGAATAGTTATTGTAGTATTCGCGTTGGTGGCTACCTATTCAACTTAGTACATCTAATATCTGATTCAAGATTTTTCACCACATGGCTTGCGACATTTTTTCACTGATGACAAATTTATTTTCCCTATTTTTGTGGCGCATACTGAATCAACGCTGAAAAATTGATTTGTCGAGATGGAACATTTTTCGAGTGTAAAGTGAGCTTTAAAAAGACGTAAATTTTTATTATTCTACACCATGTGACGACTACCATCCTCCTTACATTACCATTAACAGTAAGATACTCACACTCATTCAGAACTTCAAGTATTTGGGAATTATAATATTATTTAACGTTGGTAAGCTGGCAAACACCAACAGAGCTTTTGACGGACTTTATAAAGAACGCAGAGTAACAAACAGCTCAGGATTTGAACCTAAATCAGCCAGTATAGAGCTGTCATGTATGGATCAGAAGCAACCATCACTTACCAATTATATTTTATACCTTCCTTCCCATCGTTTTTATTCAAGTTTCTTTTTACAAACACTTATTTTTATTATTTGGTTCATCTCTGCACTAACCTCGGATCTGAAAACTAATTTTTTGAATTTTATACTATAGCAACAGTTTTTAGTAAAATATTTATTTAGATAAGAATTCCGATATTTCTTTTATGAAAAAAGTCACACTTTATACTAAGATGCATTTGTTAAGTTCTTAAACTTTCTTTGTATACCTTAATTTTTTCGAAAAGTTACCTCTTAGCTTTATAGATGACTTCTACAAGTAGTACACCTTGCAAGTACTACATATTACTAATGAAAATAATATTTGTAAAAATAACTTTTTATAGCCATCAACTTATGAAAAGCATAAAGTTTGGCTTTTATTCTTAAGGATTATTAAAGCGCCATTTTATCGCAGCTGTATGTTTCCTTTTTACTACGTCAGCTAAGGTCTTTAATGCTAGGCGAACAAATATGGTTCGTTCTAGAATCTACCCTCTATTGTTATTCAAATCATTGGTTTGTTTACTGCATGACTTGTTTATCTTGTGAATTATTGAGATCAGATTAAGTAATTTTCCAAAATTGTTTAATGGATATTATATTGATTCATGTTTAGTTGTGGTTAAAATAAAATTATTTCTGAAAAATCTGATATCATTTTACGCTGTTTATGGTAATTCATAATTTTAACACCCCTAGTAGTATTTTATTGACAATGATTTATGAATTATTGTTATTAACTGCTTCATAATTGTAGCTAAATATTGTAAATTGAACTTGTATATTTTTTCTTTTACTTTTTTGGATTAATAAATAATTTTAATCTAAGTGTTTATGGTCCTACCAATATTCTTATAAGAATATTTAGGTACAATGTAAAAAACATATCTGAAGACAGTGATTTTGGTAGTTCAACTTTCTCATATCATTATTAACCATTTATTATCTAAATTCATTCAGTCATTTATTAACCAAATTTGAAAATTCTCAAAATTTGAAAACCTTATAATAAGAGCTAAAAAAAGTTTTTTGTTTATTAATCATCTGAAATAAATGAAATTTTTTAACATACTTGAGTATGTCTGTAATTAGATATACTATTTTTTACCAGTTGTTTATATGTAATTATTTGATATTTGAATATTACCCAAAATTAGTTATAGAAATTTATGAATAACTTTTTATATAAGAGTTTTATATTTATTGATACTTTTTTACTTATCTTTGCTAAAGCTTAATTATTGCTGATAGCCTTTTGTTTACATTATTCATTATAGCTATTATTAACTAACATAAAAACTGATGTATTTATTGATATTGTTTACTTGTACTTAAGCATGTAGTGCTTTGATAATCTATTTTTTTGCTTTTTTATTTCCTACTTTATTTTCAAGTAGATCCCAATGCTACTTTGATTTGTAGTCATAGGCACCTATCAATAAAATTTCAATGGCTCCATCTGATATCCTTGTTGAGCAACTAAAAACTCAGAAAGAAATTATTTTTAAACTTGGTGAACAGTCTCTGATAAATGGAGAAAAGTGGTAAGTTGTATAGATGTCATTGATACATTTTAAATGTTTATATAATTCATTTTATACTTTAAAATCTTCCTCTTGAAATTTTGTTAAAAAGTATGATTTATGTAATTTCCTTATTAAGTGAGTACTGTCAGTTTCTTCATTTTCTCTACTTTTTTATACTCCTGATCTGTAACTTAAACTTCAGTGTTTCTATTTTGTCAACATTATTTATGCTAAATTGTAGTATTTAAGACTTTTTTTTATTATTTCTCTGTACTCATATTGTTTTGTGTTTGCTATAAGAGCTGTATAATTTATCATCTGTAGCCATGCCTTGAACAAAATAAATATTATAATTGTCATCTTTTCTATATGATCTTAATTGAATAAAGCTCTTACCCAAATTTATACTTTTGCTTAGGTACTTGGTGGGCAAAACGTGGTATAGTAGATGGAAACGATATGTTGATAATAAAGACTGTTCATCAGATTTTATCAATAAGAATTTAAATCCAGGCCCAGTTGATAACACTGACTTGCTGGAAAAAGGTTAAATTTGTTTTTCTGTTCTTTTATATCTCAGTTCTAAACTATAATATCCCTTTTCCATCAAAATACAAATTATTCAAATAAATTATTTTCTAATCCAAACTATGCTTGTTGCAACATCAAGTTGCATATAAAAAGTAAACATTTGTTGATATGTAGTATCAATTTTACTTAACCTTTCTTTCTTTTGTTTTCCAATCTTTGTTATTCTATGTTTAAATTATCTCAAATTTATAAATGAAATGAGTGTAGTTATAGACAATAATTTCTTTTTTAGTCTGTACCAATATTTATATTTGCCAAAACTTTGCCTTGCTAAGTCTATAGACAAATAGAAATAAAACTAAAATGTTTTCATAGAAGAATTAAAAAAAGTATTTTAAAGAAATTATACTTGGCTAGAAGAAACCATTTTGTTACAATTCTATTAAAAAAAGTTCCAGCTTTATAGATTTCTTTTTACTAAGTTAATGATTAATATTTTGTATAGTTTTTGATTCAAAATTTGTTGTTTTAGAAAAATCAATATTAAAAAGAGGGTTGATTGACAGAGAGGATTATGAGTTGCTACCTCAAAAAGCTTGGAATCTATTAGTGGATTATTATGGTATCACTGATGACTTTTCAGTAATTGAACGCAAGGTAAATAAATTTTCAGTAAAAATATTTGTGATGTATATTGCTGAGATTTATTTAAATAAAATAAACAAATTTTTAGGTAATTGAGATAGGAAAGTACACTAAGCAAAGATCTGTTGAAGTTTATCCACTTCTTCTCAAATTTAAAGAATATAACAAACATCAGACTAATGAAGGGTTTTTCAGCAAAGTTACAAAAATAAGTAAGTATACTGTAATAGAAAGTTCATGTAGATTTATTTAATGTTTAACTTGTTTTTTCAAATATTTTTGTTTATTTCTTTACAAACTCTTCATTCAATGTAATCGATGTGTTTTCAGCTTTTTACATTTTTATTTTAGTCATTTGTCATACTTTAATCGAATTGTTTTAAATTAAGCTCATTTGAAATATCTTTTGAAAATCATTTATTTACTAATGACATTTTCATGCAGGCAAGCTTGATTCTCATATCAAAGACTCCTTATTTATTGCTAGCAACTCAAAAACAAAACTTTGGGATGCTACTAATGAAAAGAAATTTTACAATTTAGACAAAAATTTAACTGTTCAGGACTGTTCCTTGCAACATGGACAAGTAAGAAATTTCTCTCAATTATTATTTGATGAATAACTTATTGACTTGTTGTTTGAGATCAATTATCAAACTTTATTTTTTATTAGCTAGTTGTAATAGAAGTTGAAAGTTTAGATGGTAAATGGCCTTATAGCGACTCTTTGTCGAAACCTTCCTCTCTCAATGGATCAGTTCGAAACAGGTTATCTCACATTAACTGCTTTTCCTCATCCATATAAACATTTCTACATCTTCAAACTCTATCAATTTTCTGAGTTTAACATAAAATAATTTTTCTTTTAGCAACTACCAACTCAGAAACGGTTCTACTAGTAGCTATGGTTCTGCTGCTCTTACACCCGGCTTATGTGGTCTCAGTAACCTAGGAAACACTTGTTTTATGAACAGCGCACTCCAGTGTCTTAGTAATGTTCCTCCTCTTACTGATTACTTTAAGTGTGAGTTGATTATTTGATTAATTAGTAACTTCATCGATCTAGTTTTCTGTTTTCTAACTTTGCTGCATGTTGATCAGTTTTATTCATTTGTAGTTTAATAGATGCAAACTGCTTCGACTTCTTAATGATCTCAATTATTTTCCGTTTATGTAGTAATATCCATCTTATTCCTCGAATCTATTTTCACTTTACAACTTTTTTATCAATAGAAACAGCATGAGTAACTACTATTTAGATGACTATTTTCTAGATGTAAGCAACAACATTTGTTGATGAAGCAACTTAAATCTTGTCTTTAAACTCTCAATATTTTTATCAATAGCTGAAAAATATAAATCAGAATTAAATCGTCACAACCCACTGGGCATGGGAGGCAGGCTAGCTGAGGAATATGCCCACTTAATTAAGACTCTCTGGTCTGGACAACATAGTTCTATGGCTCCTAGAGACTTCAAGGTGTTTTCTTATTTTACTTTCTTGCTGTTGAAATTCTCATTTTACTGACGTTTGATATATTGGAAATATCTCATCAATAATAAATAGACTTTTTACATAAACTACTTTATATTTTACTAATTTATTTCAATTGTTCGACTTCAGATGTCTGTCAGTCAGTTTGCACCAAGGTTTTCAGGGTACCAGCAGCACGATAGCCAGGAATTAGTTTCTTTCCTCATTGATGGTCTACATGAAGATCTCAACCGAATCACCAACAAACCGTCAGTACATCACAAACCACTCCTCATTCCACGCTTCATTACTCCTTGATGTCGCAGTTACATCGAAATCAAAGAGGCGGGTGACCGACCCATGACAGAAGTTGCTGAAGAATCGTGGCAAAATCATCGCAAACGAAATGACAGCATTGTCGTGGACACTTTACATGGACTCTTTCGAAGTACAGTTGACTGTCCTGAGTGTCCACGTATCTCTGTGACCTTCGACCCCTTCTGTTACCTCTCATTACCACTACCAGCAAAACGGGAAAGAATGGTCGAATGCTTTTATGTCCCTCTGAACATGTCAGAAGAAATTACAAAAGTAATCTGCAGTTGACACCAACTGCAACCTTCCTTCAACATCTAACTTGTTTTAGTACAAAGTCAGCGTCAATCGAAATGGCTCTCTCTACGACTTGCACATGGCTCTTTCAAACGTCAACAATAAAGCCCCAGATCAAATGAGCACTGCCAACGTTTGCAATAACAAGTTTGTTTGACGTTTGCAACATCTCGTGTCTTTAGATTACTTTTTTGTTTTAGATTTCAGACATTGTACAAGATAACAGATTTGATGAAATCGGTGTATGATAAAGAGCGGTTATATGTTTATGAAACAAGAAGTGATTACTCGGCTGTTCCTATTTACATGAGAAGACCTTCGTAAGCCTTCAATTGTATTCAATCATATCCTAGTAAAAGAGAAGATATAGTTTCGAGACTAATTTGTCTCAGCTTCAATTGCTGAAATATTTCTTTAATTATCTACAGTTCACTAAGTGGTTACAATCAAAACATTTTTGGATTACCTCTTCTAATTCCTCTAGAAACTGATGTTGCGATATCCTATGTGGATCTTTGCAAGTCTATTTTACGAGCTATCTAGTAAGTAGGTTATGAGGTCTTGCAACAAGCTTCTAATTATTTGATATTTTTCACTCTTTAAAGATCTGTAATCTCCTAAATCACTCTCGTTTTTTATCATTTGTTTATTTCTGTTTATTATTGAATATTATTTGTTTACCTGCAAATAGTCTTACAGTAGAAATTGTGCATCACTTACTTCAGTGTTTCTTTCTGTACCTATTCCTGTACAAGTCCTATTCCGATTTAGTGACCAGCATATTTGTGTCTTGCAGCCGCCATCTTGAAAATAAAGATTTGAAAAAGAAAATTAAGCAATTTCTTGAGAAAAAGACTTCATCTTTGAAAGACATGCAGGTAGTTGAAGAAAATGATCTTTTAAACTCATTATTCTTCGATGACTTGATTTCAGGAAAAGGATGAGGACGGTTTTAATCTATTTAATTTATTTAAAATTAAAAGTACAAACTCCAGTGGCATTCACGAATTTGAAGTATTTAAACCTGGCGCAGAAGTTGAAATTTCAGGTAGTAGATTTGTTATCAGATTTTTTAGTGTAAAGCTTTTGAATTGAAAAGCAACAAAAGCTCAACATGTTTTGATTTAACATAGTATGACTATTTTGTAATTGGTGAACAGCTTTTGATTGTGCTTGTTGAAAGGGTTATCTTGTCAAATAGTTTAAAAAATCGATGAAGGTTTTGTTTTCACCGAAAACTTGTTTCTATCTATCAATTAGTGACTGAAGAACTGTTTGTTGTGTTAGCTGAGAAATCTATTTTCGAGTATAAAAAAGATCTTATATCTAGTGAAAGTAGCTTTTTATAGCAATGATGCAATTTGCTGATTAACCTTTAACTGAAATTGTTTGAAATGTTGTTGGTTAATATCACTGTCAGAGTAAATTCGACTTTATTTGGTTTTATTATATGGACAAATAAATTCATAAGAGCCAAAAACAACTTTTTTTAAAACTTTATTCTAATATTTATTCAGCAAAAACTTATCTGTGCGCTGACTGGTCAGTTGATGCTTACAAAAAGTATATTCTCGATCAGTGGACAATTAATGAAGTCCTGCATGAAAGTGCCGACCCCAATGTACCCAGAAAACCTGTAGGAGTCAACCTACACGACTGTGTGAAGCTTTTCACCACAAAAGAACAATTAGATAAAGATGATGCCTGGTATAAAATGATTTTGTTCGCTTATCACATCTAATTGTTTATTTTTTTAGTTTCATATTTTGGTTTTTAGGATGTTTTCAAATTCAGTTTGTTTCAGGTATTGTTCGAGTTGTAAGAAGCACCAACAGGCGACGAAAAAGTTTGATTTGTGGATGTTACCACCTGTACTTATCATCCATCTCAAACGATTTTCATACACCAGATACTACCGCGACAAACTTGACACGTTTGTCAACTTCCCTCTCAAGTCAGTCCTCCCTTCCTCTTATCTTCTTCTCTATTTTAAGTCTTCTCTTCATCTTAGGAACTTGGATTTAACTGATTTTGTTGTCAATCCCAACAAAGCCGCCTGGCCTCGTAGTAAGAAGTTCTATAATTTGATTGGTGTTTCCAATCACTACGGAGGCCTCGGTGGGGGTCATTACACAGCTTATGCAAAGAACAGTCTGGACGGTAAATGGCACTACTTTGATGATAATGATGTCTCACTGTCCTCTGAAGATCGTGTTGTGGTTAGTTTCACTTTGACTTCTTCAAATATTTCGCTTACGACTCCATCAATTGGGTTTTTATGTAGACAAAAGCTGCGTATATGCTCATCTATCAACGTCAAGATCTGGAAGAATGGATGAGAAAGAGATCACCTAGTGACGACTTTCCCTACCTTATGCCTTTCAACAGTCCAAGAGCTACTGCATTTGCAGCTCATAGCTTTGAAATCAATGAGCAGAACGGACAATTTCATGAGTTTAGTGGTGATGAGGATTTTTTCAATAATAATATCGATGAAGACATGGAGATGGGAAGTACGTAACAGAGTACATCATTTCTTGTTATTTCTTTATAAGTAAAACCCTCATTAAAAAGCAACTTTGTTTTCTTGAACCATTCTTCATCATATTAATGTTGAGATTTTACTCCAAGTCTAAATAAAAAGCGAATATCTCGAATGCATCTCCTCGTGGTCGGCAATTTTTACAATCTTTAATAATTTGAATCGAAGCTCTTTTTATCTGCCATAATTAATCAATATTTTATTAATTAGGAAAAATATTTTCCTTTTATAACTTGTTCTTGTTTTTATGACCCGGTTGGTGAGCTTCATATATTGCTTACTAATAAAATCAATATTTTATTTCAAATATTTCAAATATATATTTTCTATTTCAAAAATTTATTTCTTGTATCACAAGTTTATTGATCAACAAAAATATATTTCAGCAATCAAATTAATTATGAATAAAATTCTTCATAACTTTCAACATTTTCTTCTTTTAACCTTTTACATGTGTTCATCAAATAGAAAATTTCACAAATATTCAGTTTGCAAGAATGTTTCAAATTAAAACGTCGAGTTATTTGATCTTAACAAATCTTTAATCCATTAACTTGGTAGAGATCAGTCTGTTCTTGTACGCTTTGCCTTACATAATACAAAACATTTTCTCAAATATTTACGAGCAAAAAGTTGAACTTTACATTATTTGTTTGCACTTCTTTTTACAGTGTTTCCCTTTAGTTTTCTTTATAAATAATAAAATTAATTTTCTTTAAATTTAATAGAATTGTTTACATTAGAGCGAAGAAGATTGCATATCTTCTCTTCACACTTCTATATAAACTTCAATCTCTTCAACATTTTTCATTTAAAAATTAATTAGGAAGATTTCCACTATAAAAGATTTCCCTCTAAAATATACAAAAGGCTTCAATTCAAATTCCAGCTTATTTAGAATTTGTTGAAATATGGAACAGGATAACATGAAATTCTGCATTTGTAGTTCACTACTTGGAGACAATTTTACAACTCTAAAATGTTAAGTAGATACTAGAAGGGGGGTTTGGACTCGATATTCAAATAACTTTTACAACTTTGATATGCTATCGATCATTTTTCATTCATGCTGCATACCAATGAATTTAGCTATTCTTAGAAACACGGTTTAAATACATATTAAGATTACTTAAAAGGATTGCTCTAGTTATTATGTTAGAAATACTCCTCTACTAGTTTTCAATCAATAAATCGAATATTCTATCTTTAAGTTCACACTAAATTTGCTTGCTCAGTAACCAACTTCTTTCAAATATTTATCTGAAGCTAAAGTTGTGATATTATTCATCAAAATTCTTGTATACTTTATTTTAACTAAAATAATAAGATGATTTCTCATATCAAACACTTGTACTTTTAATAATCTCTTTTTAAGAACATTTTTATGTGAAGATACTAACCTGTCTATAGAATAAGTTCAATTTAAAACTTTTTTAGTTTATTTAATAATATGATTTAGGTTTGTAGGTAAAAAGATTGTTATTAAAGTTGCCAGAAATTTGATTTTCAAACTGCAAGAAAGTATGATAAGATAGAAATACTTGGTACAATAATTTAGAAATAGTTTAAAGCTGTGACATAGGAAAGGTAGAATATATTTTATTAATGAAATGATGGTTTGATATTAAACATTTGTAACCACTAACATCAGTTACTACAGAAGTAGACAATCAATAGAATAGGAGCTTCAGTTACCCTTGCTTAACTAAAATTGTTTTTCTTGAAAATCAACTGTAAAAATTCAAAGAATATTTGGAATTTATTCTTAACCACTTTTATAAGTTTTAATTTCTGAGACTTATTGAATTTAAAACCGCAAATAATTGAGTTATGTTTACAATACTTTTACTTACAAGGCTTTATACCAGCAACTTGTACTTTTTCAACTAATTTAAAAAGTTCTTTTCATATTCAACTTTACTAAATTCTTTTTATCGAAATTTTCAGTATCGATAGTATTTATTTATATATTTTCTATTTATAGTTAACAAACAGCTTAAAAATTATAAAATGAATAAAACCTTTTTTTGTTTGTTAGCAAAACAATACTGTAAGATTAATTATACAAATTTTCAAAGGTATTTATAGCATAATCAAACTCAAACTTTTTTTAGTATTTATTTGATAAAATCAAGTTAATTCATGGCTATTATGTCACTTTAATTAGTTTATCAATCACCGGCAAATGGGTTCTCTATTTTTTGAGAAACAAATTAACCAAAGCGATTAGATAATTTTAATTCCACCTAACAATCTATTTTTGAAGGTAAGTTTTTATGAAAAAAAGTTAAAATATAATTTCGTTTTTGAATTTTTATGTTTAAGTTGGAGTTAGTTCCTGATTCACAATCAGAACGTCAATAACTTTAAAAAATTTGTGTCATGATAAAAGTGCCTCTATTTGACAAATACGCTGCGAATGTTGACAAATCATAACCTGAAACAAGCGCCTTTTCACCGTCCACAATCTTTAATATGATGATTTCAGGTAGTTGTGTAGCAATCATACACCATCTGATAAAACTCTTGAGGCTTGAAGTGAGTGATCAAGCTAAAATTGATGAACTCAGGAATTGTTATTCCGAGGTCGATGATTCTGTCAGTTGTGGACCCCTTTCAAGTGTGGGCATCTCAACTACTCCAATCAGTCCTGCAAGATTTGACAAAGGAAGACTAAGCAGCGAGTAGGTTGTTAGCCAACAAACCTGGTATCAAGAAAGATGGTGTCCCAGGAAGGAAGCTAAAATGAGTCCGCAGCCAATGAACCGTTTACCACCAATAGCTTCTGTTTTGAAGTCACGCACTTTCGTTTTTGATATAATAATATTTTCGCTGGGTATATTTTGTATTCGCCTTTGATATATTTTGTTTATGTTACAGATTATTGTCAACAGTAGATAGTAGATAGTTATTTTTGTTGTGTAACAAAAAGTTTCTTCAGTGAATTATAAGTAGAGAAGATGATTGAAGCTCCTATAAACTAAAATCTTATACTTTGTTTTATTTTTGCTAAATTTTATTTAATTGACTTTAAACATAAAGTGTGTAATCATCCGGCTGGATATGCAAATTTTGGTTTGAAATGCCAGTGACACTGGTTAAAGTCTCATGTCCATGACAAAAGTTAACACAAAAATTCTCTTGGATTCGTTTACTACATTAATTGGGAAAAACCTCCAACCAACAACACAAACTTTGCTTTGATAACCAGGAGTTTCAGAGAGAGGCGAATTTCTGCATTTTTATCTGCACTTATTTCTAAACTAAAAATCAAATTGAATGTACCTATATTAATATATATGTATATTAGTTATACGAACCTTTTAAAAAATTTTGCAAAAATAAATCCAGAAAAATAAAGCTAGCAGAAACCTTTTAGATAAAGGATTAAAGTGATTAATCATGTAATAGTTAGCATAAATGTTTGGTTTTGAACTAGGATGAGAGAAATCTTATGTATATTAGTAAAAAGCAAAGACTTCAGTATGTATTACTTCTAATACTAGTAAAAGCTAATGCTTAGAAATAATTTTCTTTTTTTTATTTGCTAAATTTTCAAGTTTTCATTTTTATAAATGTACGCTGCTTGTTCTTAGATATTCCGTTGATACACTTATCTTAGCTCATGACAGGGTAATACCCGTAAAAGCTAACATAAATTTTAATTATACGATATTATTTATAAAATCTTATAACAAAAGTTTTTTTTCAGGAATACTTGCCTATTAATCTTTAAAGTTTTATTCTGTTTCAAATATGTGATAAAAACTTATAAATCTTGTAGTTTCCTAGTGGTAGTTGATAAGTGGTAGTAATATAGTAATATTCTTAGAGTTTGTTTTAACTTATCTTATGTACTTATGGAAAATGTATATTATTTTCTTATTATTTAGAAATAGGACGAATCTTTTTATATATAATGATTTTGAAGTTCATCAATTTTTTTCTTCGTTTTAGCTTTTAAAAATCAAAATTTTATAGCTAACATTTAATTGATTAACATTTTTATGTTTATTTTAATTTAAAGCTAATTGTATATTTAATCCATCAATAGAAGAGTATTTAAACATGTCTTCTGCAAAAGATCTTGTCCAAGGTTCTTGTGGAACCTCTAATCCACTGATGAAAGCAACAACTCATTTCTCATCAGATCAAGCTTATAGATCATCAAATAATAATCCTGGTAATAATCCTAATCTTCTTTAAAATTTATAAGTTTAAGTTGAAGCTTTTTATTGTGAGCTATTTTGAACTGACAATTTATCATTTTTAAAGTAAATGACTTCAAATAAAAGTTTTTTGCTAAATTTATAAATCTTTTACATTTGTCAAAGAGTTTTAAGATTTTTAAAACTTTATGAATAATTTGTTTTTATTTTTAACTTTGATATCATTTAATTATGTTTAAAATTAAATTATAGAAAATGGTGAAGATTTTACAGCAGAATTTTTACAACAAAATCAATTAGTACCTCGTCAGCACAGTTTTCAAATGAACCACCTTCTACAGGAAATAAATCAAGCATCCTCACAAAGTTTGAATATTTCTTATATGAAAATAATATAATCATATTTATGAAGATTATTGATTTACAAAATTGTTTTATTCTTATGGTGTCTGTTATTTGTATGATTATGATTGGTGTAAAAGTTAAATATTTTTCGTTTGAAAAATTATCTTGTTATATAAAATTGGAACAATCACTATTTTAATAATTATCTTATATATCAGATTTAAGCACCTTCCCAAGTGCAACTAATCAATTATACCCTGCCGCTGCTCAAAGTAACTATGCAAATCAACAATGGGTTGAACAGTTTAATCAGTTTCAATCAAGTGAGTCCATAAATCTGCTTTCATCATTCTTACTGATTTTTTAAACTTATCTGTTGTTTATGTTTTAAAAATAAATCTAAAGGTCAATTTTCAACATACTTTTTTAAAATAAAGTTACTACTTTATCAGCTTTCTATATCTATAATCTAAATGTAAATTATGTTTTAAAATTTGTGTCAGTGAAAACATTGGCTTTAATGTGATCAATATTTACAGCAAATTAAAACAACAGTAATATTTTACATGTGAAAAAATCTGTTGTAGATGCTATTAGTTCTCGGTTTCAAGGTTCATCAAGAAGTTTTTCTAGTTTAAAACCTCATGGTACTTCACATTGGACACCGTTTAATCAAAGCTTATTCATGCAACCAAGTGAAGATTGTTTATATTGATCCTAATCAATATTTGCTTCAAAATGAGATCGTTTTAAGACTAGTTATTTGTAGGGGAACATTTCGCGCCGGGTAACATTCTTGCATCCAATCATGAAAGAAGTATGGAAGATTCTTGGTAAGACTTTAACAATCTTCCCTGAAACATATACATCTTACTAAAGCCTCTTTTAATCTTTTTTAATTTGAGGTATAATTTTACATAAGTATAAGTAACATCATTAGTACGTTTTTAGGAAGGCAGCTACAATGTCAGATACAAAAAATGAATATTCAGAAGCTGCTGCAAAGGCCGTTGATAATTTAAAAGATGATGAAATTATTTCAGAAACAAATTTTTTCAAATATTTGGAATCTATTTCAAAGTCTATTCCAAATCAAAAACCTTCTACAACAGAAGTTAGTAGATATTTTATTCTTAGCTTTTATTGGAGCTATCAAAAGCCGATGTAGGTTGCAAATTTTAAGATAGGAATTAAGTTGATGATGAAGCGTTGGTGAATGATCTTACTGATATAAGTGTAATCTATCAAAGATGACAATCGATTGAAATAATTTAGAGTTTTTTGTTTAGATGTAAAATAATTATAATATTTATAGAAAATCAAAGAAATAAAAGACGATTTCGATCAATTTAAAGAATCTCAAATGTTGACTGATGATGAAGATTGGGCCTCCCAATTTGAAGAGAATCAAGCTGTGAGTTACATCTGTGCACACGAGATCAACATCAATATGAAGTTGTTTGATTTTACAGTTGAAGAATACTTTTTGGGATAACTTTGAAAGAACGTGGACTTCAGAAGCATCAAATACAAATTATTCTTGGTCTCAAGAATTTGAAGATCAAGCAAACTCAGTAAATAAGTATTTTTATTTAAAGGAAACTTTTTCAATTTCGATGCCATTAATATGAAACTATTCTTCCATATTTTCAGGTATATACATACTCTAGTGAGAATCCATTCGACGGGATGCAAGACTCATTTGAAGAAGGTGTCCGACGGATGAAGATAGGAGATCTTTCAAACGCCGTACTCTTATTTGAAGCTGATGTACAACAAAATCCTGAACACGCTGAAGTAATCTTAACTTCTAAATTATTCAGGAAATTTAGATGTTTCAATAATCGTTTTTTTAAACTGTTCAAACCAACTTTCATTTCAACTAGAAATGGTTATTTTTTTACATACATAAAATTAATGATTTCTCTTAGGGTTGGTATTATTTGGGACAAGCACACGCTCAGAACGAACAAGAACTGAACGCAATAAAAGCGCTGAAAAGGTTTCTACTGAAACAAAACAAATAATCACTTAAAAGTAATTTTTGTTCTTCTATTTTGTAGAGCTTTGGATTTAGAACCAGATAATCTCGGCGCCATAATGGCGTTAGCTGTGAGTCAAACAAATGAATCGATGCAACATAAAGCTGTAGAAACACTGAAGAGATGGATGGAAGCGAATCCCAGGTACAATGATTAAGATTTGAAACAATACATCAACATATTCATATTTTTGTAGTTGGTTGATGCTGATACATTTGTTGGGTTAATATTTAACGTTTTCATGCTGACAATGATATTTATTTTGTAAATATTTGAACTTCTGTAACTCCGGTTATTGACTTTAAAAGAAAATAATTTTTTATTCAATTGTTAAGGTTCATTTTCATTTTACCTGATAAATTTACTGATTTACAAATATTTTAAACAGTTACAGTCACTTAGTAGATGAAATGAAAGGTATGACTGCCGGATCGTCAGACCCTCTCACATCTACCTTATCACAAGGGTTAGTTTATATCGAGATGAAAATAATTTCTGAAAAGTTCATGTGAACTTAATTTCAGGATTTTTTTCAAATCATTAGAAACCGCGTTTATAAACGCTGCGCGGATGCGTCCATCAAATCCTGATGCAGATATCCAATCGGGTCTTGGCATCCTTTTTCACATATCAGAAGATTTTGACAAAGCAGTTGACTGTTTCCAAGTAAGATCGATTCTCTACTTGACAAACTCACCAAACAACTTCTTCTTCAAATAACTTTGTAAATTACAGGCTGCTATCGCAGTAAGACCTGATGATGCTTTGTTGTGGAATAAACTCGGAGCCACTCTCGCCAATGGAAGCAGAAGTGAAGAGGTTTTTGAGCTTTCATTCAAGTAATCGATTTGACTTCATATTTTCAATTTACAGGCTGTAGAAGCTTATAGAAGAGCATTAGAACTGAATCCTGGATTCATAAGATCTCGATATAACCTTGGAATCAGTTGTATCAGCCTACAAGCGCACAGGTAAAAGATCAGCTCTTGTAATCTTCTTGTTACAACTTTACTGATTTCTACAGAGAAGCAATTGAACATTTTCTAACTGCCCTTGACGGGCAGAGAAGTGCGGTTGGTCCAAATGGGAAATCGGGTGAAATGTCATCTGCTATCTGGAACACATTATCGATGACTGTCAGCATAATGAAAGATAATAGAGCTTGGGATCTGGTAACTAACCGAGATTTGGATGGACTTCTGCGACATTTTTCTGTTCAGCCAACAACCTAGCCTAAGTCTTCTTTATCTTTCTTTAAGTTTCATTTTGAGAAGATCTTTAATTTATCTTTATTTTCTTTTGCTAAAAATTTAAAAGCAGATTTGATGAACTGTTACAACTATCTTATTTAATTTGGTTAATGATTTGTGTGATGATATCAGAACTGTTCTCACCTTTGATTATTATTTATTATACAAATTATTACGCTTTTAAATTTAGTGAATTTTTTGTATTTAATTAAAAATTGGCCTTCGATTCGCCTGGCATCAAATCATAAAGCTGTTTGAGAGTTCTTCTGATGAATTTTCAAACGATTTTCAACTTGTCGTTTCAGTGTACTCTATAAGTGATTCATGATATCCAAACCCAGAAATTTAGAGATTCTTTCATGTAATCAAGACTTTGTTTCATGTTTCTTCTGTAAATTTCAATAATTTTACATTTCAGTAATTGAGATTTATGGATTAAAGTATCACAAGATAATCTCATTTTTAGATAAGAAATTTTAGTTTATTAAATACAGATGAACTAATGTGCTTAGAATTAACGTTCCTGTGGAAAATCTACCACATGGCAACCCAAGCTGTCTTATCTTTGCTTCACTGGAATACAAACATAGCCTGGACTAAACTTAAAGTCTGGAAAATAAAATTTGATTCAATAAAAATTACTTTCACGATTTCCAAGCAACTTTTAGTTTTGCGATTTTATGATTCGAATTTTCGGTTTTGGTTTAAGTTAAAAAGATTTACGTGAAACTTACTACCTTAATGTAAATTATCAATAACTGACTGCTTAGAAAAATCAATGGATAAATTTATGATTTAATCCAATAGCTTAAAAACGAGGAAGACTTTTCAAGATTTGTTACTGAAGATTTAAAACATTTTTTGACTAAGTCTGAAAAACTCTTAAAGATTTGTTTAATTTTGCCAAGAAGCTGGTGAAAAGATGTAGTGGTGAAATAACTCTTTAAAATTTCTTAAGAGTCTCACTTCAATGAAAGATTAAAAATATTTCTTGTTCTTGTTATTTGATTATTTGAATTTTTTTATCGGTCAGATAAATTGAGGTCTTCCTACATTTGATTTAAGGAAAAAGGATTTCGATTAAAATATGATAAACAAATGAAAGTCTTTCAAAATATTTCTATTTAAATGTAAGTTTCAAAAAATAGATTTTTAAGTATACTTTTCCAATAATTTGTTTTTATAAAAACATAGTATCGTTGAAAGAAAGTATCAGAAAGTTCATGAATATTAATGAAGCCAATAATCTACATTATATATTTGAAAGCATCACAGAAATCTAATGTTTAAAAAAACTCCATTTAGAAGTAAAATTTTGTCATATAACTTTGATTTATTTTATGAGAATGTTTTATTATCATTAGTAATAAAATCTTCGATTAAAAAACCAAACATCAAAAATTAAAAAAAAACAAATAATTTATAACTATTCATACATACGAAAAAAACAATTAGAGAATAATCTTGTTGTAGCAAATAAGCTTGTAACAAAGTTTTAAGTTCTTCATGTAACTTGAAAGTTTTAACGACCTCATTTATAACATCAAGTTTCACTTTTTCCCCAAAAATACTTTTTAGGTTATTTTCATGTTAGTCAGAACCAAACTTTTCTACTTTTTTAATTTAAGAAGTAATCTTTTACTGAGAAAGAGTTTTTCCGTCACATTTTGGATTTTCTTAACTTCAGCTTTAGTCTGATGTTCCATCGTTATGTTAATGTTATGTACAGACAGTTGGCAGAACCGCAGAATAGTTGAATATTAATCGAAACTTCTAAATTTGGAATATAAAATAAAATGATTCTTTTGTTGAAAAATGATATTTTAAAAGTGGCTGTAAAGTTTTTTTTCACTTTTATTGCAAGTATCAAGAATAAACTTTTTTAAACTTCTTAAAATTCAACATAAGGCATCAGAGAGAATAAAGTTGGTTCCAAAAGTTGTATTTATGTGCAAGAGATTTAAAGATAACAACAAATTTATTACTAAATGCTGGAAATCAATTATATTTACTCCATAAACTGTAAAAATAGTTTCCAGGACTTTTTGCGTCTAACCTTCTCACAGCATTGAGGCTACTTAAAAAGAATTCTTTGGGCTAAAAATGTTCCTCAATTGACTTATTCTTAGAAATTATATTTACTTTTTGCTGTCTAAAACTCAACAGAGGTTGAAGTCTCAATGACTTTATTATCATATGAAAACAATTTTATCCATAAAAAAATGTTAAAAACTTCTTTAGACACCTTTTCGAGTCAGTCTTTTAATGGTTATTCATTTATTTATTACAATAAACACTAAGGAGGATGCCTGAAGAGAGCATCTCTCGCTAATAGATACTATTCGTGAGAATAAGCATTATTCTCACAAATAACATCTATTATATATAATTAAGTTGGAAACATAGAAAGCAAAAGATGTAATACATGGCATTTCAGTAGTTCTCAAATCATATAACAGTGAATGATTACATAGAATGTTAATAATATAAAAAGGAGGGGAAAAAAGTTTAGAAATGAAAATTGTGGCAGTATTAAACTGGTTTAACTTCTGCTTGAACAACGCGAGTGATTCTGACATGAAAATGTCTGATGGAAGCTGGTTTCAAGAACTAATTTGCTTTGACCAGTGTACCAGGTGATATAGGCTTATTAAGATGTAATGTGTGTCGGCTGAGCTGGTATAACTTGAGGGAAGAACTAATAGAAAAGAAATCATCAAACTGAATATCAATTAAATTGTGGATAATTTTAAAAATAAGAATAAAGTCGCATTTAATCCGTCAAATTTTCAAAGTATCTAAATTGAAGAATTATAACTATCGTATTTGATTTCACGTTTCCTGCATACCAATCTTGTAAATGATGCCTGAATATAGTAACTTTCAATTCAGCTAACACTTTAATCAAATAACTCCCAACAGAGTTACGACTTTCGAATATGTTTCAAAACTCCTATTTACACCCTTTTAATTGTATTTAAGTTTACTTACATTGATCTAATTTTTCCCCGAACATTCAAAAGTAAAGATGATAGAAATAATTAGAAATAAAATAAATATCAATCGCCATATTTAGCTACAACCATTTTGAATAGTAATAACATTTAAAGATCGACAAATTTACAGGTAAAAGTATCAATTTTTGCAAAGAGAACACAATCATTTTAATAGTAGCAACAAAAAATTAGGTTTGATGATAAAGGGAGCCTCCAAACGTTTTTCAAATAAGAACTGACAATTAAAAAATACTTTGTATACATCCATTTCAGTGTTACTTATATATATATATTGCTTTACATAAGTAGCTTTTAAACAAACATATTTTCATTTTCTATTATAAAAAAACTCTATTCAGACTATAGATTACTAAATAGTAGCAATTAAAAAACTCTTAAGACATATATAAGCAATTGAATTATGTTTTCTATTTATCAAATTCAATTTATCATTTATCAAAACTTAATAAAGCCTTGACAAGAATATAAAATCTCAATTTTGAAAAAATGGTAAGTCATTAGTTGTAGTGATTAATTAAAATGTAACAAACCTATTTACATTACTGGCACCAGACAGGTAAGATAAAAGCTGATGAATTTCTGAAATGTTAAAAATTAAAACCTTATCATTGTAAATATTAGATTAGTAAAATATCAACAGCTAAGTTTTTGAAGTTATATCATTAACTGTAAAGCTAAATGTTGTACAATTTATTTGAGAAAAAGATTTTATGAAATGTTCAGCTCCAACAAAGTATTTCATGCGAATGAACTCGTATATATAGATAATTTTTATTACTTTTGTTTGGTAATTAGAGAAATAAAGTTCAGAGAATTGTACAACCTTTCTACCCTAAACAGTATAAATACATCATAAGTTTTATTTATTTTATAACAAATATTCATTTTATAAAATTAGTAGTTATAAAAAGCTTTAAAAGTGGCTTATCTGAATGCAGTAATTATTAAATGAAGTTTTATTTTTCATAAAGTTAAATCTACATTTAAAAGTTTTTTGCAATCATCTTTACAAATAATTTTTGAAGCATCAAAAATCGTAGAAATGTTGATACCGTAAAAAATTTGTTCGTAATATCTAACTTCAACTTTGAATTATTTAACTGTTAGTGAGGTTAATATTTAAATCAATTTTGCATGGTCAGGTAAGATAATTCGAATATATTAATAGTTAGAACATAAAAATAAACAGAATTTTATTAAGTTTATCATTTTTTGAAACAATATCTCTAGATTACTGTATTATGAATATTCAGTGTAAGCTTCATTCGGAATCATAAAAACTTAAGCACTAAATAAATAAAGCGAACTAAAGATAAGTATAATGATTTAAATTTCATTTAACTTTTTCATCTGAAGTAATACCTTTTTAATTCAGTCAAAACTTAGAAGAAAATATCCAAATTATGTAATAAAGACATTCTCTTAAAACTGCTTTCTGTTATTACTGTTCATAAAAAAAGAAACCTTTAAGCGTGAAAAAGTCTATAGATGTAAAATTCGAAATTAATAACAAATACGAAGAAAGCTTAAACTTTGAAATATACATCTAAGCTTGAAATAGAAATTGCAATAAATTATATTTTTATTTATTTATAATAATTAAAATCAAAAAAATTTCAAAATAATTATTAACTATTTTTTATTAAACATATGTGCAGGATATATATGTTTATAAGTATGTGTTTAAATAGATGTAATAAATGAATATAAAGTGTCACTTGTACAGATGAGCTACTTTAAAGTATTGATCTGGGTGGCTGCATTCTATCATGTCATGGGACATTCAAACTCAAACAAAGGTATATGGAAAAAAGTAATCAACATTAACAATAATAAGATAGTTTTTTTTAAACATCAAAATTTGAAACAAAAATATTTGAAAAACATCAAACATTTTTTGGATAAAAATATAATTGTTGTCTTCAATCAATCACTAAAAATAAATAATCAAAAGTTTGTACGGAAGACTAAATTACATAATAAAAAGAGCTAAAATTTTAGTATAAAATATTTCTTAAAAGAAACTTATAAAAAAACAAAATGAAAACCATAACTAAAAATTCTATGCCAATAGAATTAAAATAAACAAAAAATTTTCTGTTAACGTTTGTTAAAAATTATCAAAGGAAAACCAATAATAAGAAGTCATCACACAGATAAAGAGGTCGGAATAGCAATTCCATCAAACCTAACCACGAAATCAATTCTGTCAACTAAAGAAAGTATACCTAAAGAAGATACCGAAGAAACTACAAGAAAAACAACAACTACAGAAGAAATTACAAAGGCATATGAAAAAGGAACTAAACAAAAAATTAAAACTACAGAAAGAGCTACAATTACCGAAGAAACAACAACTTCATATGGAACTAATGCTATAAAAGCAACTACAACTACAAATAAAGAAGAAACAAAGTTTTCCACTGGACAAACAACTAATCCAACAATAAATAATACAACACTACAACCCATTTGTCCATGGAATGGAATAGAATATGAACCTGGTAAGAAAACTTCAATCAAAATAGGTATCAAAAAAACAACCAAATACATAATTTAAAACTATTTTTTTAAGACTTCACGGTAACTAGAAAAGTTATTCGTATTTCATATTCAAATAGTAAGCCACAAATTTTATTTTTAGGGGATATAATTGGAATTGTTGTAATACCAGATAGTTGTTGGTTGCTAAAATGCGAAGATTCTGGATTATCTACAGAAGCAATTGATTGTCTACCAAATACGAAAAGTACAACCACAGAAATAACTGCAACAACAAAAGGAGCAACAATTGAACAAACTACAACTGAAGGAGGTACAACTGAAGGAAGTACAACTGAAGCAACTACAACTGAAGTTAGTAGAACTGAAGTTAGTACGACTGAAGAAACTACAACTGAAGGAAGTACAACTGAAGGAAGTACAACTGAAGAAACTACAACTGAAGGAAGTACAACTGAAGGAACTACAACTGAAGAAAGTACAACTGAAGGAAGTACAACTGAAGGAAGTACAACTGAAGGAAGTACAACTGAAGGAAGTACAACTGAAGCAACTACAACTGAAGTTAGTACGACTGAAGCAACTACAACAGAAGAAACTACAACTGAAGAAACTATAACTGAAGCAACTACAACTGAAGGAAGTACAACTGAAGAAACTATAACTGAAGAAACTACAACTGAAGGAAGTACAACTGAACGAAGTACAACTGAAGGAAGTACAACTAAAGAAAGTACAACTGAAGGAAGTACAACTGAAGAAACTATAACTGAAAGAGGTACAACTGAAGAAACTACAACTGAAGGAACTACAACTGAACTACAACTGAAGTACAACTGAAGGAAGTACAACTGAAGAAACTACAACTGAACGAAGTACAACTGAAGAAACTAAAACTGAAAGAAGTACAACTGAAGCAGCTACAACTGAAGTTAGTACGACTGAAGAAACTACAACTGAAGGAAGTACAACTGAAGAAACTACAACCGAAGTTAGTACAACTGAAGAAACTAAAACTGAAGGAACTACAACTGAAGAAACTACAACTGAAGGAAGTACAAATGAAGAAACTACAACTGAAGGAAGTACAACTGAAGGAAGTACAACTGAAGAAACTACAACTGAAGTTAGTACAAATGAAGAAACTACAACTGAAGGAAGTACAACTGAAGCAACTACAACTGAAGTTAGTACGACTGAAGAAACTACAACTGAAGAAACTACAACTGAAGGAAGTACAACTGAAGAAACTACAACTGAAGGAAGTACAACTGAAGGAAGTACAACTGAAGAAAGTACAACTGAAGGAAGTACAACTGAAGGAACTACAACTGAAGAAACTACAACTGAAGCAACTACAACTGAAGGAAGTACAACTGAAGGAAGTACAACTGAAAGAAGTACAACTGAAGCAACTACAACTGAAGGAAGTACAACTGAAGGAAGTACAACTGAAGGAACTACAACTGAAGGAAGTACAACTGAAGGAAGTACAACTGAAGCAACTACAACTGAAGGAAGTACAACTGAAGGAAGTACAACTGAAGGAACTACAACTGAAGGAACTACAACTGAAGAAACTACAACTGAAGGAAGTACAACTGAAGGAAGTACAACTGAAGAAACTAAAACTGAAGGAACTACAACTGAAGAAACTACAACTGAAGGAAGTACAACTGAAGGAAGTACAACTGAAGGAACTACAACTGAAGAAACTACAACTGAAGGAAGTACAACTAAAAGAAGTACAACTGAAGCAACTACAACTGAAGGAAGTACAACTGAAGGAAGTACAGCTGAAGGAAGTACAACTGAAGGAACTACAACTGAAGAAACTACAACTGAAGGAAGTACAACTGAAGGAAGTACAACTGAAGAAACTACAACTGAAGAAACTACAACTGAAGTTAGTACGACTGAAGAAACTACAACTGAAGAAACTACAACTGAAGGAAGTACAACTGAAGGAAGTACAACTGAAGAAACTACAACTGAAGGATCTACAACTGAAGAAACTACAACTGAAGGAAGTACAACTGAAGGAAGTACAGCTGAAGGAACTACAACTGAAGAAACTACAACTGAAGGAAGTACAACTAAAAGAAGTACAACTGAAGCAACTACAACTGAAGGAAGTACAACTGAAGGAAGTACAACTGAAGGAAGTACAACTGAAGGAACTACAACTGAAGAAACTACAACTGAAGAAACTACAACTGAAGTTAGTACCACTGAAAAAACTACAACTGAAGGAAGTACAACTGAAGGAACTACAACTGAAGAAAGTACAACTGAAGAAACTAAAACTGAAAGAAGTACAACTGAAGGAAGTACAACTGAAACAACTACAACTGAAGGAACTACAACTGAAGTAAGTACAACTGAAGGAAGTACAACTGAAGGAACTACAACTGAAGAAAGTACAACTGAAGAAACTACAACTGAAGGAAGTACAACTGAAAGAAGTACAACTGAAGAAAGTACAACTGAAAGAAGTACAACTGAAGGAACTACAACTGAAGAAACTAAAACTGAAAGAAGTACTACTGAAGAAACTACAACTGAAGGAAGTACAACTGAAGGAAGTACAACTGAAGAAACTACAACTGAAAGAAGTACAACTGAAGGAACTACAACTGAAGAAACTAAAACTGAAAGAAGTACTACTGAAGAAACTACAACTGAAGGAAGTACAACTGAAGAAACTACAACTGAAAGAAGTACAACTGAAGGAACTACAACTGAAGGAACTACAACTGAAGAAACTACAACTGAAGAAACTAAAACTGAAAGAAGTACTACTGAAGAAACTACAACTGAAGGAAGTACAACTGAAGAAACTACAACTGAAGGAAGTACAACTGAAGGAACTACAACTGAAGGAACTACAACTGAAGAAACTACAACTGAAGAAACTAAAACTGAAAGAAGTACTACTGAAGAAACTACAACTGAAGGAACTACAACTGAAGAAACTACAACTGAAGGAAGTACAACTGAAGGAACTACAACTGAAGTTAGTACAACTGAAGGAAGTACAACTGAAAGAAGTACTACTGAAGAAACTACAACTGAAGGAAGTACAACTGAAGAAACTACAACTGAAAGAAGTACAACTAAAGGAACTACAACTGAAGAAACTAAAACTGAAAGAAGTACTACTGAAGAAACTACAACTGAAGGAAGTACAACTGAAGAAACTACAACTGAAGGAACTACAACTGAAGGAAGTACAACTGAAGGAAGTACAACTGAAGGAAGTACAACTGAAAGAAGTACAACTGAAGGAACTACAACTGAAGGAACTACAACTGAAGGAACTACAACTGAAGGAACTACAACTGAAGCAACTACAACTGAAGGAAGTACAACTGAAGGAACTA